>CM033455.1:16352477-16670042 GCA_019425755.1 Amaranthus cruentus
TCTTATTGCTATCTTAATCTTGTTTATTGCTTTTCTTAGTTTAGTACAAAACACCCCCAATTACATACACACACCATTCTCTACACCTAGCACTTAAGCTTCCTAACCCTTGTTCCTTGTGGTTCGATCCCCAACTTACTTCTATACTAGCTATAGTTGTACTTAGGGTGTTTATAAATGTGTTTGATTAACCAAGGTTCTTAGCGTAAAACGACGCGTTAAAAACCCGTTATCAATATGCTTCTTACTCTTTTTCAAGCTGCATGTTTCTCTTTCTTGAAGATCTTTTGAGAGCCGAGGGACTCTTTGATCCCACTCTCTTCTATGGGTATGAGTTGCCGTCGTCTTCCCTTCTCAGACCCTGATCATAGATTTCTTTGAGCGGGATACACTGGGTATGATAATGATAATGATATCCTTTTAGAACATCTTCCGACACCTAATCATAACGAAAAGATAGTTATCCCCTACAAGTTATGATATTGTGTCAAGTTAAGTTTTCGAGTTTTGTAACAAAAAATCACCATCGTACAACCAAGCACTTTACTTAAACCAATTGCCTCTAAGTAACATGGTTAATGAAGCACACCAGTAACTAAATCACCTAAGGTAAACATTTTTTTAATTCAACCTTTTTGTTTGTCATGCCTTTCTTCATCCAAATGTATCTCCAAGTTTCCTCCATTTAAATTAAATGTCACCTTCCAAATCTCTAAATGAGTTCTTGAAACACGAAACTCATCCAGTGATAAAGCCTACTATCTCTAGTTTGTCTAACGGTGACTATGATCCTCTACCCACGCTTCTGATCTCTTGATATGTTCACACAAGAGAATATGTTGTACTTCGGTATAACCCAAGTTACCAATCGTTATACAAATATAGTCACACACATGTATCCTAAATAAAATCTACTTCACTGCTCACCACCTTCGTGGAATAAAAACATTGACAACTAAATCATTTCCTTAACAGTAAATGTCATAGCAACAATCATGTAATACTTTTAATTTGCATAAACTCTCTACATAATATAATCAACAATTTAGAAACATTAACCTTCACATAGGTCAACTAAGAAAAATAGATGAAAAAAAGTATCATGATTTTTTAAAACATCATACACTAGTGGAAAAAAATGTATTTCCTGCTAAACATTTGTTGCGGTTTTATGTACAAGCAGTATTTAATAAAAAAAAATTGGGCACAAAAAAAAATTACACAAAGGCTGCGGTTTTAAGCATGACCAAAGCAAATAATAGTTCAAAAAATTATGAAAAGAATATATGCTGCGGTTTTAGGCGTGACTGCAACATTTAACCCTTTTAAAACCCGCCTTTTAATGTCTATTTTTCATTAAACCCTACTATTTCATAAAACCATACGAGTAAGCTTTGCGTTTCATCATCTTTGAATTTTCATCTTCTTCCTTTGAATTTTCATAAAACCACGAGTAAGCTTCATTTTCTTCAGTGGAAAGAACGTACCTTTCTACTGTCATTCATCTTTCTTCATCTTTCTTTCTTCAAAATCTCCATTGTTGAAACCCACAAAACCTCGATTGTTGAAACCCACAAAAGTTCTTTCTTCACGAAATTTGCTTCTTTCTACAGTCACTCATCAAAATTTGCTTTCAAACCCACGAAACTATTAAGGTATTGTCCATTTCATGGTGGTTTTGGTGCTTTTGATTTTTATTTTTAGTTTTTCAGTCGAAAATATGGTAGTAATTCTAATTTTGTTTTTCTTATGTTATTTGTAGGTCACATTTGTAACTATTTTTCATCAACCCAAGGTAATTCCTTTGATACCACTTAAAATTTTTTTTTCAAATTATTAGAGTTAAATGATGTTATATTTTATTTATGAATATAATTTATTTATGAATGTGATTTAAAATGTGATTTTATTTATGAATGTAGTTGCTAGTATTACATTTGTCCAAGTTTATATTATTAATATGTTGTTAGTTATTTTGATTTATATGTATTTTTGGTTATAAGAGTAAAAGTAATTTGAACAATTTAAAGAATACATATTTTTTGAAAAAGTTATAAATTATGAAGCTCAATTATTGTAAATTAGGGTTAAATGAATGATTTTTACTTAGTTTTATAGTTAATTAGGTTAAAGTATATATGTTAAAAAGTTGTTATTAATTATGTTTTTGTAACACTCCGACCTAACGGACCACCGGTGACTACTCATGGAGACTGTAGACTGGCCCCACAGACCAACACAAGTCTTTCTAGCGCACTTTGGCCTTACTCGTGCGCACCCGGGAAAACTTCCCAGGAGGTCACCCATCCTAAGATTGCTCCCCACAAAGCACGCTTAACTGTGGAGTTCTTAACAAATGGGTTCCCATGAAAAGAAGATGCACCTTGTTGATATGAGTAGTCTATCAATCCCTTTTCAAGCTAAATCTGGGGTATCAAAGTTTTGAATTAATTTAATCACACTGTGGATGTCAAAAGATCGTTCTTGGATGTATGAAAGCATCGAATCGTCAAAATTTATTGATGGCGTATCAGAATTTTGTAGTATAACGGTTGAACATCAAGTTAGGACGGGGAGAGTTGGTTTTTAATCACAACAGTGTTGACAATTTTCCACATTAAGTCAAAGTTCAATTGGAGTGACGCTAGTTTCACAATGTTATTAGAAGCGTTAGGTGAGATGCTTCATGAGGGAAATGACCTTCCAAAGTCGACATACTATGCCAAAAAGCTCATGTGTCTTTTCGGCTTAGACTACCAGAAGATTCATGCGTGTCCGCATGATTGTATATTGTATCGGAATGAAAACGAGAACTTAGAAGAGTGTCCCAGGTGTAGGGTATCGCGTTACAAGCGTAAAGGGGCTCGGGATGCTAAAGGGCCCCCTGCTAAGGTATTGTGGTATCTTCCAATAATACCTAGATGCAAGCGCTTGTTTTCTATAAAGAAAGATGCGTTAAATTTGAGGTGGCATGCAGATAGGGTGAAGAAAGATCACTTGCTCACACACACACACACACACACACACACACACACACACATATATATATATATATATATATATATATATATATATATATATATATATATATATATATATATATATATATATATATATATATAGGGAGGATCCAATGAGAAGGGGTGTGAAAATAGGAAGGATAGGAAGGAGTAACTACCGTTGATTGATTAAGATCTAACGGTCGAAAAACATTTGTCATAGCAGCAGATCTAGTAACACATATTTATGAAGAAAGCATCACACATTAATTTAGAAAACATCACACTTTCAAGTGACACATGTTTATACAGAAAGTATCACATAATAATTAAGAAAGCATCACAAGTTTTTTTCTGTTCTCAAACGTGCAAGATGGACCATTGATCTAAGATCTAATAGATGAAATTCCTTCATATCCTTCCTAGTTTCACACCCCTTCTATTTTAGCAACAGGAGATAAGGTCTCAAAATAATCCACACCGTAGGTTGGAGTATAACCCTTGGCAACAAGACGGGTTTTATGCCTCTTAATCGTTCCATCTGCATGATACTTTACTGAGAACACTCATTTGCACTCTACTGTTTTCTTCCCTTTTGGCAGAGTACATCGTTCCCAAGTTTCATTCTTCTTTATAGCCATAATTTCTTCTTCCATAGCTTTCTTCCACTTTAGATCACGGAGAGCATCTTCAGTGTTTTTCGGTAAGATACTAGAGTATAAAGAGGCATTAAAGGCAACTGCGGACTGGGATAATGATTCTCTGTTTGTTGATTAAATGGGATACCTGGATCTCTGAGATTCAAACTCCAAAACATATCTTTTCGGAGGTACACCTCATGTACTTCTGAGAGGCAACTCATATCTCCTGGGAACAACATCATCATCACTAGGCACATTATTGTTAGTATCATCAGCCGGAGATTCAGGTATTACCTCTTGTTCGGCAAGATGCTAGGGGACTTGAGTCGAGTGAGGGGATGGAGCAGCATTAGTTTCTGTGACAATATCAGTGGTGACACCTACTTGCTCTTGCGAGTCTCAACCATTTGTCAGAGGATGGATAAGCCAGCTTAGATCCACTACAAAAAAACACGGAGCTTTTCGACGGTTAAATATATTATCGATGCTTGGCAAAGCGTCTAAAAAACAGGAGTTACAAATTTTTGACTTTTTTTTCAACGGTTATTTCAGTGGATGTTATATATGTTTTCCGACGCTTTTTACTGTGGAGAAAAATATTTCGCGCCTTAAATCCATACTACAATTTCAAGTTTTTAGACGCTTTGAAGCGTGGAAAATACTGAATATTTTCGACGCTTTTTTGTGTGGAAATGCTGAATTTTTTAGACACTTTTCGTGTGGATAGTGCTTAATATTTTAGACGCTTTTATACGTGTAAATGAAAATAAACCCTTTAAAGCCCTTGATATCTAGATATATGCTTTAAAATAATGCTCATAAAATATACAAATAGCTTAGAAATTAAGGCTTCACTTTGCCCAATAAACAAACATTGCAAAAAAAATTTGTATTAATGGTCCAAAAATCACATATACATTGTATATAATTACATAATGTTTAAAGTAATAAAAATATAGGATTTCATTGACAAATAAAATTTACATCTCAAAAGACAATTTCCACATCAATTATATTAACAAATATCAACAAAGGTGGGCTTGCTCCACAGTTGTAAAATTGTGAAATTCCCTGCAAAATTAATTACACCAAAAAGCATATTAAGACACTACCATTAAAAAAATTAAGAATGTGGGGTTGTACCATGCGAATGTCAAGCGCACAAAACAAGGCAAAAACTATCAAGCCATAAACAAAACACTTATTGAGTATGGCAAGTTGTTAAGCTAGCGTTAAGCAAAATTAAGGCATTAACACAGATCAACATTTGGACAAAGGCATCGGTCAAAGGTAAATAAAATGTAAAGGTAAAGGACTTTTCCGGTATCTCGCACAAGGCAGGGTCCGAGTGGGGGGTTTTCTTATTCTTGAAAGATGTAGACAAATCATACCCGTACCCCCAAGGAGGGAGTAAAGAGAGAAGTGTGCAGTCAAAAAACCCCCAATTGATACCTGCACCCAGTAGGGGTCGAACCCCAAACCCCCTGCTCCACATGCAGATGCTCTATCCATTGAGCCATAAGCGCTTTTGGTGATCTAGTAAACAATAGAATTGATCCTGAAAAAAATGGAATTGATCCTGAAAAAATGGAATAGAACAAGACACTTATTAAGTCTGTGTTCTTTCCAATTGATGGAATGGAAGAGTAAGAATTGAAAATGTCAACAAAATTGAAGGATATTACAGAGACTTATTGTATAGTATACGACATCCAAGAACGTTAGTACCTTTGAACCAATGTCAACAAAATGATCATCAAGGTGTTTGATAGTTATCCCAAATGTAAACACTTGTACCACTGAAATGAAAGGTTAAAAGACAAGCCTAAGATCATTGTGCATGTGCTCCTAGACAATGAGCTTCAACTACAGTCTAGTAGTACCACAACAGTAACAGCAAGAAAGTTATAAGGAACCCACTAGTGACAAGGTAAATCAAGATGAATAAAGACCTATTTTCACTCAGTACAAGACTACCATTAGAAGTGACCATGGACATATGCATTCCAGATTACATGCTTAGCACCATTAAAGGCTGTATGGAACTCAAAGCTAGGCATCGAAAACTCCAGTGTTGGATCAGCAAAAAACAATAAGAAGCTAAGCGCAGCCCAATATGTTGTAACTGTAAAAAAACATAAATTGTACAAGTTAGGACTTCGGATCAATCATTTATGATTTGAAGACCTATATATATATGGTCATATATTATAAAGTTACCATATCCAAATTGAAAAATACAAGCCACAAATCAGGCGTGCAACCACAGCAACGAGCTCATGTGCTCAGCTACAGCCGCAACCATACATGCTGAGATATAGTGTAAAGGATTAGATCATACTTTGACCTTGGAAACTTTTAGCAACTAGATGTTCCCTGAACAAAGCTACTGAGGACATGCAAAGTGATATGTATCGACTATGAACACACCAAATAAACAAAATTAAGCAAAGAAGAAAAAAAGAATAGTGACAATTGAAGAAAGCTAAGGAGTTAAGCAATCTGTAGCAAACACATTAGAACATCAAACTGCATACAAATTCAAGACTTCCACTACTTGAATCACCACTAATTGTAACAGGTTCAATATAAAAGCAAGATTACAACCCATTAATTGACAAAATTGATAAAACCCACATAAAACACCAACAAGTCAGCAAATTAGCCATGAACACTTAGTCTCTTTTCCAAATATAAAATAAATATATCTCTTTATCTAATTGACAATCAAAAAAATCCAATATATAATGCAATTACAAGTAACAACATCAAGAACATGACTTAACAACTCAACTTCACAAAGTTCAACTTAATTTATAATAGAATAATTTGCGAATTACAGCCTTAAAGTTTAGCACTTTGCGAATTACAATCACAATGTTTATTTTTTGCGAATTACAACCACCAAAGTATCAAAATTTGCAGGTTCAAGCCAAAACACAGAGTTCCGACTATTTTGGTGTTTGGGATTTTTGGTTAAGTGGTTGAAGTTATGTGTTTTTGCCCTGAACTTGTAAACTTTGATACTTTGGTGGCTGTAATTCGCAAATTATTCTATATAATATGAAATAAACCCACAAACAGAAACTCCAAGAACAACCCAAATCACAGTTTAGAGCCATCAAAAGATTTAATGTCGGCAAAAGATAGTACTACAATAAAGGATCTTTTGTGAATTACAGCCTCAAAGTTTTCTCGTTTTGTGAATTACAGCCGCAAAGTTTTTTTTTTATAAATTACAGCCACCAATTTTTGAAAATGACCACCATTACGGCCAAGTGACCGGTTGACACCGTTGACCAGGTTTTTTACCTTTGACTTTCCAATTTTTGATTTGTCCTTTTTTTTTTGAGTTTTCTTTTTCTTTTTCCTTTTTTTTCCTTTTTTTTTCTTTTTCCTTTTTTTTTTGAGTTTTCTTTCTTTCCACCATCATCAACTGGTTTTCTAATTCATTCCACTGGAACTTTCACTGATCTAATTCTTGACATCTTTGGGTAGAAATTGAGGAAACCCATTTGCATAAGCCCTAATTTTTGCATTTTCTTTCTCAATCAATCTCTTTTCAAACAATCAAAATCCATAACAAACGAAAATAAAAAAAATAAAAAAATAAATCAATTGAATCCTAATAGCCTAACATTACCAATCAATTTCTGGTTGTTTCTCTTTATGATCTCCTGAAATTGTAATTTCTTTTCCTTTTTGTTTCTTTTTATCTTTATCTTGTTTTTCTTCAATGGATTTTGGTAGACTTGGAGGTTATTGAGGTTCTTCAGATCCAGGGGGTACTCAAATTTCTGGGTCTTTGAAGATTCTGCCATGGTTTTACCACCGGGATTTCTTCTGATAACTAATTCACCGGGATTTTTGGTTGATTTTATTTGATAACTAATTCACCGGCATTATGGTCTGGGTCCTCAAATTTCTTCTTATTCTTGGGTTCTTTGGAGGATTCTGCCATGGTTTTACCACCGGGATTTCTCTTGGTAATGCTTATTGGTAATCTTGGGTTTTTGTTGGTAAGGGTTTTTGTTGGGAAATTGATATTTTTTGAGAAAACCCTAGCTCTCAATAATTGTTGTGGGTATTTTTGTTTTTACATGGGTGATGAATTTTCATTGTTTTCTAAGTAAATTACTTATAATTTTGGGTAAATTACTTATAATTTGCACAGATAAGCACTAAATATTGTTCAGAATTCAACCTATTACAATGACTAGAAATGAAAACGAAATTAAGAATAGGATGAATTGGGTCGATTTAAGGGGAAGATTTAGGTTAATTTAAAAAATCAACTCAGAAAGTTGATGTGAAATGGGATGAAGATGTTGAAGATTTTTGAATTGGGTCAATTTAAGAGGAAGATTTGGGTCAATTTAAAAAATAAACCCAGAAATTTTATTTGAAATGGGATGAAGAGTATGAAGATGATGAAGAAGAAGGAGGATGAAGATGACGAAGAGGATGGAGGAGAATTAAATAAAAAAAAGGAAAAGAAAAAAAAACTCAAAAAAAAAGTTAAAATAAAAAAAAATTAAAAGTCAAAGGTAAAATGGCTGGTCAACGGTCGTAACCGGTCATCTGGCCGTAATGATGGTCACTTTTAAAACTTAGTGGCTGTAATTCATAAAAAAAAAAATTTTACGGCTATAATTCATAAAACGAGAAAACTTTGACGCTGTAATTCACAAAAGATCCTACAATAAATAATTATATAGAGTAAAACACTAACAATCAAAAGGAGTGAGTTTTAAACAACGTAACAAGAAGCAACACACTAATTCACAAAGGGTTTAGTAATACCCAACATTAAAAATCTAAAAACCAGTTCACAAACATCATCTAGAACACAATTTGAAACTTAACTTTCACAAAATTTAGGTTATTTACAAACTTAAATTAAACCCACAAACAGAAATTCCTACAACAACCAAATTGACAACTCTATCATACTAAAGTCAGGAAAAATAAGCAAAGAAGAAAAAAAGAACAATGAATAAATCAGAATGAGAGATTCTTTAACCTAATAAAGAAGCAAAGAGCAGAGATTTTCAGCAATGCAGTCAACAGTAGAAACAAGAAATTAAAAAAAACATTGCAAAGACTGCCATACCTATCGATGCTACAGAAAGAGGAAGAATGTGCTACAGTCCTTGCTTGTTGCAGTCCCCTAGAAGCCGGAGAAGGAGGAAAAGTTGCTGCTACAGACCGGAAACCGCTGCTTCTACAGGATGAAGAAGATAATCTCTCTTGAGAGGCATGTTAGGGTTTTTTCGGGAGTGAAATGTTTTGAGCGGGATTTGGGATCGGAATAGGCAGTTTTGTCTATAAAGGCGGTCAATTAATTTCCCTTTTTTCAATTTAGTTTTTTAATAAAGTTTTCCGACGCTTGAATTCAATAAATTTCAACTTACTTAAGCGTCGAAAATCAAGTGTCTAAAATCTCCGTTCTTTTTTCTACGGTTGCTCAAGTGTCTAAAATAAAATGTCTAAAATCTCCATACTTTTTGGTAGTGATCGTCACTATCAACACTCCCCCCGAGATCTAGGTTGGGTGAAGTAACAGGAATCCTCAAAGAAATTACAATCCATGGTGGTATAAAGTTTTTTTTGTGTGGGATCAAAACAACAATAGCCCTTCTGATTTACACCATACCCAAGAAAAACACATTTGGTAGCCCGTAGTTCTAATTTTGTCCGGTCCCGTTTCAAGCAGTGAACATAAACTACACATCAAAAAATACGAGGCAGAGAATGATATGAGGGAATAGTACAGTAGGTGGCAAGAGTGGCGAAAGGTGTTTTAAACTCGAGGGATTTAGTGAGTAAACGGTTGGTGAGGTAATTAGCTGTGGCAATAGCTTCGGGCCAATATTGGGCTGGGACATGAGATTCAAACATAAGAGCACGGGACATCTCAAGTAAGGTTTGATTTTTCCGTTCAGTGACTCCATTTTGTTGTGGGGTGTTAGGGCAAGTTGTTTGATGAATTATACAATACTCATGAAAGAAATGGCGCATGGCATGGAAGACATACTCACCACCATTAATATCAGGAGCAGTACCCCACACATCAGAATGAATTAATACAAAAGGTTTATCAGTCTTAGTCAAACTAGAAGAGTAAGAATGTTTATGGCTTTTGGCCAATACACAAGTTTCACAATCCAAAGACATTTTACAACTACCAAAAGATGGAAAAACACATTTAAGGTAACCTAGTGATGGATGACCTAAACGTTGATGCCACTTCCACAATTCTTGTGTAGGAGACTGATAGCGGGTTTCTAACGCGTCGTTTAACGCTAGAAACACAAGCTAATCAAACACATTTATATAACACCCTAAGTACAACTATAACGAGCATAGAGGTAAGTTGGGGATCGAACCACAAGGAACAAGGGCAAGAAAGATTAGGTGCTAGGTGTAGGGAAGAGTGGTGTATGTATATAGGAGGGTGTTTTGACTAAACTAGGAAAGCGATAAACAAGACTAAGAAATCAATAAGAGACAAACGGGGATGGTAAGGATCCACCCTGGGTCGATACTATGTTCTCATATAGAGCTAGGTCAAGGGAGGTTGAGCGTGGCTCAATCGAGACACTCTAGATGGCATGGGGAAGTTGATGACCTATAGCCATGCGAACGACCCATAATCGTCCTATGTCTCACTAAGGAGTGGCAGGACAAGATATGCATCGAATATCAATCAAACAAACCACAACAACTTCAACCCTAATCTTACATATGAGCAACATTCATCAAACCTAGGGTTTCACCACCAAAACCCCTAAAAAATCTACTCTAGCATATTTAAAGCAACTACAACTAAGAACAAAGAGTAAAACATGGAAATAGACATTAGGGCAAGAGAGAAGTCAACAATAATGAAAGATAAAACAATAACTCTAACTACCAACTACACTAGAAAGCATTAAAAGCAACAAAAACAAGATTGGAAAGTAAATGAACAAAATTCAAAGCAATAAACAAAGCATAGAAGAGGAAAGCATTAAATAGCATAAATGAAAGATAAACTAAGAGAGAAAGCAATAAAGGAAAGTAAACTTACATAAACCAAAGTGCTTGAATGAAAAGGAATTGAAATTACAAAGCTTGAATGTAAATGAAAGCATAAAAATCTATTCTAGGGCAAAGAAATGTAAATGGAAAGCAATAAATGATGTTTAATAGAAGAGAGGGTTTCTATCTACTAAAGCATAGGGTTTTAGTTCATAAGAGTGCCTTTATATAGGCTACAAAAGATGGAAACAAAAGCCCTAAAAGATCCTACGGAAATAAGCTTTCGAAATAAAACGCAGTGCAGAGAACAATGCAATTCGCCCGAAGCCATGGCCAGATTCGCCCGAATCCGTACCATTCGACCGAATGGTGGTCGAATTCAGTGTTTCCAGAAACATGTGAAAATTGACTTGGGGGCTTGTGAGAAGATTCAACCGAATGCAATAGGAGATTCGACCGAATTGGGTCCATTCGACCGAATTGGCCTCCCTTCGCCATTTCCAGTAGCTTTTGAACTTTGCTTTGAGCTCCTGCAGGTCCATTCGACCGAACCCATGCTAGATTCGGCCGAATGTGGGTCTTTTGGCCTATTCCTCTTTCTTCCCAACTTCAAACAAGCACCAAATGGTTTCCGGCTTTCGCGAGGTCTTAGGAAATGACTTGAAATGCTCGGCAGTTCCTCGAAATGTGTGCCTTATCTTCGACCTTGGAGTCTAAGCCTCGAACTCGATCCGAATTACCTCGAAATCTCCCGAAAACACCTAAAATGAACTCTAAACACCATGGAGACAAGAACAAGGTAAAATCGAGTGTAAATCATATAAAACCAATGTAAAACATCGAGACTCGACACTAAAATAGGGACATAAATGTGCTCTAAATCGGGCACATCAGAGACCCGCGAGCAAGCATTGTATGACCTTTTTGAATTGTTTCATCCACATAGTACAGTCCACCCCGCTCAATATCACGCCCAAGAATCGTCTCTGTCCTAGCATCCTACACAAGACAACCATCAGAAGTCAAAAACATCGTACAATTAAGCTCCTTGGTTAACTGACTAACAGATAACAATTTATGAAAGAGACTCGAAATCAACAAGCAATTTTGAATGCGAAGAGACGAGGAAATTTCAATAGGACTAGCTTATCAACAGATATATGTTCTCCATTAGCTGTCTGAACATGGGTACGGGTTGTAGGATTAATGGAGGATAAATCCTGTGGGTTAAAGGTCATACTGTCGGTGGCCCCACAGTTAAATAACTATTGGGAATTTTGTGTTTAACTTAAAAGGCTAAATTTGGGAATGGATGTGAAAAAAGATTGGGGTGGGCTTTAGTGTGTTGTACAAGGATCAGTACACGTTTTTTTTGGTTGTTGTGAGTTTATTTGGTTATTGGAAATTAGGTTTAGAGTTGGGGTAGGTGGTGGGGTATTATAAAAGAATGGGAAAGGTAAGTCTTTTCTCTCCCTTACCCCTTTGAGCCGGCCCCACTTTCTTTCTCCTCTGTTATTTTCTTTGCTCTTGGTTCATTAGTGGCTACTATTTCTTTCTCCTCTCTTGTTTTCTTAGCTTCTGGTTCATTAATGGGGGACCTCCCTTATTTCATTTTCATATCTGAGTTTTTATATGATGACGGGATCTCACTGGTTTGATCTACACTTGTTAGGTTTACCTTGCCGCCAGTCCGGTGAGTCGGTGCCTTGGTATGTCGGGAGCGACCACAGTGGCTACATCGAAGTTTACACCAGTCATCTTCTTCACGGTTACGGGGTAGGAATTGTTTTGTATTGTTAGACCTGATCCGATTTCTGAAGGACTCGATCCCGATGATGAGACGTCGGTCATGATTCTCCGGCTTGATATTTCTCGTCAAATAGTGGCGTACGCTACTTCCACCGTCAGCAGAGGCTCCATATGTAACAAATCCCTTTTCTCAATGTCTAAGTTTTCATTGATGCCAGTGAGAAATTGATACAACCTTTGTCTTTATATGAAATTATTAAAGGTTGTGATCTCAGTTGAACAAGCACTACAAAAAAAACGCATGTTTCCGACTGGACAAAATAGTCGGTGGTTGGTCGGTATACGCCTATACCGACTAACCTCCGACTAAATCATGGTAGTCGGTACAAAATAGTTGGTAAAAAAAAATAGTCGGAATTTTAGTCGGAATTCCGACTACATGTACTCTGGTATCAGATTGGTCGCTATTCCGACTACAACGTTTAGTCGGAAAGTAGTAGCCATATACCGACCACTTTCCTACTAGATGACCGTCGCAAAATACCGACTACACATTTAGTCGGAGAGTAGTTGCGGGGTTTTTAAAATATAATGGCAGTTTTTTTCCCAAAAAAAAAATATAATCACCTTTTCCGACTACTCTCCGACTATAATTTAGTAGGTAAGTAGTCGGAAAAGTCAAACCTTAATTTTACCTAAAACTTGACCAAAATCTGGCGGCTGTGGATCCCGACCACTTTGCGACTACCTTGTAGTCGGCAGATGGTAGGTGATTCTCAAACGTACCGACTAAATTCCTACTACTATTTAGTCGGAATTTAGTCGGAAAAAATATAATATTAAAATAAAAAATCTGGCCAAATGTGGTCAACATCGTTGACCACATTTGACCAGTTTTTTTATTTTAATATTAAACCTAAATTATCAATCAAATAAAATGAAAAACGCAATAAAAGATTATATGATAGGCACGTAAAAAATAATGTTATACAACCAAATGTTTTAAACCATAAAAGTAATAATATAAAAACAAAAAATACAAGGACTGAATTAGGCGGAGGCGGAGGAGGTTGTCTTTCTACAAATACAGTGCGCATAAAGTGGAACATATTGTTGACCTCTTGCCTCAACTGCCGATGCTCCTCCATGAGTGCATCATGCTTCTCCCTTGAAATGTGCGAAGTTGAGCGCTCTCACTCCTCGGTTCATATGCTGCTAGACTATCCAACCTCTCGCTCATCAGCTGGCTGGGGGGGGCTCGGTATTGACCGGCGCCACAACATCGTGTAATAACCGTGCCGCATCACCAACACCAAACACATCTTGAGGACTTCTTCTGGCCTCGTGATTCGATATTTTGAGCACGAAAATAGGCGCGTTAATCTCTTTCATCAGCGACCGACCGGAAGTTCTAGCGAGAGGCAATGTATTCGTCCTAAACAACAAAACAATATATTCTGTAAAAATTTCGGCAGAGTAACGACTGTAAACTAACTAAACCAAAACTTAAAAAAACCCTGAAATAGAAGCCAATATAGATATAATGCGTATCTACAACGAAAACAGCTATCAAACCAGCATTTCCTCAAAATCCAATATCAGATAAACCTAAGAAATATTCTAAAACATTTAATTTACCAAAAGCTAACCTACCAAAAAACTAACTAAGCTACGATTCAATGATAACCAAAAAAAGCTAATCTAAAAATAAGTAATATAGATCAGAAATTCCACTTACGTTTATGGCCTTGGACTTCGTTGACCCATCGCAACCGCCCTTTGTATGCATTTATGAGTGCTAGAAACAACTCATAAGAAGCGCGCTGTTGCTTTGTTCTACAATAACAAAGTTGAAGGTTATACGAAATTAAGTTTAAATATTTATGCGTATAAAAATAATAAATCAAATTATTACAAGTTGAAGGTTATACCAAGATGCAATGTCCAGCGAACCGATCCGGGTCAGGTGACTTCGCGAACACTCGCCACTGGCGGTCATCGCCTCCCTCGGACCGACGGCTTCGAACTCTTTACTTTTCCGGCAAGTACCCTGGCCTCAAGCTCCACCATGGGCTTGTACTCATTATTTTCCTCATAGAATTTTCTTTGATGATGCATAATGTCCTTGTACCTGAGCTTGGCTCTCTTCTCCCACTCCTCGCGCACCCTCGGAGTGATACAGGGATCCCAAGCCCATTGTTTCTGAAACGATTAAAACAATCAGTATTAGTATAACAAAGCAAGTCAATAAAAAGTTAATCAAATAATGAAGAAATGAAGTACATAGCCTTACTTGAAACTGCCAATAAAACTCGATAGTTTGCCTAGATAGGTGCGTCCAAGCCCATCCATTAGGATCTTGGTAGGCCTCAAACGTCCTACGGATGGCGTGGATATTTGGTGCCACCGCGTGGCAAACGTGCGCTCGTCAGGCACCCATGGTAGGGGTGGAAGTGGATGCCGCGCATACTGGGCAAGTCATCTAGCGGCCTGCTTGTGTCAACCTCCGGTGTCTAGCGACGCGGGCGAAGCACGTGGCACCAGAGGAGTAGCGCCCTCTCCTCCTAAAATCGCTCGAAAAATGCTCCTCTAAACCCTGAGAAGGGTGAGAGAGCGATATATCATGAGGCTCAACTTCAGCGTGATCGAAGAACTCGGAGGGTCGAACTGCCAGTATGTAGGTACCGGACGCCGAGTGGTCGTATGGTTGTCCGGTTACAGTCAATACCTGATTGTTTCTCATTCTAGGCATCTAAATTTCACACATAATTTCATAGAAAATAATAAAAAACAAAAAAATCAGAAAAACAAAACAAAACAAAAAACTCAAAGATATTAAAAAAAAATCAGATTATGTTAATAATCAATAATCTAAAGTAGATTAAACATAATAATTAATAATATAAACAAAAAACAACTAATAATTAACAATTAATAATTTTCAGGATGTAAACCCTAAAAATCAGGAAAATATATTTTAATAAATTTCGATAATTTCGAAAATAAAAATCAGGAAAATAAAATTTTCGATAATTTCGAAAATAAAAAAAATCAGGAAAATATATTTCGATAATTTCGAAAAAAAAATCAGGAAAAAATCAAGAATATAATTTTAACAAAAATAATGTCGAAAATAAAAAAAATTAGAAATATAAACCTTAAAAAAATCAAAAAATAATGTATACATAGATTAAACATGTAAACCCTAAAAAAACCAATAATGTCGAACATAAAAGAAAAACAAAAATTCGGAAATATAAACCCTAAAAAATCAGAAACAAACCCTAATTTCATGCAATAAACAAAAACAAAAACAATCATGTCAAATGTTCGAAATTTCAAACCATCAAACCATGTCAAAAAAAATCATGTTCATAATCATTCTCATAATCAAACCATCAAACCCTAAAAAGCATGTATTTAATCTAAATTTCGAAAAAAAAAATTAAAAAGAAGACTAACCTTTAATAGTCGGAGTGTAGTTGAGATTCAGTAGTCGGAGTATGACCCAAAAACCCGTCGGAGATGAGGAGTTAGTAGGAATGTAGTAGGAATGTAGTAGGAATGAGAGAAAGAAAGAAAGAAGAAAACGACGAACAAATGGGTTTAGGAAATGAAAATGTTCGATTTTCTGGTGAAGTGCTGGTTTATATATCACCTAAATTCGTGGCTGGTCGGTGGGATTTTTTACGTACCATATTGATTGCCAACAGTAACTTTTCAGAAAAACCTCGAAAGTGAAAAACCTTTTCAGTATACCGACTAATTAGCGACTGGAGGCTAGTCGAAGTTTAGTCGGTATACTGAAAAGTTTTTTTCTTTCCCAATGCGTCTGACAATCAGAGAAGCTTCTCTGGGAAGCTTTCTAATTTCAAATTACCAACTACTCTGCGACTGGCGAGTAGTCCGTGAGTGGTCGGAATTTCAATAAAAAATAAATTCGCGCCTTTGTGATTTGGAGTTCTGATTTGTATTATTATTATTATTATTATTATTATTATTATTATTATTATTATTTTTTTTTTTTTTTTTTTTTTTTTTTATTATTATTATTATATGATACTTATCATTTTATAATTATTAAAATTGTAAATACGAGATTAAAAGATACAAAAATTACGAGCTAAAGTAACCTTTTAAAAATAAACAAACGATTAAAAAAACTAAAAAATGTTTGATAATAATAAATAAACATATAATTATTAAAAACTTATTATTGGGTTACATAATTGTCATCGACATCATCGTCGTCAGATAGTACAAGATCTTTGTCGGTGTCTTCATTTTCATCGACATCATGAACCGTTTCGTCTAGGTGTAACAGTTCTCCATCTGGATCACGCAACGGTTCGACTTGCGCGTCAAAAACATCTTCATTCGCCACAAAATTCGGTGATTTCTCTTCTAGTTGGAAAGCGGTCTCCTCGAATCGCTTTGATCTGACTTTGCATACAGCTTGCCAATCTTTCATGTTTTGCCTTAAGCTGGGATAAGGTAAATAATAAACTTGGTAAGCTTGACTAGCTAGCACAAAAGGATCGTACTTTCTATAGGATCGACCAATATGAACGTCAACCAGCTTGTAACGCGGATGGATTCTCGTACCATGGGAGTATCCGGTGGTAGTCTGATCACACCATTGACATTTGAACAAAGTGACCTTTTTAATTGGAAGTGCTCGATACTCGAGGTCTATAATATCCTCTAACTTACCATAAAAATCGGTTTCATCCGGACTGTTATCATCAGATTTCACGCACACCCCGCTGTTCTCAGTAGATTTCTTTTTTGCGGAATGGCAGATAGTGTGAAATCTATAACCATTCACGTAACAAACATCATAGCGACGTGCCTTCTGCAAAGGTCCCTCAGCGAGGTCCTTTAGAATATCGGCATTATCCACACCGTCAAGAAACCCGTCCCTAGACTGCATATAAAATCAATAATTCAATGTTAATTCGTAATACTGTTTACACAACAAATTACGATGGTAAAGGTGTACTCACAATCTGTTTAAACCAGCGGGCAAACTGGTCTTGGACCACATGGTCAACTTGCTCTGCGTTTAGATTGGGTTCGTACTTTGTGATTAAGTGTACGAATTGATCATAAAATTGATTCACCTCCGGACAATTTCGCAGAACATAAGTCTGAGCAATGTTGAGATCTGCTTCATCCAGCATAAGAGCCTTACCCCGCCCATGAAATTTGATTGGGTGTGTGAATATGGACAAAACACCCGATCTCACGTTATCAAAGTATGATGCTTCTTCTGTAAGATATGCGTTACAGATCGAGGCCTCAACATGCACCTTGTTTTAGACATTAAGCTTTAAATGTCGAAGATACCTGTAATTTAAACCTAGTAGTAATTATTAAGACATGTAAAAAGTGACCAGAAAATGAAATAATACTTAGTTTAGACATGTAATAGTAGTTACCTCTCAAAGGGATATATCCACCTATATTGTACCGGACCAGCAATTCTTGCCTCGTAAGCTAGGTGAACAGGCAGATGTTCCATAACATCGAAGAATGTTGGAGGAAATATAGTCTCTAGCTTACATAGCACCACTGCAATTTCCTCGTTCAACCTCCACATATCTACGGCAGATATCTTCGGATAAGTAAGACTTCTAAAGAACAGACTAACTTCAGTAAGTGCTTCCCAAACTTTGGCTGGCAGCAACTCCCGAAATGCTATTGGAATTAGTCGCTGCATGAACACATGACAATCATGACTCTTCATCCCAAATATCTGATGTTTAGCCATGTCGATATTCCTGGCTAAATTGGAAACATAACCATCAGGAAATCTTAGAGTTTTAAGCCAATCTAGAAGGACAACCCTTTGTTCTCTGTTTAGTGTGTATGATGCTTTGGGGATGGTAGAACCCACTGGATGCAATTCCGATCGGATCCCGAGCTCGACTAAATCTTGACGTGCCTTGAGATGATCCTTAGTTTTTCCCGCCACACACATTATTGTGTTGAACATGTTATCAAAGAAGTTTTTCTCAATGTGCATCACGTCAAGGTTGTGACGGATCATGTTTGTGCTCTAGTACGGCAAATCCCAAAAAATACTTTTCTTCTTCCATCCAACACAATGTTTACTGACTTTAGCGTTGTACTCAGCTGCATCGTCTTCAAACACCCGTAAAAACCCTAAACGATCCAACTCCTCTGAAAGCTCATTTCCCGTACGTATGTCGGGCATAACAGCCTTCTCAGCAACTCCACGGCTAAAACACACCCGGTTTCTACGAAAGGGGTGCGTACTATCTAAACATCTCCTGTGTGAGTCAAACCAACTCACTTTTCTGCTGTGTCTTAAATAAAAGGCTTTGGACTCATCCATGCAGTAAGGACAAGCGTGCACGCCAGATGTACTCCACCCCGACATCATCGAATAAGCTGGAAAGTCGTTGATTGTCCACATCAAAGCTGCACGAAGTTGAAAGTTCTGCACGCCAGATGTACTTAGGGCCTGGGACGATCACCGAAGAACATACCGCTTCTTAGCACATCAAGGGCTGGAAGATTGTATGGAGTTAGTATTACGCCAAAGATGAATATTGTTGACCGAATGCCAAATGGGTTGAAACCATCCGCATACAACCCCGCCTCACATTTCTTGTCTCCCGCGGCAAAACCCGGATGTGTCGCGTTGAAAGTCAACTAGGCCTCACCGTCCAGAGGGTACACATCTCCATCTTCGAACGATGTCCGCGATGCCACCTCATGTGGCGGCGTAGTCGCAGACGCATACAACCGTTGTAGCCTAAGACCAATGGGAAAGTAGTGGAACTGCTTTCTGGGGGTATTATCTGATATCCATCTAGAAACCCCACACTCACCACATTGGGTCATACTCGCTGTGGTGCCCTAATAAATCATACACCCATTAACACAAGCAATACTTCTACCGAATCCAAGAGCCGAAATTTGCTTTTCGTCGTGAAAAACTTGTTGTCATCCGATTATCTTTCTAGAACAATTCAATAATGAATTGACATAATTCATTATAAAGTCTCTCCGTATAGAAAGTCCGCCTTCGTGCTTGTCATCCTTCCTATGACCAACATCCGAGTAGCGCTTCACAACCGTGGTACAGTGTAAGTTGGCACTCTTTAACATATCAAAGAACCGCTTGCTTGGGGTTCAATCTTCATCAATATGTATAGGCTAATATGGTACATTTCGAGCATATCATCACAATGCGGTAGAAAATGATGATGTGATCCGAAAAGTACTCGCCAGATCGTACACCATTTGTGCATAGGCATTTTGAACGGTTCCCAGGGCTCAACCGACGAATCAGCATAAATTGGTGCAACGCCAAAACATTTGTGCAGTACCAATCGTAGTAGTTTTCAACAAACCCTTCTTTACGATGATTTCTACGACATCCGAGCCCACACTCTACGATTAGCACTTTTACACTGGACATCTAACTTCTTCTCGATTTTTTCATTGCAAATTGTATAAATTCTTCGACCCTTCTAAATATCTAATATTATAAACTCCTTTAGAACATCATGGTACATCCATTTTCTTTCGTTGTAAGTCTATTGCTCGCAAAACAACAAATACCACGCTTATAAAAATATTTCACAAAAAAAGGAACCTCCAAAATTAATTTTCAAAATTACCGACCAACCTCGACCCAAGGTGAGCTCGGAAGTGGTCGGTATATATAAAGCTGTCTGCCTCATTCATTGTTGTCAGACTACTTTTGACTGATTTGATGCGTTTATTTATCGACTACTTTGCATCCCATATTTCCGCCGCAGTTAGTCGGTACATTTATATAAAAAAAAATTTAATTAGGTTTTTTTCGGGCCATTTTTGGGTCAAAATTATAAGTACTAAGAAAAAATATTAGTTTTTCTTTATTATTCTCTCGAATGTACTATGAAAAATTGAAAACGTTAAATTTTTTTATAGTACGCACAAAAGAGAATAAGTAAGAAAAACCACTATTTAGGTTCAGTACTCATAATTATTATAACGAAATGGCACCAAAAAAAACCTTATTAATTTATGTTTTTCAATTCATCCCTCTCTTCCCGAATTCATACTCGATTGAAATTAACCAAGTATGAATCCGAAGAAGAGAGGGGCAAAGTAAAAAACAACGCAAGCATCTACTTGTTTAAAGAAAGCAAAACATATCTAATATCATACCTAAAATATTTGGAGAGAATAAAGTAGAGAGAAAGTAAGGAGGTATAATGTAAAATGTAAGATAGATTTACGTTGACGGCTATTTATAGAAAAATCAGGAATTTTGCCGACTAATGTCCGACTAACCTGCGACTACATAGCGTTGATATCTCGCTCATCAAAGGTTGTGCCCAGTTGCTGGATTTAAAATTCAAATTACCGACTAACCTGCGACTACATAACAGTCGGAATTTGGTCGGAGAATTTGTCATATTTCGATGATTGAATTGACGTTTTCACCGACTACAATATCGAATTACTTGACCAGCGAACGTCGGTAAAAATAAAAATTATAATGAGCTTTTTTTTCGGCCATTTTGGAGTTAAAATTATAAGTACTAAGTTCAAATAATGATGCTAAATTTTCTTAGATTTGAGAAACATATTTTAACTGCTTTTAACACATTTTATAGTAAACGCATAAAGACAATAAGTAAGATAAACAACTATTTGCTAAGTACTTATAATTATTACAACAAAATGGCAAAAAAGCTCATTATAATTTTTTATATTAAATTGAACCATTAAATTTATGTTTATCACTTATCCCACTCTTCCCAATTGTACTCATTGAAATTAACCATGAGAAAGCCGAGGAAGAGCGGACAAAGTTAAAAACATATTTTAATCGCTTTTAACACACTTTTATTACGACTATTCACTGCGAATCCGAGGTGAATTTATTTTTTAATGAGCTTTTTTCCGCCATTTTGGGGTTACAAGTATAAGTACTAAGTTGAAATTGTGTTTTTCCTAAATATTTCCTCGATGTACTATAAAAATTGAAAACGTTAAATATATGTTTCTAAATCGAAAAATTCAAGATCGTAAATTTTACTTTTATGAGTCTACTAAGAATAATTTTTTCATTGCATGGCATGGCTCCTCCATAGTGCACTTTACGCTACAAATACTCCTTCCACCATTAAAGTTCCTATATGTTTTTGACACTATTCATATCAGTAAACAAATAGGAACTACTTAATGGTGAATTGGAGGAGTACAATATGTCGAATTACCACTATCGAGGAAAACCAACGCCCTGCAAATCGAAATTATTCTTTTCAGCAAATATAAGTAAAATAATACGATGCTGAATTTTCTCAAATTTTGAGGAACATATTTTAATCGTTTCTAACACATTTTTATAGTAAACATACAAGACAATAAGTAAGAAAAACAAATATTTCAGTTAAGTACTCATAATTATTACAACAAAATGTCACAAAAAAAAAGCTCATTAAAATTTTTTTTTACAATAAATACAACAATTAAATTTATGTTAATCAATTCATCCCACCCTTAATATCAAATTTATGTTTAGCAATTTGTCCCGTTCTTCCCACCCTCACACTTGAGTGAAGAAACTCGAGTGTGAGAGTGCGGATGAACGGGGCAAGTGAGAAACATGCCAAAGACCTTTAGACCACTTTTTACAATAAATGGAACCGTTAATTTTATATTTTTCAACTTGTCCCTCTCCACCTCCATCCCCTACTTGATCGATAAACACTCAAGCAGGAGATGGAAGAGGAGAGGGACAAAGTGAGAAATAGATCGAGTTTTAGATAGAAAGTTAAGAGTAGAGAGAGGTGAAAGAAAAGTGAGAAGAGTGACGTTGACGGTGGGTATTTATAGACAAAATCAGGAAGTTTCCGACTAATTAACGACCACGAACTGGTCGGAAAGTAGTCAGCCAACTACAAGTTTTTTTACAGTTATTTTTATTATTTTTTTAGAACTTTTGCGACTAACTACCGACCACACAGGTAGTCGGAGAAATTGCGACTAACGTTTGGGTCGCAATTCCGTCGGAATTTTGCTACCATATCATTTCAGTCGGAATTTAGTCGGAATTTCCGACTACACGCGGGTAGTCGGTAAAATAGTCGGTATTTTCCGACTAAATACGTGTAGTCGGTAAGTTTGGTCGCAACTTTGCAAAATTTTTGTAGTGAAGTCATGGGACTTGGCATGCGTCTGTCAATCTACTTCTATAGCATGGTCAGTTTAGTATAAAATGCTTCGATAGTGTCGCTCCCGTACTTTAAGGTGGCGGCGGCTGAACTCAGATCATAGATCTGGAGTTCGTCTCGATCACTTCCTAAAAGATTTTCAATCCCTTGCCATAAATCGTGACCCGTAGTGTAGTCAATGAACTGGTTCACTATGTTTGTATCTATATTATCAATAACCCTTGAAATCACCAATGAGTCTTTTGAGCCGATTGTGAGTACTCTGAGTTTGTGGGTGCAAGGGGGTCGGTAGTGATGTCCTTGAGCCGCTGAGACAGCCCCTATTTTAGCAGCTTAACTAATAGTAACTAGGATATAAGCCCGTGCAATGCACGGATTTTTAAATACATTTATATCTTAATGATATTTTAGACGAACGAAAATATTAAATAAAAGTGCGTAATAAAGTATTTACATACATATATTGTAATTAAAAAAGAATTAAATATAAAAAAGCACAAAATAGGTTGTTAATAAAGAGTTTATAGGTTTTGAAACACCTCTTTATATATAAGTAAAATTGTTTGAATTGAAATTCCTGCAATTATTACTCCCGCCATTATTATGAATCCAACGTTTTATTTTTGTAAAAGAATAAAATTGACTGAATTGAAAATCCTGCAATTAATATTTCTGCGATTAATATTTATGCCATTAATATAAATCCAAATTTTTATTTTTGTAAAGAATAAACTTGACTGAATTGAAAGTTCTGCAATTATTCCTGCCATTAATATGAATGCAATATTTTATTTCCGTAAATGATTCAAAATTGACTGAATTGAAAATCATGCAATTAATATCCCTGCCATAAATATTCTGATAATGCTGGCCAATAAAAAAATTACATATGACACTCTCGTATTCAATCTAATCTTCTTTACTCTACAACAAAATCAATATAGTCTATGATTTTTGTAAAGAATAAAATTGTTAGAATTGAAATTTATGCAATTATTATTCTTGTTATGCTATTTTGAAACCAGCATTTTATATTTGTAATAGAATTGAATACATTTATTAAAATAAAATTTGTGTTGAAATTCATGCAATGCTTGCCATTAATATGAAGCAAACCATATTTTAAAATCCCTGGTCAATTATTCTTGCCATTTATATGAATCAAATTTTTTTTTTTGAAAAAGATAAAATCACTGAATTGTAAATCATTTAATTAATACTCCTGCCATAAATACTCTTATAATGCTGGCCAATAAAATAATTACAAATGATACTCTCATATTCACTCTAATTTTCTATACTATACATCAAAATTAATATAGTGTATGATATTTAGTATATTATTTAGTATTCACGAAAATCATGGAAAATCCCTGCCATATAATAACCATGCTGTTTTAAATAATCCTGCTGATTTTATGCCATATAATAATCATGCCGTTTTAAGTAATCCTGCCGTTTTAAAATTGTAGAAATTTTGTCTCAGTTGTCAAAATCCCTGGTCATAAATATAAATAAAATAATCACTATACTATTATTGCCATAAATAAAATAATTACTGGTCAAAATCCCTGATATCATTGTTACTATTGTCATCTATTAAAAGAATTACTATACTGCACTCCTGCCCATAAATTCCTGCTATAAACACTCCTACCATAAATATTGGCCAATAGAATAATTACAAATGACACTCTATCCTTCACTCACATTTTTCTTCACTATACATTAAAATTAATATAGTGTATGATTAATTAAGTTAATTCGGGTTATTAAATTTTAAGTATATTATTTTATTGGGACTCAGAATAATATTTTATTATTTGAGGATATCAGTTGTATTAGATTTGGAATAAAGTAAGTTATACGATGAAAATTAAGATTGAATGGGTGTGTGTAAAAAAACATAATACGCTCGTGACATCACATTATCTAAAGACATGTAAATAGTAAAACTGGATAAAATTGTAACACGGGACAGAGCCGCACCACGTGGCTTCCATGCGAAGTGCCACGTGGCGTGCATGTGTGGTGACACGTGTGTGACACGTGTCGGCCGATGGAACACCCTATGTGGCAAGGTGCCACCTCAAGCTTAGATTTTCTCTATATAAAGGCCCTTATGGCGTCTGTTATGAGGAGCCAAAAAAAATAAGAAATCAATTAGATCAATGTTATTGATTAAAAGGGGGACGTGAGAGATCTAAGAGAGCAAATTATTTAAGTGAGACCAACATTATCATAAATGGTTGGCTCATAAATATTAGATTAATTATTTCCATAATTAATGATATTCGGATATTATTTAAAAACGTCTCGATCTCTCATAAAAATATTATTCTATGTGATAAAGCTTATATGCAGGTATTGATCAATCGAGATAATAGTCCTAAGTAGTAATCCACCTTGCTGCCACTGGGCACTTGAATCGCCTCTATACGAGTTCGTATGAGGAAGTTATTACCAAAGTACTAATAGGGTGTCCTGATATGGTACTAATACGGGATTAATAGTAATGAAAAAAATTGGGTATTCTTTTAATTAAATATTTAAGGTTAATTATTGGGTACTTGAGATCAATTTAGGGTTAGTATCTATCTTTTAATTGGGTTTATTGATTGGTATGGTTGAGTTACGAGTTCTTATTTGATTATTTGGGTATTTCGTTCTAGTATAAAATTTGGGAACATAAGTATCAATTGATTTGATTACATGGTATTATTTGGGTGTAATATAAATTGGGTATGGCATAAGTTGAGTGTTTGGGATTTATGATTGGTGTAAAATTGGTTAAACTCCATTGATAGTAACTCAAACTTTAACATGCTGATGGTTGATGACGAATTATTGGTATTTTGATTATTGATTGCTATTCATGGCGTAGGAAGGTAATCTTACAAACACTATTATCTTTTAAATTTAATTTAATTATTTCAAAGTTCAAGTAATGTTTTATAAGGTGTGGTATCACTACTATTTATATTTAATCGAAATCGTATAATGTTTGGTGTTCGAAACTTTGGAATTTGACATTGTTTGACCTTGCTTTTAATCCTTGATCAAAATTATGTTTTGTGTGTTCATAGTTTTATAAATATGAGCTTTTAAATATTGTACTATGAAAATGAGTTATGATTATTGATTTTAAAGAAGATCAAGTGATTTATTGATTCGTTTTATATTGAAATGTTTGACATTGAAAAATGTCCATTTTTGGGAATTGGAAACGGATATTCATATCCGGATTATTATGAAATCCGATAGCTTGATAATAGGTAATGCTTTTCGGATCGGTCTCGAGCCCCCGATCCCGTTTCGTTCTTGCAAAAACCGTATTTCGGTGATGACGATCACCCGTATTCTCAGGATTTAGATCAAGCCTACTTCCTGACGGTCCATATATTCCCACGTTTTAAAGCGTTGTTATATTATTGTTTTAATATGAGTTTTGAATAAATAAGTTTGGTATATAAAGTTTTGTTTGTTTCGCAAATGAAATCATATGTTTTATTTGCCATATTGTTTCGCTATTGACTTGTAAAGTAATAGCCGTATTTTGATTTCGCTATTAACTTGTAAAGTTATAGCCGTGATTTTATTCACTATGAACCAAGGGTTCTTAGTTGTATTTATTTCGATACCAAACGTTCTTTTAAAAGAGTTTGAGTTTTGATAAATTAATGTTTCATAAGGAGATATCAACTGAGCAAAAGAGTGAACTGGAGATGTTTGTTAATGACTTGTATATAAATGTAATAGTTTGTTGGATTACTCAACAATTCATTTTAGGGTTAGTATCTATCTTTTAATTGGGTTTATTGATTGGTATGGTTGAGTTACGAGTTCTTATTTGATCATTTGGGTATTTGGTTCTAGTATCAAATTTGGGAACATAAGTATCAATTGATTTGATTACATGGTATTATTTGGGTGTAATATAAGTTGGGTATGGCATAAGTTGAGTGTTTGGGATTTATGATTGGTGTAAAATTGGTTAAACTCCATTAATAGTAACTCAAGCATTTACATGCTGATGGTTGATGACGAATTATTGGTATTTTGATTATTGATTGCTATTCATGGCGTAGAAAGGTAATCTTACAAACACTATTATCTTTTAAATTTAATTTAATTATTTCAAAGTTCAAGTAATGTTTTATAAGGTGTGGTATTACTACTATTTATATTTAAGCAAAATCGTATAATTTTTGGTGTTTGAAACTTTGGAATTTGACTTTGTTTGACCTTGCTTTTAATCCTTGATCAAAATTATGTTTTGTATGTTCATAGTTTTATAAATATGAGCTTTTAAATATTGTACTATGAAAATGAGTTATGATTATTGATTTTAAAGAAGATCAAGTGATTTATTGATTCGTTTTATATTGAAATGTTTGACATTGAAAAATGTCCATTTTTGGGAATTGGCAACGGATATTCATATCCGGATTATTATGAAATCCGATAGCTTGATAATAGGCACTAGTGGAAAAAAAAGCTATTGGCTGCTAAACATTAGCTGCGGTTCCTAATATACGCAGCGTATAATTGGGGAAAAATAAGGCGAAAAAAAAAGCACATAGGCTGCGGTTTTAAGTAAAACCGCAGCCAATAATCAAAACAAAAAAAATTCGACACACAAAGGCTGCGGTTTTCTTATTTGCCCGCAGCCAATAACAAGTCCAAACCCTAGTATATATTACTGGAATCCTTTTCTTCCTCTCCCACTTCCGCCTCTTCTCCCTTTCTCCCTCTAACCCTAATCTTTTTCAATATTTTAAATTTCTTGGACCTTTCAATATCCTAAGAGCTTCGGATATTCTCATATCACCATCACTATTGTCTGTTGTCCTAGGATTTTACATGCCATTACCAATCCTTCTTCATCATCTCTTCATAAGTCTTCTCCTACAAGGTAAATCTAACTTTTCTTTTACCTCTTCAATTAAAAAATGTAAATGATTTTGACAAAGAAACAATTTTACAATGAACAAGAATTCCCTAACCACACTTTTGATGTTTCTTTCTTTAATTGAGAAAACCCACATCTTAAAATTGCATTTTTAACTATTTCACCCATTAATTTCCCTAATTTTGTATGATTCTATTTGGTGGGCTAATATTAATTCTGGGGTTTTTAATAGAAAACATAGGTGGGTCATCAACAAAAACTGCAATTAGCAAGAAACTTCATGAATTGGAAGAATTTATCGGTATTACTTGGATTAAAAAAAACCCACATGCAGTTCCCAGATGGATTGGAATAACAGTTCTTGTTTTGATTTATGCTGTAAGAGTTTACTTTTTTACATCATTTCTTATGCTCTACCTTTTTTTCCAACAGATTTGGAAGGGAAAGAAACTGAATAGGATGAGGTTTTTGATTTTTTGATTGTAAATTGTATATTCTTGATTTTTGATTGTAAATTGTATATTTTTGATTTTTGATTGTGAATTGTAAATTGTAAATTGTAAATTGGATTTTTGATTTTTTGATTTTTTTTTATTATCGAGGTACCATTTTTTATTTTTGAGGTACCATTGTAAATTGTAAATTGTAAATTGTTCTCATTATCGAGGTACCATTTTTGATTTTTGATTTTTTTTATATGTATACGAAAATTGTTCTTAATGTTCTTAATTTGTTCTTACATCATTTACAATTAGTATTTGTTCTTGCAATTAGTATAAAATGAAATGAAAAAAAAAGGGGGACTAAAGGCTGCGGTTTTTCAAACAACCGCAGCCTTTAGTCTCCTTTTTTTTTGTTCTTAAAATGGTCTACAGGCTGCGATTTTTAGGACCGCAACCAATAATATTTTGTCATCTGCTGCAATTACTAATGCTGCGAGTCAAAACCGCAGCCTTTATTGGCAAAAAAACCACAACCTATCTTGTTTTTTCCACTAGTGAGGTAATGCTTTTCGGATCGGTCTCGAGCCCCCGATCCCGTTTCGTTCTTGTAAGAACCGTATTTCGGTGATAACAATCACCCGTATTCTCAAGATTTAGATCAAGCCTACTTCCTGACGGTCCATATATTCCCACGTTTTAAAGCGTTGTTATTTTATTGTTTTAATATGAGTTTTGAATAAATACGTTTGGTATATAAAGTTTTGTTTGTTTCGCAAATGAAATCATATGTTTTATTTACCGTATTGTTTCGCTATTGACTTGTAAAGTAATAGTCGTATTTTGATTTCGCTATTTACTTGTAAAGTTATAGTCGTGTTTTGATTCACTATGAACCAAAGGTTCTTAGTCGTATTTATTTCGATACCAAACGTTCTTTTAAAAGAGTTTGAGTTTTGATAAATTAATGTTTCATAAGGAGATATCAACTGAGCAAAAGATTGAACTGGAGATGTTTGTTAATGACTTGTATATAAATGTAATAGTTTGTTGGATTACTCAACAATCAATTGTTGACAGTCTTTGATGGGACCTA
Source organism: Amaranthus cruentus (assembly GCA_019425755.1). Classification (NCBI taxonomy): domain Eukaryota; kingdom Viridiplantae; phylum Streptophyta; class Magnoliopsida; order Caryophyllales; family Amaranthaceae; genus Amaranthus; species Amaranthus cruentus. Next base: position 16,381,543 of record CM033455.1, read on the forward strand.
TCCCTTACTAGGGGGTAGATCCATTTTCAGGTTAACTCTGCTGTGGAGATGATGCCTACTTGTGTTATGTGTTACGCGCGAGGCGAGAACTTCTTTTTGAAAATCATAGTGTAAATTAGATATTTGTAAATTAAATTGTAATATTTTATAACGTTTTGTAAATAGTATTCACTTAGTTAATGTAAAAAGTTTTAAATACTCTGATATTGGTTTGTTGTGGTTATCGAGCCACAGGTCGGATTCAGCCCAGACTTCTATAAGTCTTCCGCTGTGCTTTGTAGACAGTATTATATTACTCTGTATGGCAGTTTGGGTTGTTTCAATTGGTATCAGAGCCTGGTTGTTTCTGGAGTACTCGAATCCTCATATTGGAGTACAAAACTTTTTAAAAATGAATTTTGAAAACCCGAGAGAGTGTGGTAGTCGATTCGTAGGGAGTAATCTCTAAGAATCAAATGATATTAATGTGACTATGTTATACGTGTGATGTGTAACGTGCTTATGTGCTGAAGAAATCTTAATGTTTCCTTATATGTTGTGATTCCTCTTTTAGTAAGAGTCATGCCGAAGGTCAAGAATTAAGTCTGGATAATGAATTTGAGACTTCAAAGTTTGGTGATAGAAGTTTTAAAGGAAATTAAAGTTAAATTGGGAATTTTTCGTTGAAGCTTGATTTGGGGATCTAATTGATTATATGTGAAATTTTGTGTGATTGTTTATGTGTCATGTATAAAAAAAAATAAATAAATAAAAAAAAAAGTTTTTAAAAGAGTTTACAATTTTCAACTTGAAATGTATATATTCGAGTTAAGTATTCTTGAAATTGTTTTACAAAAGATGTTATATATACTCGGATAATTGGCATAAGGAGTTGAGGACTAAGCTTATCGTGAATTGCGATGATGTTGTGCAAGAATGATTCAATGCAAAGAGTCACTACAAGTAATTCACAACCGACTCTTTGCGAATTCTGGGTAATATTAGGTAAAGAATCAAGGTGGTTCTAAATTTCTTCACACTCTTCTTTTTTCTTTGTTTTTATATAGTTCAAGTTCAATTCTTTTTGTTCTAATGATAGTAATTTTTAATATTTTAAGGTTTACACAAATTCCTCTTATTTTTATCTTGTTATGTTTATCATTTGGTTGTGTAGTGTTTGCTATATTGTCAAATTCGTCACTCATGAGGCTTCTACTTTTTATTCCCCCAAATTATCTCAAATGGATTAGCTAAATTGCCTTAATCATTTCCCCTAAATTGTGTAGTCGTCACGCCTTTTTTATAAATTCATTTTCTATGCTTCTGGTAAATGTTTTTTCATCTATTAAGTTGAAATTATTTTTTGGAATTGTGCTTTTCTTTGTGTGATTTGCATCATTATTTTGTCTGATTTATGTTGTTGTCTATCTTGGTTGGTGATGCTAGATATTACTTATTAAAACATTAACCAAAACATCATGTTTTAAGAGGGTAAGAACCTTAACAATGTCTTCTAGTTTAAGCACGACATAATATCAACCTATTCGTCAACCTTACAAGATTCTAAGTTTCCCCGTTACCTTGAACTGAAACCTGGTGCAACTGAAACTAAGGATGTTCAGTTTTCAGAGTTTGCTCTTATAACAACTGTTCTCTCAATGGTCATGACAATTTCTTTGTTGAAACTTGTGTTGAATATCATATCCTTGTGTTATTGGTATCAGACACCAACAGTAGGGCATAATCCTACACAAAACATGAATACTTCTTGGTGTAAATTAAGTACCTGCCTTTTTCTCTTAGAATTTAATCTGTAGCCGCATTCAGATAATTTTTTTGACAGTGTTTGAATAAAATTCAATTTGGATGTTGTGAACAAAGAAGATATGGTATTAACAGCTCTGCACGGTGCAAAGTGCAGCGTAGCACACTAGCTCTTTCTTAGACCATGGAAGTTTTGAAGATGTGTACTGTTTTTCTTTGTACAGGTCTACAGAGGTTGCACATCCACTTTCAAGGTGTATCTTTTGTCAAGGCTGCACAAGGATTCATATTATTATTATTCCTTGATTGAGGTATATCCTCTGCGCTAAGTGTTAACCTTGTTTATAATCACTGTACAAGTTTCAAAATGACGCTTAAAAAATTGTGTGTCAAATGTGATTCTTTGCCTGATTACATATGTAACTAATGACTGATGAGCATTTTCAAGAATCACTAGATTTCATGTATTAGCGACTTATTTTCAAAGCTGAGAGGATGTATGGAAATTAAAGTTGTAATGAGGGTCCATTTTAGTGCATTTTTATTGGAGCTTCGTAGAACTTGGGAGTTATCGTGAAAATGGTTTTTTTTTTGCATATTATCATATATTCATTTTATTTCAATTTGCAAGTGTGAGCAATTTTGTAGCTTGTTTAATTTAAATTGTTTGTGATGCTGGTGTAAAGAATTGGCATGCTTGAGAAATGGATGAATACATGTAAAGTTGCTGTCTTGTAGGGAGTTTGGTGGAACAAATACATTCATTTTACATTCATTTATCTTTGGAACCTGTAAATTTGTTACTAGTGCTGTTCAACAATCAAACGTTATTTACAAAAGCATATATTCATGTTATGCTTTGCAGCTACGATCTTCTGCTACAGAAGCATCTATTTGGCGAGTAGCCATCCATCGCTCAAGCCAGCTCCAGCCCATATTGGATATGCTATTTTGAAGGCAAATGTAATTTTTATTTTGTGAGAATTATTAAAGTGGTTGCATATTTATGAAATGTGATAGTTTGTATTTGGGGTAGTGGTTTCAAGATGTATCTAATATTGACGAATTGTTTGAACACAATATGATATACAAGTGATTACTTTTTTTGGACTAAGCTTATTGTTTGTACTTTTGAGGAACCATGGAGATTATTTAAGAAATGCCTAGTGTAGTTGCTGTAGTAGATTTTTTTATCCAATTTTATAAGCTTTTGCAACGACTACTTTTTTGGGAATAAATAGGAGTATGTTTTTGCAACGACTTAAGTAGTAGCAAAAAATGGTGCAGGTAGTTTGCAACGATATAGTCGTTGCAAAAAAATACTCATTAAATGTCATCTAAATTTTTTCCCAACAATAAATTCGTTGCAAAAAACATATTATCATGTATTGCAAAAAGTAAATTTGTTGCGAAAATGAACTTTTAATAACGATAATTGTTGTTGCAAAAACATAAAAGTTTTGGCAACGATTTTTTTCGTAGTAATAAAGACCTAAAGGAATTGCAACGACAAATTATTCGCAACAATAAAAGTCGTTGCGAAAAATATTAGACTTTTGCAACAGTAAAAGTCGTTGCCATAACTTTTAGCTACGGCTGTACCCACAACAATCAAAGTCGTTGCAAAAAATATTTTTAGCAACGAAAAACTATTTTTTGCAACGACTTTTACTGTTGCTAAAAATGGTTTTTCTTGTAGTGAGTTCAAAAGAAGCATTTTGGGAATATTGGATGTTATGAGTTAATTATGTGTAAAAATGGAAAATCAATTAAGGAATAAAGAATTAGAAAAGTATTTGTGACATGTGTAATTTAATGATATTTGGATGAGAATTTCAATTAAGGGAAGTTGCGAAAAAGAAACAAGGGTTGATATGAATAGGAATGTCGTAAAGTTTATAATGTAGTAAATCTATTGAACGCTTTATACGTATTGAGGTAAATGTAAAATTATGATGGAGAATATTCTAATTGATTTATGATGTTGAAAGGATCAATTTGAGAATTAAAAAGTTTGAATGGTTCAAAATATGTCAAGCCTTATTTATGGTTAATGTAAGTTGAAGTTCATAAGTCAAATAAAAATCAAATAAAAGCTATGAGAGCCTAGTATTACATGTATGGAGAAATTTGAAGATAAATTGTATTTATGAAAAATGAATATTTGATTAGAAGCTAATTGTATTAAGGTAGTTGAAAAACTTATAACTAGGGGAACAAAAGTGTTTGTTTAAACCACGATTGGATGAGACATTAAAGGTTTAGTTGAATGGACTAAGTTGTGTAAAATTGTATTAATGTTGAACCGGATGATCAGACTAAAGGTTAAGAATTGTATGTAAATAATTCTCAAGAGTATGAAAGCTATTTGGGAAAAATATGGAAACTTAAAGTGTTTAAGGTCATGTACTAAAAGTGGATATGAACGTATTATGAATGGAAGTTAAACGATAAGGGTTGAGTTATAAGTTATTAAAGGTTGAAAGTCGAAAGTGATCTAGGAAATTTTCTAAATTAAAGTTCAAGTTATTTGTTTATGAGAAATGAAATGTATAATTTAAAGTGATACTTTCGATGTCTACCGGGGTTTATAAGAGTTCCTAAGTGAAGTTTTGTTGTCATTTGAGAAAATCAAGTAAATGAGGGGATCGGATTTTCAAATTGAGGATACAAAATGGTTGAACTGATTAAAACAAGTAAAGGTTTATCCTTAAGTTGGGGAAATTTGAGTTTGATAAGTTTTCTGAAGTGCAGAGTAATTTCGGGGATGAAATTATTTAAGTAGGGGAGAATGAGACAACCCCTATTTTAGCAGCTTAATTAATAGTAATTAATTAAGTTAATTTGGGTTATTAAATTTTAAGTATGTTATTTTATTGGGACTCAAAATAATATTTTATTATTTGAGGATATCAGTCGCATTAGATTTGGAACAAAGTAAGTTATACGATGAAAATTGAGATTGAATGGGTGTGTGTAAGAAAAAATAATAATACACTCGTGAGATCACATTATCTAAAGACATGTAAACGGTAAAAGTGGATAAAATTGTAACACGGGACAGAGCCGCACCACATGGCTTGCATGCGAAGCGCCATGTAGCGTGCATGTGTGGTGACACGTGTGTGACACGTGTCGAACGTTGGAACACCCTACGTGGCAAGGGGCCACCTCAAGCTTAGATTTTCTCTATATAAAGTCCCTTATGGCCGTGTCTTATGGGGAGCCAAAAAAATAAGAAATCAATTAGATCAATGTTATTGATTAAAAGGGGGACGTAAGAGATCTAAGAGAAACAATTATTTAAGTGTGACCAACATTATCATAAATGGTTGGCTCACAAATATTAGATTAATTATTTCCACAATTAATCATATTCGGGTATTATTTAAAAATGTCTCGATTTCTCATAAAAATATTATTCTATGTGATAAAGCTTATATGCGGGTATTGATCAGTTGAGATAATAGTCCTAAGTAGTAGTCCACCTTGCTGCCACTGGGCACTTGAATCGCCTCTATACGAGTTCGTATGAGGAAGTTATTTCCAAAATACTAACAGGGTGTCCTGATATGGTACTAATACGGGATTGGTAATTATGAAACAAATTGGGTATTCTTTTAATTAAATATTTAAGGTTAATTATTGGGTACTTGAGATTAATTTAGGGTTAGTATCTATCTTTTAATTGGGTTTATTGATTGGTATGGTTGAGTTACGAGTTCTTATTTGATTATATGGGTATTTGGTTCTAGTATCGAATTTGGGAACATAAGTATCAATTGATTTGATTACATGGTATTATTTGGGTGTAATATAAGTTGGGTATGGCATAAGTTGAGTGTTTGGGATTTATGATTGGTGTAAAATTGGTTAAACTCCATTGATCGTAACTCAAACTTTTACATGCTGATGGTTGATGACGAATTATTGGTATTTTGATTATTGATTGCTATTCATGGCATAGGAAGGTAATCTTACAAACACTATTATCTTTTAAATTTAATTTAATTATTTCAAAGTTCAAGTAATGTTTTATAAGGTGTGGTATCACTACTATTTATATTTAATCGAAATCGTATAATGTTTGGTGTTCAAAACTTTGGAATTTGACATTGTTTGACCTTGCTTTTAATCATTGATCAAAATTATGTTTTGTATGTTCATAGTTTTATAAATATGAGCTTTTAAATATTGTACTATGAAAATGAGTTATGATTATTGATTTTAAAGAAGATCAAGTGATTTATTGATTCGTTTTATATTGAAATGTTTGACATTGAAAAATGTCCATTTTTGGGAATTGGCAACGGATATTCATATCCGGATTATTATGAAATCCGATAGCTTGATAATAGGTAATGCTTTCGGATCGGTCTCGAGCCCCCGATCCCGTTTCGTTCTTGCAAAAACCGTATTTCGGTGATGACGATCACCCTTATTCTCAGGATTTAGATCAAGCCTACTTCCTGACGGTCCATATATTCCCACGTTTTAAAGCGTTGTTATATCATTGTTTTAATATGAGTTTTGAATAAATAAGTTTGGTATATAAAGTTTTGTTTGTTTCGCAAATGAAATCATATGTTTTATTTGCCATATTGTTTCGCTATTGACTTGTAAAGTAATAGCCGTATTTTGATTTCGCTATTAACTTGTAAAGTTATAGCCGTGTTTTGATTCATTATGAACCAAGGGTTCTTAATCGTATTTATTTCGATACCAAACGTTCTTTTAAAAGAGTTTGAGTTTTGATAAATTAATGTTTCATAAGGAGATATCAACTGAGCAAAAGATTGAACTGGAGATGTTTGTTAATGACTTGTATATAAATGTAATAGTTTGTTGGATTACTCAACAATTCAATTGTGGACAGTTTTTGATGGGACATATCCCTTACTTGGGGGTAGATCCATTTTCAGGTTAACTCTGCTGTGGAGATGATCCCTACTCGTGTTATGTGTTACGTGCGAGGCGAGAACTTCTTTTTGAAAATCATAGTGTAATTAAATTAGATATTTGTAAATCAAATTGTAATATTTTATAACGTTTTGTAAATAGTATTCCCTTATTTAATGTAAAAAGTTTTAAATACTCTAATATTGGTTTGTTGTGGCTATCGAGCCACAGGTCGGATTCAGCCCAGACTTCTATAAGTCTTCCGCTGTGCTTTGTAGACAGTATTATATTACTGTTTATGCCAGTTTGGGCTGTTTCAGCCGCCCTCGACTGTTAATGGCTAATGGTCTTAATCGACACCATTTGGTGTAATTGTGGTGGGTTAATTTTTCAGAAAGTTGGATTGAGGATGTGTTTTCGGTTGGATTTGCTGGTTTGTTTAATATCTGGAACATTTGGAGCATTTGTTCCATCTGTTCTAGAGTAAATAATTGGTTTGGGGATTTTTTATCAGCCATTTTGGCCATTTTTGCAGGTAAGGGTAAAGGAAGAATTTAAGGAACGGTTTATTGGAGTTTTCTCGGATCTGAATTGTTCGGCTCTAATACCATAAAAGATTGTAAAATGCGGAAATTAGGTTGAGGAATATTGTTTTGTATTGCTTAGAAATGAGTATTGCAACCTTAATTTATATAAGAGAGCTACTACACTAAATATGGTTACAAGAACATTACTATAATACTGTACAAAAATTAAGGAAGCAAATAAATAAGAAATTATTCTGAAAATATTACATATTCCTACATGATACAAAGTAAACAATATATGTAATATAGGCAACTATTCAAAGTGAAATGAGATATAACTATTATGTAAAATTTATTTCTAAAAATTTTAATTTCTTAAACACAAATTATTACTTGAGACCGTCTTTTGTAAAGACGGCTCTCAAAAGCCCGGTCCAATTCTAAATATATATTGTTAAAACTATAAATATAGATTTGGGCTGGACTTTTGAGAGTCGTCTTTACAAAAGACGGTCTCTCAAGAGAGCACATGTTTCTTAAATAATACAAACACATCGAAAATTTAATTAAGTCGTGCACCACACACGCATTATCTAGTTGTTGTACTAATTTAGTTACATTTTTGGAAAAAATAAAAGTTCAATGGTGGTATTATTTTAATAAAGTTTAATTCCTCGTAACATGAAGCTCTTTATGCATGATAGAATGGTATTTTCATATAGAAAATATTAACTTAGTGAAACCAAATTAATTAATATGCTATCTCTCGTATACACTTTGTATTCAGGTCTTTCAAATTGTTATGTTCTTTGTACAATTTATTTTATGCACTTATTAACCTCCATATAGAGGTGTTATTGAGTTGATTTAGAACGAATGTCGGTTTTCCGATCAATTAATTTTTGGTTGTATACAATGGGTGATACTCGGATCAGATCAGTCCGTTATATTTTCCACATATCTTCTTCATTTTAATATTTTAATATTTTATGCTTATGGTTCTCACATATCTTCCACTAACTTTATTTATTTTAACATTTTTACATTGGAAAATGTCTATAAATGTTTCCCATTCACTTTATAAAAGTATTTTTTTTATTTCACGATATTTTCCACTATCTTTCTATTTTTCTTTATTCCCGTAAACTTTCCTTATGTGAATTTTATAAAGGAACGGAGAGCGTATAAAGTATACTTAAATTCCTGTCAAGTTGTTCTAGAGTAGAAACAACAAAGTCTATAAAATTTGTTTCTAGAAGAAAACAACAAATAGGAACAAACAACTGTTTCAGAATACGAAAATGTAGTTATACCAAAGAAGAAAAACAGGCAGGAATTAGTATGTTACGTTATTGAGAAGTTGTAGTAAAAATAAGAGTTCAATCTTATTAGGCTTCTTGTATTTGATGGGTAATTTAAGTTAGGTAGGACTCTAAAATATCATGGCCATAATTAAATAGAAAAGAGAAATCTAATTACATTCTGATTTTTTAAACATGTGTTTGAAAAACCGAAGTTTCTTAATTTAATTCGATTATTCGACAGTATATTATTTTCATATTAATTCAAATTGGAGTCAAATTCTTTTCTAGTTTCCCTCTACTTCTTTTGAAACTGTTTATGTTAATTTTCTTCATAGACAAAGAATGCACAAAGAATGAAGTAAAGGGGTCAATGTTATTCCATTAATCTTGAAAAATACAAAGAGTACAAGGCCCTTTATATCGGGTAAATGTATAAATATATAGAGATGGACGAATGCAACAAGAGAGGGGTGAAGTGTTGTTTTCAAAGTTTAAGAATTTTAGCCCTGTTTTTGCGGAATTTAAATTGTAAACAAAACTTAACCTTAAAAATAAAAAAACAAAAAGACAAAAAGGAGACAATGATTTTTACGTGAAAACCTTCTAGGCCTAATAGAAGGAAGAACCACAACCACTCGGGATTTTTAAATTCTCTTATTACGTTTTAGGCAATTACACAATTACATAAAACTCTTTTTCAACAAAAAGGCCAACTTCTCTTTCTCTTCTCTTCTCCTTCTCTTTTCTCTAGCTTCACACGAAGCCTCTTCTCACTTCCCTCTAAACTTCCCTTAAGTCTAGTTGCAATTTCTCTCAAAAACCCTTTACAAAATAATTCTCAAAACAACAATAAATTCTCTAAGATGGATTATGAATTAAGAAATTGCATAAGAAAAATAATCTAAGTTAATTGGCAAATGTAAGAATAAGATATTTTTCTTAAGGGGTGATCTCTTAAATTTATCTCTTTTATGGGCACTACCACTTACCGGTTTTTTGCAAAAGTCATTTCTATTTATATCGGAACAACCGACTATCTTTAGTGAAACACTAAGTACCCACTTTTCCTAGATTACATAGTTTGGGTGTCATGTATGTCCTACCGGTTTTATTTACTAAAAATAGTAAAAAATATTAATCTTAATAAAAAGCCCAAACCTCTTCTAAGACACGGTTGCAATCTCCTAAAAATAGTTAATGAGGTTTTACTTTTTCAAAACCCTAATCAAGATCCTATTTTTGTGGAGACTTTTTCTCTAGTTTGAATTAGTCTTAGGTTAATTATAGAAGGTTATCTTATTTTGCCAATTAACCGATTATGCAATAAACTTAACTCCTAAACCATTTACATCAACTAAAAAGAAAAATAAATTCCTACGTAATTTTTTTAGCTGACGCATTTCTCCAGACTTGTATCGCTGGACTTGTATCGTTGGGAACACTGCACTGTCTCCATCAGCAACTTTCATCAGATTATTAACTTTGGAACAGTAGACATTAAATCCACTTTTGACTTCCTAAGTGATCTTCTATACTGACTCTTTTGACCATGACTTTGACACGTACATCCATTAACCAAGTCTTTATACCATCAACGACTTTAGCAAAATCGGATATATGACCTGCACACCAATCTCTAAAACATGTTTGTTTATTTAAAGTGAAGTCATCATCAAAACCTAAGAGGGTCAACAAATTCCCCCTTTTTGATGACAAACTTATAAACAAACTTTAAGTAAAATAGAGTAAAACAAATGTAATGGAGCATGCTAGAGATTAAAACAACTCTATCTATGAACTTAGTAAATCAATTCGTTACAATGTAATTCACCAAGTATCCAAGTTAAACAATTTACTCTAAGATTAATATTTAAAAACATACTATCAAAGTACATGATCTATAACCTATGTCTTTAAAAATTTTCCAGAAAAATAGTTAACATAAATTACTACAAATATTAAGTATCAATTACTGTGTGTTTAGGCTAGTTTAAGAATATTAGTAATAATCAAACACAAAACAGTAACTATTCATATCAGAACATATAATCAGAGCAAAAAGAAACATATTAGGATAATTCAAAAGCACAAAGCAATTATCAAATTTTGTTAAATTAATCTTACTGGAACAAAATAATAATCATATAAACATACTTAAGCAAAAACTAGAGCATAACATGTATGATCCTCTTTAACAGAATGTAGAATCAGAGTATATGAAACTTTGATTTTCACAAGTTTTCTCTTAAGTTTGTTGCTTTTCTTCCCCCTTTTAACATCAATTAAAAATGAGTGTCATAAACAGTTCACAGCACTAACACTAGCATCAGTCAAAGAAGGATAATCAAGAAGCAATTTATCAAAGCAAGTACCATAATAATAATCAAGATATGCATAGGATAACCAATTATAGACCAATATGAGGAAATAATTAGCAAAAGATAGTGGTGATAGCAGCAATATCAACAAAATATAAATTGTTTTTGTACCCCAGCATGGTACTTTAAAAGAGAAAAAGAAAATTATTGTTTAATCATTACAAAGACAAATGATAAGGCCAACAAAAGTATCAATCATGAGGTAGCAGAGGGAGGGATCAAACAGCAGTCTCTTCATCAACATATTCTGTCTGCACTTCAACAGAATCAAGCTTGGCACCAAGACGGGACTCCATCTGGGACAGCTGATCAGTGATAGAAGCAAGTGAGACACGAACTTCATCTTGGAAAGCAAAGAAACGAGATTGGAAACCATTAAGCTTTGTGAGAAGAGAATCAAATGTAGTTGTAGGAACAGAAAAGGGGTTAGCAGACGCATCAAAACCATGTGAAGTATGTGGAGGTGCAGCCTGTGTGTCTAAATGTGGTGGTGATGGAATCGATTGTGGTGGAGGTGTGATCGGTTTTGGTGAAGGAGGTGCACATGTAGGCTCTTTGGTGGAGGGTGATGTAATCTCTTTATCCAATTCCACTGGACGCTTAGAAGCTAACCTACTGCTCTTCCTTGGAGTGAGCACTGGTACCTTCTTCACTGGCATAACTACCTCCTCATCACTTGAACTATCATCGGAATTTTGTTCCTCAAGTTCTTCACCTTCACGTGAGGCTTCCCCCTCACTCATAGCTTCCCCTTGTTCTTGTTGTTCCTGAGACAAGCCTTCTGCTTTTTCAGCATTGGCAGAAGGAACAGTCTCCTGAGCCTTAGCCTCTTCTTCCTCCATTTTCTCACCTTTTTCTTCTTTTTCTTCCTCATCCTTCTCCTCATCAGAACTAACTTCTTCAACCTCAATAACATCTTCCAGTATCCCTTTCTCATTCAAATTTAAGTGCAAGTTCTTAAGACATTTAGCACCTATCTTATTGTTTGCGCTCATAGGGAACTGAAGACCATCCAACGGTACACCAAATTTCTTAAAAACATAAGAACTTTCTCAATGCAATCGGATAGATGTGATATCATCAACGAGGAAAAATTAATTTTTATATGATTAACCAAACAGTAGATTAAGGTGGCGTCATGAATATTAACTTCACTCCGCTTAGAGTTGTGGTGTAACATAAATCGGCGTGCAATGTTGTAGAGTAGTTTGTGGAGTGGTGACAGTGAGTTGTGGCTAAACCTATTCCTATCATTTATCTCTAGAAATTTTAACACAGTTTTCTCATTAATCCCCGAAAAAATAATCTTTGAACCGACATAATAAGTATCAAATAAGTATCAAATCCTACTGCAGGAACATCAAACCATTCGCCCAACATTAAACTATTGAACTCACGCATTAAATTTGGGTAAATCGGGTTGTATGAGAAATCAAACATTAAAGTTTCCCAACCCTGATTTTGTAGAATAACGTGTAATTGAAGGAATGGGGTAGATTCAAACCAATACTTGTCGAGTCCGAACCCAACTGACATTTCCTTGGCGACTTCTTCAGCACTATCTGGGTCAACCTGCTTGATCCTTTTCGTGGGTCTGGACGAAGAGATACCTTTTGGAGTGGAATGGGTTCTTTTTGTTCCGACATGCATGGTGGATTTGGGTGTATTGGATTTTTGTGGTTCTTGAGATGAGGATGGTGGTGCGTCTATGGAAGGTGAAGGATGAACAACTTGTAGCGGTTTCGGTTGAGAAGATGCTGTTGTCTTCTTTTTTGCAGTTTTGCTTGATGATGAGGATTTTGGGGTTTTCATGGTGATTGAAGAAAATGTAGAAGGAGAAGTGATGTAGTGAGTGAATGGGTTTGACGGTTTGGAGTAGCAAGTAATGAATGCTTGTACTGGACGTGAGGAGTGATGGAGTGTGTGACTGGGTGATGTGACGTGAGAGATTGTGGGTTTTAAAGCTTTGAAGGACGGTTTGCCAAGGGCTTCTAACTCTTCAATTTTAATCAGTTTTAACGTGTGAACAATCAAGTGTAACGAAGAGTTTGCGGGTATATTCATTGAATTAAGCTGTTAATAACGGTTTTTCGAAATACCACGATGATCCGACTCCCACTTTAATTTAAGTTGACCATCCGAAAAGAAAGAAAGAAGATAAAATGCTAGAATTTGTGGAAAAAGAAAAATAAAGAAAATATAAAAATAAATATGTCCTTGTTTTTTTTTCGTTTTTAATATGAGGACAATAACACATAAGACGAAACACATGCTACTTTGGTCTAATCAGGCTAAACATGCAATCAAGAAGATTTCCAGGGCACGTACCTTATGATTGATTTCTCAATCAAGGTTTTATAAATGATTAATCCCTTCCAATTTCATGTTGCTTGGAGGGGGAATGCTTGCATTAAACTTTTGTGGAGCTTGATCATACCATGTTCCAATCTCATCTTCTCATATTGTTCCTTATGAAGTGGTTTAGTCATAATATCTGCAACTTGCTCATTTGTATTGACATGTTTAACAATTATATTTTTATGCTCAACATTATCTTTAAGAAAATGATGTCGTATATGTATATGGTTAACCCTAGAATAATGCACGGGATCCTTTGATATGCATATGATACTAGTATTATCACAATAAATAGGAACACATTAAAATTTAATACCAAAATCTGTTAGCGGCTGTTTTATCCAAAGCATTTGGGAACAACAAGCTACTGTTGCCACATATTCTGCTTCAGCGGTGGATAGAGCAACGGTGTTCTGTTTCTTGGAACACCAAGATACTAAACATGAGCCAAGAAATTGTACCATACCTGAAGTACTTTTCATGTTGACAAGATCTCCTGCATAATCTGCTGTATGATGTGATTCCTTAGTATTTGATTGAAATCTAGCACACAAACCAACACTAAACGAAATATTTGGCCTACTAGCAGTTAAATATAATAAAGATCCTATCATACCTCTATACATGGTTTGGTCAACATTAATACCATTCGAAGTTCTTTAATATATTTTTGTTGATGGATAAAAAAACCATTAGTCGTTTGTTTAATTTGCAAACCAAGGAAGAATTTTAGTTCTCCCATCATACTCATTTCAAATTCAGCACTCATAAGGTTAGCAAATTCTTTACATAGTGATTCATTAGTGGCTCCAAAAATAATATCATCAACATAAATTTGCACAACTAAAATATCAAAACGTCTATTCTTAAAGAATAAGGTTTTAACAATTTTACCTCTAATAAAATCATTTTCAATCAAAAACTTAGACAAACTTTCATACCATTGCTTAGGAGCTTGTTTGAGCCCATAAAGAGCTTTATCAAGCTTATAGACATGATCTAGAGAAGATGGATTTTCGAAGTCAGGTGGTTGTTCCACAAAGACTTCTTCATCTAGAAAACCATTGAAGAAAGCACATTTCACATCCATTTGGTATAACTTAAAATTCATACAAGCAGCAAAGGAAATTAGAATTTTGATAGCCTCTAACCTTGCTATGGGAGTAAATGTCTCTGTATAGTTAATCCCTTCTTGTTATTGTATCCTTTAACCACGAGCGTTGCTTTGTTTTTTACTATGGTTCCATGCTTGTCCAGCTTGTTCCTAAAAACCCACTTTAGACCAATTATCTTTTTGTTCTTGGGTTTCGGTTCTAAGTGCCACACTTTATTTCTTTTGAATTCATTCAATTCATCTTGCATTGGAACAACCCAATTTGAATCTTGTAACGCTTCTTCGTGATTCTTGGGTTCCATTGTTGAGAGAAATGCAAAGTGTGCACAAAACTATCTTAGCTGGGATCTGGTCTGTGTGCCTTTGTTTATGTCACTTAAGATCAAGTCAAGTGGATATGACTTTTGATGTTTCCACGGCTTAGGCACATATTCTCTTGTAGGGACAGTTGTGGATACAGGCTCTCTGACTTGATTGCCATTTTGATCAGCTTCATGTTGCTCATTTTGTTCTTCTCTGGGAGCAGCTGGATTAGGAACACCTTGCTGGTCCTGATTTACCTGTTGTTCCTGCTCTTGATTAGGTTCTACTGTTTCATCTTGAACCTGCTGCTCTTCATTTACTCTTTGATCTTGCTCTTTATGTATATTTTCATCATCTTCCAAATTAGCAAGACCTATCTTAAAATCACCTTTGTCGCAAAATTGAGGGATACTTAGTAAATTATGTTTTAAATTCTCGACTAAAAATATATTCTCAATTGCATGAGAAATTGACCTTCCTATTTTTCCTTTGGCAATGATTTTGCCTTTCATATTGTCTCCAAAGGTCACAGTTCCTCCATCATAGGCTTCTAGTGAGAGAAATTTTGATTTATCACCTGTCATGTGCTTGGAACAGCCACTGTCGAGATACCATGAGTTGTTCCCCCTCACTAGAGCCTGCAAAACAAACTAATTGTTAGAATGAGGAACCCAATCATCCTTGGGTTCCTTGTCGATTATGCATGAATCATATTTCTTAATCCAAATGCGATCGACATAAATTTGGTTCGCTTTGACGTGTTGTTCCATTTTTATACACTGAAATTTCAGGTGCCCGGTTTTACCACAAAAGGAACAGACTTTACTACTAGGGAGATCAACATAGACCTTTTTCTTGCTTTTATTCTTATTGTATCCTAGGCCTTTAGTATTCTTAGTTTTAGTCTCTAGAATCCATTTTGGTATTTCTTTGATTTTCCTTTTTCCTCTTGAATTTAATTTTAACTTTTGAAATTCAGTACTAATATCATGAATAGATTCACCATTTATAATCTCATTTACGCCTAGCAATTTATATAAGTCGACATTAAGAATAATATTTTCGTGTTTTACTTTTTCTAATGTTTCCTTTAACATTACGTTTTGATCTAATAAATCAAAGAATCTATTTTGCACATCAGACCTAAAAGAATTTAGGTAGGAAACATGGTCTTTACAAGTTTTAAGTTTCTTTTTATTTGGAGACAGGTGGTAGTTCTTTTATCAAGTTTATCTTGTGTCTCCAAAAACAATTTAATTAATTCATGTTTATTCCATCTAAATAGGTGGTTAGGAAATGAATTAGAAGACAATACCTCTTTTCCTTTAGACTTTGCGTCGTGAGTGGCCATGAGAGATAGATTGGCTGTTTCTTCCTCAACGGGAGCTTCTGTCTCTGCTTCGCTCTCAAATTCTCCCCATGCAGCAATCATGGCTTTGCGAAAGTCCGTCTTGTTGAAATTTCCTTTCATCGGTTGTCTTCCCGTTTCCCTTGCCTTTCCTTTGCCCTTATAGTTCTTCCATTGAGGGCATTCCTTGATGAAGTGGTCAGTAATTCCACACTTATGGCATTCGTAGTTGGTTTTTGTATTTGGACATCCTCTTTCTTTGTTGTTTCTTTGATTGGTGTATCTGCCATTCCTGAAAAACTTTTTGAATTTTTGAACCAACATGGCAGCCTCCTCCTCATCACATTCTGACTCTTCTTGATCATTAACTGCCAAAGCCAAGCCTTTGTTTCGAGAACTGTCAGCTGTTCCCAGATGCAATTCGTGGGTCATAAGGGAACCAGCCAACTCTTCCAGATAGAATTTAGTAATATGCTTGGATTCCTGTATGGTTGTGACTTTAGCTCTCTAACTTCATCTTGAGGTAGACTCCTTAGAATTTTCCTGACTTGTTCATCTACGGGAATTAGCCTTCCAAGAGAGTCAAGTTCGTTTGTTATGTTTGTGAACCTAGTGAATATCTCTTGGATACTTTCTCTTGGTTCCATAACAAATCTCTCATATTTTGACATCAACAAGTCATTCTTGTAGCGCTTTACTTCACTTGTTCCTTCGTGGGTAACTTCTAGCAGATCCCAAATCTGCTTGGCTATTTTGCAACTCATAATGCGATTATGCCACTACAAAAAATGTGGCTTGTAGCTACACTTATATAGCCATGCTTAGTTAAGTGTGACAAACTTTTTTGCAATTAGGCACACTTTTTTGTAATTAGGCACGTTTATTAAGCGTGAGAATAATAGAATCACTTATAAGTGAGGCTAAGAGGTCAATGAAATAATATAATATATGTAATTGGACACGTTTATTAAGCGTGAGAATAATAGAATCACTTATAAGAATTGCTAAATTTCAATTAAATAAAAAATATAACCAATTCAGCTACACAAATAAGGGTGGCTAAATGTCAATTAAATCAAAAATATAATCAAGTCAGCCACACTAAATAAGAGTGGTTAATGAAATTGAAAAATAATTTTCGTGGACAGGCTAACAAAATCAAACTTAAGATCTAATTAAAATGTCCAAACAAAATAAGCACGCTCGAAATTTTCAGTTGCATCTGCTTCCTTCTCATTTTCAAATGCAAAATTATCTGCAAAATTGTACAATCTTGCAAGTCTCCATGTTCATGTCTCAAAGTTCTAGATTTAAGATAAGTTTTCTTCCTCCTCTCTTGGTTTTCTTAGAAAATTAGGGTTTTATTGGGGAATTTTTCTCAGCACCAATTTTTTTGACTAATTAGTGAATATTTTGGTTGAGTAGAAGCAAATCGGGTCGGTTACTCTTAGCCCTGCAACAATTCATCCTATTATTTAATTTATCAGTTTTTACTTTGTTGTTTTATAATATTCATTTTCGTGAATTAGGGTTCATCTTCGAAGTTAATTGAATCGACAAATGACAGCAATTCATAGGGGCAGTGTTTTCATTTTGAATTGCTGGCAAACACTGTCATGTTTGGCATCTTTTAAACTTTGTTACAATTATCAAAGATTAAAGCTCCTAGAATCAATTTTCACTAATTATGGGAACTAATTTTCATGTTTCTACTAATTGGTCTGGAACCAGTGGAAAGTGTTGTACTCTTTGATGGAAAACCTGGTAAACTTTGAATATTGAGTTGTTTTTGCTGATTTCTCTTTGTCCTACTTGAAATGATCTTAGGAAAATTTGTCATTACTGTTGTTAATTTCATTATTTATTTATGATGCATCTAAATGGTTGTGTTTGATATGGCAAAGAGCTAGAAAACAAATTGGTGGATTAATGAAAAGCAAAAAATTATATTGAAGACTTAGAGGAACTCATGGTTCTCGATAAAACAAAAATTTCTAATGGAGTAAGTTGTCAAAGATTAATTTTTAATTCACCCCATTAAATAGTGAAGCAGTAGTAATAATTTGCAACATACAAGTATATATTCCATGCTAAGGAAACAAAAGGAGTATACTTAATGATATATTCATGTGGTGTATGTACCATCCAAGAAGAGTATACTTAATTTACCCCATTAATTTTGTAGGGGATGCGTCCATTTGAAGAAGTTATTCAGTATCCTTAAGTTTTCTGATTTGCATTTGAAGGCTTGCTTTCTTCAAATGCTCTCGAGTGTCAAGGAGTTGTGTTCGTATATTTGTTCAGGATTGTACTTGATAAGAAGGCATAATTTCACTTTTTATACATCTGATTTGATCTTTTTATTTTGAATTCTAATTGTAATTACATCTTTGCCAAAGCTGAAGAGCAGAGACAATGAGTGGTATTTTTTTGGTATACAAGATAGAAAGTATGTTAATGGTTCAAGAGTGAATCGAGCAACTGGCAAAGGTTACCGGAAAGCCACGGGAAATGATCGACTGATTATACACAACTTCTGTACAATTGGTATGAAGAAGACTCTTGTCTTTTACAATGGACGAGCTCCATGTGGGAAGCGAACTAATTGGGTCATGCGTGAATATAGATTAACGGATGAGGAGCTTGCCAAAACCGGTGTTGTGTTGGTAAGATTTTTGGATTGCTAATTGCATTTATGTTACACTTTGATTTGTTATTGTTTTCATGTATTTTGTGAAGCTTGTATCCGCAAGTGCAAATGGATTAAGGCTTCGGCACATATGCTTGCTTCTTCAATTAATTAATGGAAGCCATATTGTATTGTTACTGGGGGCATTTTGTTAGTCTTTTAAAGTTCATAGCGTGAACTTTTTGATATAGCTATAAAAATAGCTTGAACTTTTTGATGATAGAGGGTTAATGACAGCTCAACTTGAACCGTCTAATTTGAGGGTTAAGCAATCCTGACGCCGCTGCTGGCTCTTTTCAGCTGCTAATCCATAAAGGAGTTGTGTAGTTTAAGGCCCAGTTGCATACAATGAAGTTGCTGCCTGAGATGATGTTGATTGATTGCTTTCTGCTGGGAGAATGGGTGTCTAACCTGTTTGGAGACCCTGATGCTGCTGCTGGTGATCTTTGATTCTTTGTAGCTGTTGTTTGGACTTTCAACACTAATGTGCTGAGTCTCTGTTGGTTCTGTTTTGTGGTTGTACCTACTCGCTATGTCTATATTATTGCTATTTGTTCTAAGCTGGTAGTGTGTTGGTGTTGTAAGTTTGATATCTTGTGCTCATCAGCTTTTTTGTAACTTGTTTAATCTCTTGTATAGATACTAGACTTGATGTATTTTGGTTTTTTCTTGTGAATGAAAAAAAACTTATTTGCCAAATAATAATAATAATAATAATAATAATAATAATAATAATAAATAATAATAATAATAATAATAATAATAATAATAATAATAATAAAACAAAAATTTTCGAGCAAGCTCCCTCTTCCTTCTCTCTTCTACCTGCGAATAAGGGTGTGCAAAAAGAGACCGGACCGAACCGGTTGCATCCGGTCCGGTCTTCGGGTCTTACATTTTCGACATTTCGGGTTTTCGGTCTGGTCCGGTCTAAACCCGGAAAAATCCGGGTTGGACCGGATGAGATCGGATGCACATAAAAGTGATTTTAAAAGTGAATAATATTTACGATTGCTATGTATATACTTATTGAAAGTGACTCTCCGTGACCAAGGGGCGGGGTAGGCCGAGGAAGGAGGAGCCTAAGCCTGCTGCACCACCTCAGAACCCAGGAGACCCTTCTCACTCAAATACTAAGGCGAATTGTGCATCTGAGGAAGTGCGATGTTCGAACCCTAATTCGCAAGAATTGGGGATTCAGGCACAAGCATCACCGGAGACAAAGACGAGTTGGGCCTCCATTGTCCAAGGAACGACACCTCTTGACCGGAATTTACCAACCCCCTCACAGCAGCTGTTGAGTAGCACATAGGAGGTGAATGTCCAGCGTTTAGTCAGTGAACAATCAGTACCTGCACAGCCATACTCCATGACACAACCTGCATCTTTATTGCATCATTCAAGTATTCTACAAGGTACAAAAGAAAAGCAGCAGCTACATTCGAACAGTACAACAGGAAGCTCCACTCCTTTGCATCCTCAAGGTATGAAATCTGTTAAAATTAGCTTTGAAGATATTGGGAATCTGCTGTTGTTTGTTATGTCATAGGTGCTAACCCCCCATTACATGTGATTGATGGTTATGTGAAACGTATTTTGAAAGATCTTGTAGTAGAGAAAGTTGGCATGGTTAGGAAGGGTGTCTTCATTGTGAAATTGGTTGACAAACCAGCTAGAGATAAAGCCTGTGAGATGAGTGGTATCCTCTTTGATACGAAACCATTCATCATAAAGCCGTGAAAAGTTAAGATGTCCCTTGAAAAAGAAACCTATCTACCATCCCAATATGGGTTCATTTGCCTGCTCTTCCGATGGAATATTCGGGTGAGAAATGCATAAGGAAGATAGCCGGTCTACTAGGGAATGTTTTTAAAGTAGATAATGCAACTAAGAATAAGGATAGGTTAATGTATGCTTGAGATTTGGTGGAAATGAACATTAAAGATGGCCTACCGAATGAGGTGTTCTTCACTAATGAGTATGATGAGTTGGTTAAGCAAGTAGTCCAGTATAATTGGAAACCTCAATGGTGTCACCAATGTCAACAATTTGGCCACCAATCTAATTCTTGCCAACAATAGGAAGTCAACCCACCTTGAAAGAAACTGCCATGGAAAGAATGGGTGAAAAGGGGAAACCAAAAAGACCACACCAAAGCACAAGCCAACCACCTAAACAAGGGGAAATTGGATGAAATCAGCGCAATTCCAAAGGTATCTAACCAATCAGATTTCCTGTGCACCACTGACAAAGGAATCAGGCTTGAGACACATGAGAAACTAGAGCAGCGGAAGATCAATAGGCAGTGCTCGCTTAATGCTCATTCTGATCAAATCCTAATATCTAACCCATACATAGTGCTCGCCGACATTAACATAGGAAACCAAGCCACTGAGAGAGCTCATGACAAGATAATACCAATTAAAGCGCTGCGGGCTTACCCCATACAGGATTATGAATAACATCCTCGCTTGGAATATCAGGGGGCTAAATAAGGCCAACAAACAAGCTGAAGTGGCCCGTATCATCTCTAGCCACAACATAAGCCTATTTAGCCTCCTGGAAACAAAAGTAAAGCGGCAAGGAATAGGAGCCATTTACCAAATAATATGTCCATCATGGTGTATCACACATAACCTAGCTCTCCACAAGGGAGGTAGGATTATAGTTGCATGGAAAGCTGAGGAAATGAAAGTAGACATCCATTTCGTCAGCAGCCAAATCATCCACTTGGTAGTTAGGCCTAACGTAGGGGATACTTTTGACTGCTCTTTTGTTTATGGTGCAACAGATAAGAATGAGAGGGGTATTATGCTCACACAGCTAGAGAACATAGGTGTTTCAATCACAGGGCCTTGGATTCTCTTGGGGGACTTCAATTGCATAGCTAACCTCAATGAACGGCTCGGGCAAACACCACGTCTCCATGAAGTAGATCATCTTCGTAGATGCATGGCGAAATGCGACATCCATGACCTTAAAAGCACCGGAAGATTTTTTACTTGGTCAAATAAGCAAAGAGGAGATGCTAGAGTGCTAAGCAAGATTGATAGAGTAATGGGAAACCTTGCCTGGGAGGCTTCGTTCCCCACAATAGAGGTTTGCTTCCTTCCAGAGGGGGATTTCGACCACACTCCGATGCTAGTTCAATTCTTAGATCCTCCAAAATGTGCTAAACCTTTTAAGTTTCTTAACCATCGGGCAAAGCACAGAGAGTTCCTTCAAACCATCCGCGATGCATGGCACACAAGTCCGCAAGGGAACTCAAGCCTCCTTGATCATAAACTCAACTTGGTTAAGAAAGCTTGCAAGGCGAAATTCAAAAACACAGAAGCAGGTGACTTGACCAAAGCCGAAGCTGATCTTAAACAAGCTCAAGAATACCTCCACCGTCACCCAGGGGATAAGCACCTAGCGGATATCGAATGTTTGAAAACAGAAACATATAGGAGACTAAAAAAAGAGTGGGAAGCAGGACTCAGACAGAAAGCCAAACTGAATTGGCTCACTATGGGTAATGACAACACCAGATACTTCCACCATTCTCTTTAGCATCGCAGGAAGTGCAGCACGATAAATGTTCTTCACCTCCAGGATCACACAACAAACGATCCAAGGGAAATTCAGGATGCCTTCCAGGAATACTATATAGATCTCCTTGGGAGCAAAATGAAAGAGAGGACGAGAATTAATATGAATGTGATACATAGTGGCCCTGTTCTTAATTTGGACCAATAGAATTTGCTTGATCTGAACTTCACCCCAAATGAGATTAAAGATGCAATGTGGAGCATCCCGGATGACAAAGCTCCAGGGTTGGATGGTTTCAATAGTGGGTTCTACAAGGCTGAGTGGGAGATTTTTGGAACAGATGTTGTGGAAGCGGTCCAGGACTTCTTCGCAAAGGGTACCCTTCTGAAATCTTGGAACACAACAGCTATCACCCTCATCCCAAAGGTTGCAAATCCGAACACCCCAGGTGACTATCGCCCAATCTCTTGTTGCAATGTTATTTATAAATGCATTTCTAAGCTCATCTGTAGGAAGCTGCGCCTTATTTTAACTTCCATTATAAGCCCCACACAAGGAGCTTTTATTGAAGGCAAAAGTATTCTCCATAACATCCTCTTATGTCAAGACATTGTCAAACACTATGGTTGGAAGAATTGTTTCCCCAACTGCCTATTGAAGATTGATCTTAGGAAAGCCTATGACACTCTTGATTGGGAGTTCATTCACGACATGTTGATAGCGCTCAATTTCCCGAGGAAGTTCACAGGGATAGTTATGGCTTGTGTCACATCTACTCAATACTCACTGGTTATTAATGGCAGCCCCCTCCCCATCTTCTATGCAAAGCGAGGAGTCAGACAAGGAGACCCTATGTCCCCCCCTCTGTTCGTCATAGGCATGGAATACCTTTCGAGAACTCTCAAATTGGCCAGTGATCATCCAGAGTTTCATTTCCACCCGAGATGCAGCAAGCTCAAGCTCAATCACCTTGCTTTCGCAGATGACCTCATGCTTTTCTGGAAAGGTGACCTCCAGACCATCAGAATCATGATCAGGACAATGGAATACTTCTCCTCCTGCTCCGACCTTAAAGCAAACAGCTCCAAATATGGTATTTACCTTGCAGGAGTCAGTAGCGAGTTTAGAGTTCAAGCCGAACAAGTCATTGACTACAGGTTTGAGAGCCTTCCTGTCAAATATCTTGGGATGCCCCTCACTTCTAAAAGATACTCAGTCACAGATTGTGAGTATTTGGAAGATAAAATGACAGCTCGGATCAGAGTTTGGTATGCAAAAAACCTCTCCTACACAGCTCGCCTCCAGCTTGTCAATTCTGTTTTGATGAGTATAACTAATTACTGGTGCCAAGCTGTGGTGCTCACTAAAAAAGTACTCCGTCAGGTAAACTCAATCTGCAGATCCTTCCTCTTGTTTGGCACCACAGACTCCAAGGGGCCTGGGAACATCAGCTGGGAAAAAGTATGCAAGCTAAAGAAAGAAGGAGGTCTTGGAATTAGAGACCTGGAGACTTGGAACTTAGCTGCAGTGGGTAAAATTGCTTGGCACATTAGCACCCTTCACGAGTCTCTTTGGGTGAAGTGGATCCACGAGGTATATATGAAAGGAGGCAACTGGTGTATGTTCAACCCCCCCGTCACATCCAGCTGGGTAGTGAAGAAACTGTGCAAGGTCAAAGACAAACTTTTGAGATGGATGAACACCCCGACATACTCTATCACAAAAGTATACAACGACCTTAGAGAAGGAAGTTTTAGAGTCGGATGGAACGCCTTTGTCTGGAACGGGATAACCACTCCCAGAAGCAGGTTCATAGCCAGGTTAGCGTTCAACAACCGCCTGAAAACAAAACATCGTCTAAAGCTTGTCGGGGTCGTAGAATCAGATACATGCCCGATATGCGATCAGGAAAGCGAAACAGTGAATCATCTCTTCTTCTAGTGTCCATTTAGTCGGGAATGTGTATCTAAACTAAAGGAGTGGTATGAAACTACTAACAACATTGAGATCGTAGAAGATACCCTCAAGAGGAATCGCCTGTCACGTCACAAAAGGAAGCAGTTTGCTGCCACGCTTTGCAACCTTATCTACGAAATATGGAGCGCCAGAAATGACGCTGTGTGGAATCACAAGGTACCAATGGTTACCCAAGTGGTTAATAGCGTCAAAGATGCCTCGGAGACCAGATTTGCTTTCCTTGCGTCCTTGAGATCTGATACAGCTTGATGCTCGCCTGTAGTTTTTTTTGTTTCTCAGTTCGGCACTCTTTTGGTCCCAGATGTTTCTTAAGCTCTCATAGCAAGAGCCTGTCCTCTAGACTCCCTGTTTTGGCCCCATTCGTTGTATTGTTTTATCTCCTATTTCTGTAGTTTGGCTAGTTATTTTGCCTCTTTGTCTTTTCGTATCAAGATGGGCAAGTCCACCTGACATAGATAGTTTGGCTATGGTTGCTAACTTGTACATAGCTTTTGAGGTTTCCCGCTTGCCTCCTTTGCACATGAAGAGTGGCACATTGAAACCCTTCCTAGAAGGTGGACTCTGTGTTTACACTGATGCAGCCTAGGGGGAGACAAGCTGGAAACCTAAGGGGCACTGGCTAATACAAAAATCTTTTCCTCAAAAAAAAAAAATAATAACAATAATAATTTACTGCTAAAATTAATTAAGATGCTAATTATGTTCGATAGCCACACTTATTTGTGGGGGAAAACACAAAGAAAAACAAAGGGCTATGAATTCATGCAAACATGCTTATCTATTGAGGGAAGTTTTCAATACCTATAAGTGTGGCTGTTGACTTATAAGCATGGCTGAAAGGTATTATTAGTCACGCTTATATAGAACTTTAACCACGCTTATAAGCGCGCCAAAAAATTTAGTAACACATGTAGAGGTCACACTAAATTAAGCGTGTCTAAATGTCTCAACCTTACATACAAGTGTGCCTAAATGCAACATTTTTTGTATTGTGCTCATTTGGTCCAAGAGCATTTATCTCCATTTTCTAAAAATCTTCTTTCTCATTGATCGGGACTTTACGTCCTTCAAATATAATACCGCAAGTGCACGGCGTAGCTTAGTACGACGGCAAGTACGGGTCGAATCCACAGGGAGTGGGGGTTATGTCAATGGCTTCTCAATCGATTAGTGAGCTCTTAAACGTATAAAATGGTGTTTGGAGGTAGAACTAAATAAAGCAAGTAATTAAAAAGAACAGAATGAAAAGCGAAACATAAAAGTAATTAACAACACAATGAACTAAGGCAAAGAACACAATGAACACAATCAATTAGCTAAATAGGCATAGGTTAGGCTTTCTCACCATGGTAGTCTTTACTAATTTCAACCTAAGGTTATGGTTATGGGTTGTTATGAGGAAGAACGTATCTTAAATACTAATGTTCTCTCTCGAGCAACATTAGCTTCCTAAAACATACTTAACCACCTATTCTCATGGAGCTAAGCATAGATTAAGACATGGAGCACACATTCATTATTTCCAATCAAAACATCTACCTATTCTCATGGAGATATTCAACTTTTAAGCATAGATTATCGTTAAAAATCGACTCTCGCCCTCAATTCAACGACACTAAACAAGATAGCAAAACCTATGTTAAACCATAAACAACACAACCAATGCCAAAGGTAAAGATAGCAATTCAAACTATACACATGGTGATCATGCCTAACCTAAACCAAAACAAACTACTCACACATATTCATATTGAGACTATAGATTGCAGTTAAGCCAAGGATCATGGATGAATGAATTGAGCTATTGTATCTTAACAAGATGAATGCAATCAATTGAAGAACAATCAAGCATAAACATATGAAAGTAAAAGCAAACAATAACTAAATAACATGAATTAAATTCAATGTAAATAAAGATAGAAATTACTCTTTGATGAACAAAATGAATGGATGATTCAAAGTAATTCCTTCCAAAAGCTTCAATACAATACACCAATGGTTGAAGAAATCCAAATGGCAAAGCGTTACAATAAGGAATGAAATTAAGATTGAAAATGAAATTGCAAGTGTTTGATTTGAAAGTGAAATTGTACTAAACACTAACTCTCTATTGAAATGAAAGCTAAGCAAATGAAGAATACATAAAAATTACTCTAAGTGATGGTGAAATCTGAGATGCTAAATTGAGATGAAAGCTGAGATGCTTGAACTCCTCCTTCTTCTTCTCTATTTATAGGCTTCAAAACATGTGGGGGTGGTGATTTCATGATTGCTCCACCACCCCTAAGGTGTAGGAGGGAGGTGCCACCCCTAGAGATAGGGTAGGGTGGCAAGGGAGGCTTGGCAGCAGAGATAAGAAGCAAATGAATTTAATTGGACCCAATTGCTTTTTAAAAGAATCGCGAAAAGCTGCTGCCGCCCATTTTGCTCGACCTGGTCGAGCGACCATCAGGTACTTTAACAGAAACATCAGAATGTGGACAGAAGGTGAAATTTGCTCCGCTCGACCGAGCCATCTCGCTCGACCAAGTCGAGCGGATGCCCTGTGCTTTGCTTTTGGGTTCTGCAACTGATCAGAAGCTACTGAAAGTTAAAGAACACTTCGCTCGACCGAGCCATATTGCTCGACCTGGTCGAGCGGCCTTCAAGATGGCTTTACTCAGCTTCTGATCTCAAGTGTGGTTTCAAGGATGCTCGAGCCACCTTGGCTCGACCCAGATTTGGTCGAGTGGCTTTCAAATGGCCTATTTTGGCTCTCGTTTCGACTCATCTTCTTGACTTGGCTTATCAAGACCTTGCTTCCTTAAGTTTTCGGAGCTGGATGAGCAACGTATGCATCAAAAGTGCTTGAGTTTTACCTGAAATTCAACAAATAACAAAACACCAAACCAAGCGTAAAATCTTATACTCCCTCCTATTCAACCTAAATGTCCCATTTCCATTTTGGGTCAAGTCACCCTAAATGTCCCATTTCCATTTTTGGCATGGTTTTTTTACCCTTAACCCTTATTCACCTTACCTATTTACTTTTTTAACCTTAATAAACTCATCTAATTTTCCCTAAATAATTAATTAAACTACCTAATAAACCCAACCCTTTCCCATTGCCCTCCATCTAGTTCCAGATTTACCTTCCTCTTTAACTCATCTTCATCCTCTCTCTCTCTCAAGAACATTCATCATTGTTCCGCTGCTCCATCCTCCGCCATGACTTCCACTGCTCCATCCTCTCTCTCTCTCTCTCAAGAACATTCTTCATTCTCTCCCTTCTCTCTCTTCTCTTTCATGGAAAACCCTAAATCCCATCCTCCGCCATGACTTCCGCTGCTCCATCCTCCGCCACGACTTTCGCTGCTCCATCCTCCGCCACGACTTCCGCTGCTCCATCCTCCGCCACCACCTCCATATCCATCACGTCCAGATCTGGGTATGAGTTGTAGGTTTGATTTTGTGATTTGTGGTTTTATGGGTTTGATTTTGTGATTTTTGGTTTTATGGGTTTGATTTTTTGATTTTTGGTTTTATGGGTTTGATTTTGTGATTTTTGGTTTTATGGGATTGATTTTTTGATTTTTGGTTTTATGGGTTTGATTTTGCTGATTTTGGGTTTTTTTTATCAGGTTTTTGTTTTTATCTATTTTCGTTGATGGTGTTTTTGATTTTGTGCTTTTTTCATCTGGATTTTGATTTTCATTTCTAGCTTTATCTTTTCACTTTGTTCATTTCAATTTGATGATGATTTCTATGATGATGATGATTCTATGGATTTAAATTTTGACTTTGTTTTAGTTGGGTTTTCTGGGTTTTTGTTGGGTTTAGTCTTTAATTTCTATGATGATGATTCAATGGATTTCTATGATGATGATGATTCTATGGGTTTTCTGGGTTGTTGAGATGCTTCTATGGGTTCATCTTCAAACCTATTTGAGCTTGTTCTTCCAATTTTATTATGGAATCATTAAATCTCTAATCTTTTCATTAAAAACCCATTATATCACTCTCTCTCCTACTCAAAGGGTCCCATTTGACTCACCTTAAAAACCGTGAAAAGTCAAATGGGACATATGAGCTGCATTGGAGGGAGTATAAAACAAGCATCGCTGCATTAAATCTCGACATAATTCAATTAAACAATGGGGATAAAGTACGAATAAAATGTAGCTAACACTCATATTCAGTGATCGGTAAGGGAACAGTTTCGTTATTGGAGTTGGTAGTTGTTACCTCAAAGTCTCCAGTTTCGATAACTCTCCAAACTTGATAATTTTCGGCTTTAATGAAGATCTCCATCTTATTCTTCCAATATGTGTAGAGATTACTATCGAACATGGGCGATCTTTGAGTAGAGTAACTTTCTTCCATTCGTTCATCCATTTTTAAGATCTCTAAAACACCCCAATACGGCTCTCAGGGTTTCCCGATCAAATAAGGAACAAGGCTCTGATACCAATGTAGAAATATATAGAGATGGACAAATGTAACAAGAGGGGGGTGAATTGTTGTTTTCTAAGTTTAAGAATTTTAGCCCTGTTTTTGCGGAATTTAAATTGTAAACAAAACTTAAACTTAAAAATAAAAAGACAAAAAGGAGACAGCGATTTTTACATGGAAACCTTTTAGGCCTAATAGAAGGAAGAACCACGACCACACGGGATTTTAAAATTCTCTTATTATGTTTTAGGCAACTACAAAATTACATAAAACTCTTCTCCAACAAAAAGGCCAACTTCTCTTTCTCTTCTCTTCTCCTCCTCTTTTTTCTAGCTTCACAGGAAGCCTCTTCTCACTTCCCTCTAGACTCCCCTTAAGTCTAGTTACAATTTCTCTCAAAAACCCTTTACAAAATAATTCTCAAAACAAGAATAAATTCTCTAAGATGGATTATGAATTAAGAGATTGCATCAGAAAAATAATCTAAGTTAATTGGCAAATGTAAGAATAAGATATTTTTCTTAATTGGTTATCTCTTAAATTTCTCTCTTTTATGGGCACTACCACTTACTGGTTTTTTGCACAAGTCATTCCTATTTATATGGGCACAACCAGCTTTCTTTAGTGAAACCCTAACTAACCACTTTCCTAGATTACATAGCTTGGGTGTCAAGTATGTCCTACCGGTTTTATTTACTAAAAATATAAATAATATTAATCTTAATAAAAAGCCCTAACCTCTTCTAAGACACGTTGCAATCTCCTAAAAATAGTTAATTAGGTTTTACTTTTTCAAAACCCTAATCAAGATGTTATTTTTGTGGAGACTTTTTCTCTAGTTTGAATTAGTCTTAGGTTAATTATAAAAGGTTATCTTATTTTGCCAATTAACCGATTATGCAATAAACTTAACTCCTAAACCATTTACATCAACTAAAAAGAAAAATAAATTCCTACGTAATATTTTTAGCTGACGCATTTCTCTTAACTTGTATCGTTAGGAACACTGCATTGTCTCCGTCAGCAACTTTCATCAAATTACCAACTCTGGAACAGTAGACATTAAATCCACTTTTGACGTCCTAAGTGATCTTCTATACTGACTCTTTTGACCTTGACTTTGACACGTATAACATCCATTAACCAAGTCTTTTAGGTATCATCGACGGCTTTTTAGCAAAATCGGATATATGACCTACACACCAATCTCTAAAACATGTTTGTTTATTTAAAGTGAAGTCATCATCAAAACCTAAGAGGGCCAACAGTGAACAAGAGCAAGAACCAAGAATCAGTTTGTTATAATGTGTATCAAACTGTAACTAAATAAAAGGAGTTAACCTTGATTAACTATCTAACTAACAACACAACTAACTTTTAAAAGGCACGTGCTTGTGTCCTGCTCTTCTAAAGTTGTTGTTGCATTTGCTGTTGATAGGGGTTGACTGTAGGCTAGTATCTTGAGCTACTGGTTGTGGGATGATCATGACCTTGGTTTGCTGACTTGTAGTAGGAATATCTTGTTTGCTATATTGAGCATCTTCCTTGCTATACTTAACATCCCCCCTCAAACTGGAATGGGGGCTTACCATTCCCAGTTTGCTTAATAACATATTGAATTGTGATGAGGGCAGAACTTTTGTTAAAACATTAGTTAATTGTTGCTTAGTTGGTAGATATGATAGTTGAATTAGGCCTTCTAGGACCTTTTGCCTTGTGAAGTGGCAGTCCACTTCAATGTGCTTTGTCTTGTCATGAAAAACAGGATTTTTTGCTATGTAGATTGCAGATTGGTTATCACAATGAAGTGTGATTGGTTTCAGATTTTTGAGACTTAGTTCTTCTAGGAGTCTAATGATCCAGGTAACCTCTGCAGCTATTGAAGCCATAGATCTATATTCTGCTTCTGAACTAAACCTTGATACATTCCCTTGTTTTTTCGATTTCCATGAGATGGGAGAATTACCATGCATGATAAGATAACCAGTGACAAACCTCCTTGAGTCAATGCATGACCACCAATCACTATATGAAAAGACTTGGATTGTGATTTTATCTAATGCTCTAAGGAGTATGCCTTGTCCACAAGTATGTTGGACATAGGATAATGTGTGTTTAAGTGCTTGCTAATGGGAATCTCTTGGACTTTGCTTGAATTGGCTTAATGTTTGTATTGTGTAGGTTAAATCATGCCTAGTGTTAGTTAAAAATTTGAGTTTTCCCACCATGCTTCCATATGGTGTAGGGTCTTTCAATAATTCTCCTTCCATAGCAGATAATGCTTCTATATGGTGCATGGTGTAGGGTCTATATTGTTGTTTTGTTGAAATTCACTTAGTAAGTACTAGGTGAATTTTTGTTGTGAGAGGACTATCCCTTCATGTAGGTAATTTACTTCCATGCCAAGAAAGAAATGTAATTTTCCAAGATCTTTGATACTAAACACAATGTTGAGATGTGTCTTTATGTTTCTAATTTCATTGTTATTGTTTCTTGTTAAGATGATGTCATCAACATAGATTGCAAGAATGGTTATGCTAATGCTTTCCCTTTTTGTAAAAAGAGAATAATCATTTTTGGATTGTTAATATCCTTGTTTTATTAATTCTTGCATAAGTTTTGCAAACACATTGTCTTGATGTTTGTTTCAAGCCATATAGAGATTTTCTAAGTTTGCAAACTGTGTTTTTAGGTGCATTGTAACCTTAAGGTAATTGCATATACACTTCTTTATTTAAATCTCCATGCAAAAAAGCGTTGTTGACATCTAATTGATATAGTGTCCAATTCTTATTTATTGTTATGGCTACTAAACACTTGATAGTAGACATTTTGACCACTGGTGAAAATGTTTCTTCATAATCAATTCCAAGTTTTTGATTATACCCCTATGCCACTAGTCTTGCCTTGTATCTTTCTATGGTGCCATCTTCTTTTTGCTTTACTTTGAAAATCCATTTGCACCCTATGGCCTTTTTGCCTGTGGGTGAAGTTACTATATCCCATGTTTTGTTGTGCTCTAGGGCATCTATCTCTTTTTGCATAGCAGTTTCCCAATGGGGTATAGTGATGACTTCCTTAAAGGATTTTGGTTCATAGTATGTGGGTTGTTGTTTTGTGTTATTCTGTATGTCATTGTATTGAACAAGACCACACTAGTGTCTAATTTGATTACTGTGGTAATCATTCAAGGATTTTGGAGGTTTTGTGAGTCTTTGAGACTTTCTTTGTGTTAAAGACAAACTATTATCCTCATTATTGAGCAAGATATTGTTGTTATCTTCATTGTTGGTTTCTATTATTGAATCTGTTTCTGATGATATATCAGCTTATACATCATTGGTTATATTGGTGTATTTTTGTATGGGGTCAGTAGTATTTATATTATACTGCCTAATATTTGGTGTTGAATCTTATGAGAAAACAAGAAAAAAGGGTTTGAGTTCACTCAAATTACTTTGATCTTTCATAAAGTGATATGGAAATAGTCTTTCATAGAAAATTACATCTTTAGATACAATTTCAGTGTTTTGTTCAATATCGAAGACTTTGTATCCCTTTTTGCTAATGGAGTACCCTAGGAAAACACATTTTTGTGCTCTCTCTGAAAATTTGTGTCTTCCTTGCTTTAAGGTGCTCACAAAACATAAACATCCAAACACCTTTAAGTGTTCTAAGTTTGGTTTTGTACCATGATACTTTTCATATGGAGTAATCCATTTAAAATGCTTAAGGGCATTCTGTTTATCAAGTGCACTGCACATTGAATACAGTCCCCCCAAAATTTCATTGGGAGGTTTGATTAATAAAATAGGCATCATGCTGTTTCAAGTATGTGCCTTTGTTTTCTCTCCACAACCCCATTCTGTTGGGGTGTGTCTATACAGCTTGTCTGTTGTCTTATACCATGTGAAAGGTAGAAATTTAGAGCTTCTCCTTTTTAGTTAGTTCTCCTGCATTATTTGTTCTCACTGCTTTTACTTTGAGTGATAGCTGATTTTCAATAAGATACACAAAATTTCTAAAGATTTTTGGAAATTCTGATTTGCATTTTATTAAGAAAATCCAACATATTCTACTAAAATCATCTACAATGGTTTTGAACATTCTACAATTTGATCTAGTTGGGTACCTAAAAGGTCCCCATATATCTATATGGAGGAGTTCAAGAGGTTGTTTTGTCTTGCTCACTAATGATGCATATGTGTTCCTCCTTTGTTTTGCAAGTGGGCATATGGTGCAAAGGACTTTGTCTTTGACCATATTGTTCTTCAATTCTGGAATCAGAAGTTCTAGTATTTGAATGAGCATATGACACATCCTTAGATGCCATAATTTGGCCTTATTGAGAAGGGATTCTTTATTTGCTATCATGCTCAAACTCCTTGGATCAGCACTTGATTTTATTTTGTTCTCTTTGTCTTGAATGACATATAAACCATCTTTCTCTTCACTAAGAAGCCAAGGCTTCTTCATTAAGGCTTCCTGAACATAACAACCTTTTAGGATAAAGTAAATCTTGCAATTTAAGTCAGTGGACAACTTACTTACTGAAATGAGATTGTATTTGAACTTTGGCACAAAAAGAACATTGTGCAAATATACCATTATTCAGTATGATAGTGCCTTTATATTTGATACTTAGTTTGGTGCCATCTGGTATAGTAACTTGATGTTTCTCTTTTTCAATAGCTTCACAGCTAGCAAATTTATGTATATCATGACACATGTGGTCCGAGGCTCCACTATCTATAATCCAAAGATTTGTGCTATGTGTTAGTAAAGAAAAAATACATGTTAGTTGGCTAATGTTAGCATGAGTGGAGGTTGCTTTGTTGTCTTGTTTGTTTAGCATATCCAATTTTTGTTGATACTGATCTTTAGTCGACTTGGCACTAAGAAGACCTTCTGATTCCTCTTGATTGTTTGTTGTACTGGCATAAGCATTACCCTTAGAATTATCTCTTTTCCAGGTATTTACTTTGTGATTTGCAGGATAACCCACAATCTTCCAACATTTTTCTTTGATATGCCTTGTGATCTTGCAGTGTTCACACCAAAGTGTGGGTCTCTTGCCTTTGTTTCCTTCTTGATTGTAGTTCCTGCTATAAGTTTTGTCTTGATATTTCCGTTTATCTACCATACAAGCCATGGGTTCATTCATGCTTCCACCACTGGTGCTCAACTGAAGGTGAGTTTCTTCTTGAAGCAAGATTTTATAGGCTTGTGCAACAATTGGTAGACCCATCATCATGAGCATGTTGCTCCTAACTTGCTTGTACCTTTTGTCAAGTTTCATAAGAAAACTTATGAACTTGTTGTTTTTTTGTAGCTTGAATATTTTCTTGGACACATTACAGGTACAACTCAAAGTTGCTGTACAATTGCATATAGGAATAGGGTTCAAAGCATCAAATTCATCCCATAGTGTCTTGATTTTTGTGAAAAAATCTGATATGCTCATGTCAGGGGTCTGGACTAGAGCATTTAGTTCTTCTTGTAGGGAGAACATTTGAGTATTTGAGGATTGCCATATTTTTTCCCAAGTTCATTGTGATACCCCAGATTTAGCTTGAAAAGGGATTGATAGACTACTCATATCAACAAGGTGCATCTTCTTTTCTAGGGAGCCCATTTTCTAAGAACTCCACAGTTAAGCGTGCTTGGTGGGGAGCAATCTTAGGATGGGTGACCTCCTGGGAAGTTTTCTCGGGTGCGCACGAGTGAGGCCAAAGTGCGCTGGAAAGACTTGTGTTGGTTTATGGGGCCAGCTTACAATTTCCATGAGTAGTCACCGGTGGTCCGTTGGGCTGGGGTGTTACAAATGGTATCAGAGCAACCCTACGACCGTGGCTGATTGGGTGTTCAGTGCACCTAGCGGGGGGGAAGATCCTGAAGTGACGGTCCAACGAGGACGTTGTATTCCAAAGTGGGGGTGAGTGTGATACCCCAGATTTAGCTTGAAAAGGGATTGATAGACTACTCATATAACCAAGGTGCATCTTCTTTTCTAGGGAGCTCATTTGCTAAGAACTTCACAGTTAAGCGTGCTTGGTGGGCAGCAATCTTAGGATGGGTGACCTCCTGGGAAGTTTTCCTGGGTGCGCACGAGTAAGGCCAAAGTGCGCTGGAAAGACTTGTGTTGGTCTGTGGGGCCAATCTACAATCTCCATGAGTAGTAACCGGTGGTCCATTGGACCTGGGTGTTACATTCATCCCATATTTCTTTTGAAGTATTGAAGGACAAGATACTATTGGCAATGGAATCCTCTAAAAGTCCTATAATCCATCCCATCACAACATTATCTACCCTATCCCAAGTCTTTGCTGCTGAGTTACTAGTTGGCCTACTCAAAGAACCATCAACAAAACCCAATTCGTTTCTTCCGGAGAGGGCAATGGTCATAACTCTTTTCTAGTTTGCAAAACCCCTTCCTGAGAACACAATATTAACCAATTTTTGGCTACTGTTAGAAGGGTGTAGGAAATACACTGATGATGGATTCATTGTTAGATTAGCATGGGAATTTGTGCTCTGTGAATTATTACGTTGATTCACCATTCTTGATCAAAGTAAAAACAAAGAAAATGAAGATGGAAATAGATTGAAGGAATCGGAAAGAAGATTATCTGTGAAACTTCAGAAAATAAAAGTTCTGATGTGTGTTTGTGATTACTGTTGTTTGGAAGAGCTTCTTGGCTCTAATATCATGTTAATTTTCTTCAAAGAAAGAAAATAGACAAAGAATGCACAGAGAATGAAGTAAAGGGGTCAATGTTATTCCATTAGTCTTGAAAAATACAAAGAGTACAAGGCCCTTCATATAGGGTAAACAAGAGTAAGAACCAAGAATCAGTTTGTTATAATGTGTAACAAACTGTAACTAATTACATAACAATTAACTATAGTAAACTATAAAAGGACTTAACCTTGACTAAATATCTAACTAACAACACAACTAACTTATAAAAGGCACGTGCTTGTGTCCTACTCTTCTAAAGTTGTTGTTGCATTTGCTGTTGATAGGGGCTGACTGTAGGCTAGTATCTTGAGCTGCTGGTTGTGGGATGATCATGACCTTGGTTTGCTGACTTGTAGTATGAATATCTTCTTTGCTATATTGAGCATCTTCCTTGATATACTTAACAGTTAACCAATTATATTAGTTTTCTAACTGCTAAAACGGTTTCTTGACTTCTTGCCCATTACCTCACTTTTAGTTCTTCAAAGGAAAGTAGTGGTAGAGGAACAAGTGGGTTAAGGTATATATGTTTTGAGAAAATTGCTCTAGAAATAAGTCAACGTAATAGCTATAATATTTAATGTTCCTACAAAAACTTACATACTTAATCTTTAGAGTTATACCATTCTACAGAGTTGTATTTTGACTTTAGGGTAGAGAGTTTGAGTAAAACTTGAAGTATAAAGAGAGAAGTGTATAACTTCTTAAGAAGGTAGTGAATTCACGAGCAAGTGGTTGCACCTGTTGGGAGATTGAGTTTGTAGAGAAACTCAATGGCCTAGAAAGTGATATTGAATTATGTAATAGAGTTATTGCCTAATTCAATTTGGAGATAAGTTAAATTCCTTAGTATTACAAGATAATATCTGATAAATTTGTTATTAGGCTTGTACAGAACAAGACTCACATAATAGGAAAGTTGATCGTACCTAAAACCGATGAGGTTTCATCTAAAAACTAATTGGCAGGGCCGACTATTAGGGAGAGCAGTATGAGCTACCGCTTAGGGCTCCGATTCATAGAGGGCCTCATATTTTTGCTATATGGTTAAAATTAAAATGAGGGCTTTTGTGTATTATGTAGCAAAATTAAATGGATAGGGGGAGCATTAAAATTTAACGTATTCACATTTAATCTATTTTTTAAAAGACAATTATATAAATTGGTTAATAAATTTGTATTATCAGCTTGTATTGAATGATAAGGATATACTAGTATAAATTATAATAGGTGAACAATATAATGTCCCTTGATAAATTTTAATGTACGACTTTTATTATTAGTTCAATTAAGATAACTAGATAAGTGATAATTAATATGTAGTGGTTTAAACTTTAAACTTAAAAGAAATGACTATTTAAATTTTTGATTAATAGTTGTTGGTTCCATGTAATTACAAAATCTAAAATTATTTTATTATATTGATTAAAATATTTGTACTAATTAAAGTAACTAATTAAAGTATTGATAAAAATTTTTTTAATGAAGGTAAGAAAAATAACAGTTTTTTTGTTTGAAACATATTTCAAGAGTTTGAAAACGATTTCAAGATTTTCTAATTTAAATTCAGGATTTTCAAAGATAAGGAAAAAACAAATAAACGAACAATTGTGTTTGATAAGAAACACTCACTTGAATCAAACTAAAAGATATTTAAGCAAGGAATACTCACTTAAACTTACTAAATTGTAATATCAATTTAAGGAACACTCAACTCAAATTAGAATATTACGAATTAAAATGTATGGAACTCTCACAAACACTTTAATCTCATCAAATGCAAAAAAAACTCACAATTTGGATAAACATTCAATCCTTAAACATAAGTATATGAATAAGAAAAAGTTCTACAACTTTCATTGGATTTCGATTTTGTTAATGTCGTGTATTGTATATTTTTTCATTCATCAACTACGCCTCTATATAGGCTTACAAAACATACGAAAAATCAGAAATCAAACTAAACATTTACTTGAATACAAACCATTCAAGTAATTACATAAAGACACACTAAAATCCTATGTAACATACTAGAATACGAAGCATTTTAGATGCTAAATCAAAAGACCCTTACATAGCCAAAAACGGCTCTTTATTATTGCTAATAATATCAGAAACAAAAGAACTTTAACACCTACCAATGAATGACTTCATTTATCCCTTGTTGATGATAGAGAACGTAGCCCAAAAATCATGACTTTTGGATTCTTCTCGGATCAGTTTTAAAGCGTTGAATGACCTTTCCAACAGCCATATGAATAAGCAATAGAACGACTTTTGAACGCTTACCCTGGATGCTTCTTTCCATAGAACAATGATGAAATGTAATCACTCTTGAATCAACCATATTGAATGAACAAAATGAATGATGGAAATTGAAGAGAAAATCAACGATAAACCCTCATTACAAACATGAGCAATTAATCCCATAAAATAATAATACATGGCCTTTTGAATGCTCAATTATTATCACAATGAAATAATTGGACAATATTTTACAGCCATTAAAATTAATGATAAGAGTAAAAATGTGTGAATTAAGACAAAATTCACAGTTGCCTTTTTTAGCCTTTCAAACCTTTGACACAACAGTTAAACCAAAAATAATTACTCTATTCAATCCTTTGATGGACGACCATAAATGAAATTATTCTCTTTTGAAATCTTTTCATATTCAATGAAAGATAATTACCCATTCAATTCAGAATTATTCACCCGTAAATCACCAACTTAATTTGCAAATTTATCATCCAATTGTCTCATATCATGTATGCTAATTTAGGTAACTTCGATGGCTAAAATAACACTTCAAACGCATATGACATCCATAAGCAAATCGTGGCTTTTTATACATCACCAAGGATAAATAAATATGCTACCATTCTTTGACAATATTCAAGCACCATATCCAAGCAATTCGAATGGACCATGCAAGTATTTTCAAAGTTGCCTTGAACAAAACAACTTTGAATAGACCAATACTTTGACCACAATTTTGACCTTCTTGACATTGACCTCGAATAATCCAAACGTAAATGAGTTGGTGGATCATTTTTAGTCATTTCCCTTAAACACAAGTTCTTAAAAAGTTTTTCCATGTAAAATGAAAAAGTGGTCATGATGGATTTTACATCAATATGCCAAAAGAAATAAAGCAAAATATAAGAATAAATAATATAATGTATTTCTTCCATTCCATATTACTTGCTACATTACAATATAATATACTATTTGTTCATAATTCTTAATTTGTAATTAGTTTTTAATATAATTAGAATATAATAAAATTAAATCTTATTTAATTCATATCAATATAAAAACTGTTAATATTAAATTTTTATAATTTTTTATATTATATAATTAAAAATAGAATCTTTTCCTTAACTATTGTTGCTCCCAAAAATAATTCCCTGTATGCATGAAAGGGAAAAATAATTCCCTGACTATTGTCCACGTAGGACTGCTTAATTTTTTTTAATGTCGTCAAACAAAACCGCCATATGGAAATGCGGTTTAACCATTTAAAGTAAAACGCTTCTTGGTACAGCGGTTTGTGGTTGGTTTTTTTTTTTGCCTCTGGAAACATATAAACCGCTATGTGGAGGGGCGGTTTATGTGGAAGGGCGGTTTATGCCTAAGTAAAACCGCTACATGGAGTGGCGGTTTGGTCAGAATTCTTCAAGTGAACCGCCACTTTAAATGGCGGTTTTGTCTGCTGTAGTTTTTTATCTTGCTTAAAACTTGTGTACAACATTAAACGTCACAACCTGCATTAAAATAAATAAACACTCCCAATGAACCAACAAGCACCTCTAATACTCAAAACCTCATCCACCATTGTTTTAAATTAAAAAAAGACAAATGTACACATTAATTATGAAAATAATGCATATATTACTTAACGACCATAAAGGATAATACATAAGTTGAATATGTACAATAGGCATACCAAGGTAATAATATTCTAGATTCCCCGACCCCGTTTGCTGCGTGCACCAGTCGTAGAGGTCGGTGTCGACTCATCAGCCTCAGTGATGGCATCAAGAGCAGGAGCTCGTCGCTGACTAGCACGCTGATATGCCAAGATTGGGTTTGGAGACGATAGATGTGGAGGAGTATACACAGGCCCTGGGGGAACAAATGGCGACATAGCATCGGTAGATGATGATGAAGATCCCCAAGATCGACCTCGAACAGATGAACGACCGGATCCTCTTGAAGAACCTCTACTTGAACCTCTTGAAAAACTACCTCTGTGACCAGAACCTCTAGCAGAAGGAGTGTGTAATGTGTCATCATCAATGGCAGTGGGACGGGTGGGAATTAGGTAATCATACCCTGTCTGAATTAACACCTCCGTCAACAACGCGTTGATGGAGCCCAATGTCTGAGTACACAGGCGATACCCCACATCATCAGGCAACGCGGAGGCCCTGTGTGTTACGTCACTACACTGTAGGAGAACCGATTTTATGCGCTCAGCCTGCATATGAATAATAAG
This sequence comes from Amaranthus cruentus, assembly GCA_019425755.1. Taxonomy (NCBI): domain Eukaryota; kingdom Viridiplantae; phylum Streptophyta; class Magnoliopsida; order Caryophyllales; family Amaranthaceae; genus Amaranthus; species Amaranthus cruentus. The sequence goes on from CM033455.1 coordinate 16,421,389, forward strand.
TTTTATAAGACATATATATTGCTAATTAATAGTTTTCTAACGTTGAAAGATAGCATACCAATATTGTAGTAGTGGGATGATAGTGTGATGTTGGCTGTGTAAATGTTGGGTTCGTGATACGCAATATCGTGATCTGCCTATACCATGCCATGTACATACCCAGGCTCTGACTTGTGTAGTTCTCTCCTTGTACGATCGTGCTTTCTCGATCATTCCAAGCATCTACGTGCGATCGATGTCGAACCGGGAAGTTCTTGTCTGCAGTCCTTCAATCTATGGCATGTAGTGTAGCCTGGGTGTCACAAGCATCCGAAATAGGCTGCTCCAAGCTAAACTGCCGCATGACTCGATCCGGCAGATGGAACTCCACGATGTCAAAGCAAATTAGGGGACATCGGGAACGCCATGTTACTTGACCTCTACACATGTCAGGCAAAGCCTCCATCTTAGCTGTCATGTATGGTTGCCATGTCATCTATCAAAGAAATCAATAAGCTTAGTAACTATACACAATTGATATAAAAGCAACAAAATTACTAAATACTACATCACCTGATCTTCCCTTTGTCGATCGAGGGAGTCCCGGTAGTAGACTAGAGTATGTTGAGCGTGTGACCAGGAAAGATGTACTCGCAGACAGCTATGAACAAATGGATTCTATGAGAACGAAACGTGAAATTATCCAATTTGAATTAAACAATGAAATGAATATTATTACTTCACTGCTAAAGGATCCCTACCACGCTGGTGCTGTGAACCTAAGACGGGCTGTAAATCATCTGCCTCATCAAATTGGGGTCAAACCATCCATATTATCCAATTTGAATTAAACAATGAAGTGATTGGGAGACACCTCGCCCCCTTCATCACACCATTAAATGCTTCAGACATGTTTGTAGTTCTCACCCCATATCGATGGCCACCATCATGAAGTAATGTCCATTGGCGCTTAGGAATAGAACCATCGACTAGGTACTTATATGCATCGTCATTATACTCTTTAAGGCATTGCATAAAGAAATTATATTTCCGAATCTTTGTTTGTTTAGAAGCTTTTCCAAAAAGGTTTTTGACTGCAATGTTCTTGAACTTCTTTTACAGGTTTGAGGCAAGATGACGTTTACAAAACCGATGGAATGCATATGGCTCTTCCCAACCTTTCCCAGCCCTGTTCATAGCATGCAAAATTCCCTTGTGACGATCAGATATGACACATAACCCATCTCGTTTAGTAACATATTGCCTTATACAATCCAAAAACAAACTCCATGTTTCATTACTTTCTCCCTCCACAATGGTGAAGGCGAGTGGGAACAATTGACAGTTTGCATCTATCGCCATAGCTATCATAAGTGTGCCTTTATACTTTCCGTATAAATGTGTTCCATCTATAGAAATAAGGGGTCGACAATGGGGAAAACCTTTTATTGATGGTCCAAAAGCCCAAAAAACTCTCTGAAAAATGACTCTGTTAGGATCCATTGTTGGTTTGACTTCCCAATGCACCACTGTATCTCTATTCGATTGCATTAACGCCTGCAAGTACCTTGGAAGCTCCTCGAACGACTTGTCCCACCAAAGACTTTAGTTATTGCCTTATTTTTGGATAACCAAGCTCTCTTATATGTTATAACAAAACCGTATTTTGTATTAACAAAATTAACAACTGACTTCACTTTGAAAGCTGGATCAACTCTTATCATATCTATGATGAGATCAGCAACAAAATCAGAAGTCAGGAGCGGATGATCATTACTATAATGCTCTGAACAATCTTGTTTATGCTCCTTCTAACGCACAATCTTAAATGCACCAGTGGCGGTCATGATTGCTCGCATCCTCCATTCACAACCTTTTTCCTCTGCATTAGTACATTGTATAACGTACTTAGTAGGGTCCGACTCAATTACCCGGAAGTTTCTACTGTTAGATATTGCCCATGCTTTAACATTCTTCTTAAGGTGATCTAGGGAGTTAAATTCTTGCCCTACCCTAAAGTCACCATTTTCAGTCATTGAGTTGTCATTATTCCAGGTCGTTCATGCATCAATCAATCTTTGATCTACCTCATCGATCCGAAGCCAGTCCTGAGATGGAGCACCATCCCTAACCGCTGCATCTAAAGCTTCTCGTTTTTCATCATCTTCTTCTGGATCATAATCAATGTGTTCATTCTCCTGATCTAACGAGTCAACATCATTGGCACTCTGGCTACCCAAATGAGTTGGAGAAATAAACTCATCTATATGCTCATTCACGTAATTTGGATTTGTCAACATCTCTGTAAATGTGTCATGACGTACAATAGGACCCGATTCTAGAAGTTCCATGCTACACATGACTCCCCTAGCTTTATCCGATTTTGGTACCAATTCAACATATACCTCCATTGCCGTTCCAAGGGCTTGGGAGGCCGCATAAGCAAGAGCACTTATACTTTCATCATTCCTAACCGGAACTAACACATTTTTCCCCGTCACAGGATATTTCATCTCCATTTTTAATTCATAAGAGTTACGATCGCAACCAATAACATCATATGCTTTGGTTAGAAACACCTCAAACGTTGTATGTTGACGATGAATAAACATAACTGAATTCAATCCACCATTATACACCACATCGAACTCCTTATGACTAATTTCCCCACCCCGATACACTATAACAGGATAATGATCCATTTCTGCACACAAAAGCATGTCACTAACATGATACCCCACACTTTTTGGTAATGAATAACACTAATTAACTTACTTGAATTACAACAAGACTAATAATATTATTCAATTCAAGTGTAAAAAAATTAATAACATAAACATATGCTATCACATTATATTAAGCTAACAAATTGATGAAATCTTCATTCAAGCATTTCACCAAACACCTTGTGTGCTTACAAAATAAATACTCAAACTCAACTACATTGGTGTAAATCGAAGCTAAACATATTGAATTAGATAATGCTACAACTAATTAATTCATCACAAGTAATGATGGCCACGGTCCGGGTTGGGCCGGTTCCGTTCCGGTTCCATCCGGTTCCGGTTCCACCCGGTTCCGGTTCCATTTGGAACCGACCGACGTTCGGTTCCGTTCCGTTCGGACGGTTCCAACGTTCCTTGGCGTTCATGTGGCGTTCCGGCGTTCCAATACCGGTCGGGTGGGTGGACCATCGGTTCCATTCTTATTTTTCCTTTAATTTTAATATAAAAATACTATAATAATGCGGACGTACCTTCGACTTGTCGATTACTTGATTATTATCGAAATTCAATTCTTGTAATCGTTAAAAATATTTACTAAAAAAAAACAAAAAAATAAATTAATAAGAAACGAATCAACGATAAAGATGAATAATAAAAAAAGGGGGAGAGAATGGACTTGAACCTAGTATCCCGAAGAAATACTAAGCTGCCTACGTATCCCGAAGGAATCAAAGCCCACGTAGTTCTTTTTCGTACCTTTTATATTTAATGTCGTGGTCCGATATTCCGTATTTGTGATCCTATTCTTCATCGTCATCAATTGGTTGGTTGGATGCTTCCGGTTCCGCCGACTCTCCTCCTCGACGATGATGCAGCGTATCCATCATCATCCATGGATCATCTTCCTCTTGATCGTCATCGTTCTTGATTCCTTGCATTCGGACCTCCGCTGATCCCAATCTTTTTTGCAAACACATATTTGAATACTATGTGGAGCAAGACGGGATCTCTTTTGTCCAAAACTCTTTACCGCACTCAAAGCGCTTATGAGTAAAGGAGGAATTGCAAGGATATCCTTTGCAATTCTCGATAATATTGGGTATTTTATTGATTTTTCTTTCCACCATTCTAAAATATCATAATTACTTTGGTCGATTTCAAAGTGATGTTTTAGATAACTATCTAATTCTAAATATGAACCGGAAGAAGATGATCCTACAAAACTATCATCTCGACTTATTATGTTAGCTATTATGGGATTATAATAATGGGGCGTGTGGAGCGCTAGCAGCCTAGGACGTATCGCGACTCGGTTATATAATCTAGAATAATGATCGTAAGGTCCGCTAAAAGCTTTTACAATTTCCTACATAATTATGTACATCAGTAGGCGGGCGATCTAATGCGTTGTAGTAAAATCCTATAATTTTACTTAGGGCTTCCGTCATAAAACACGGATCTAATATTGTCAATACCATAAATATAAGGGAAATCAGTAAAATATGCCTTCCACTTGTCCATCATTTCTGCAAGAATCGGCTTTAAATAACGTTAGTATCATCATGAGAATATGTAAGAAGATGATAAAAATAGTAACACATTCACTTATCACTAAGTGAATGTTTGGTTTAAAACATATGAAAAATCTTAGTTGCGTGGTCATACGCTTCTAATATTTTTGCCTATCGCTAGTTCCCTACTATCATCACTTATACGGCTATCCGTAAACTCACTATACAATTGAGTTATAACCTGACGATAAGCAATCGCCTTCTTTAATAACTCATGGGTCGAACCCCAACGTGTAGGAGTGTCTAAAGCCCAATATACTTTTTTTAGTTCATATTGGTCACATAACTGTTTATATCTTCGTTTTACTTGTCCTAATCTAAGCCATTTCACTATGTTTCTAATGGGACCTAATAAATCACTTAGGTTTTTAATACCTACTTGACAAGACAAATTAACAATATGAGCACAACAACGTATATGTAACAAACTACCTCCTAGGATACAATAAATATCTTATCTAGTAAGTTCCATTCTCTACATATTTCTATTAGTCTATATTTTAAGTTTTCACCAGTATGTTTTCGGGCATTAACTCAAATGCAATTATTCTTTTGAATACACCAATTACGGTCTATCCAAGTGTCATTACACACATATAAGGCTCTAAATGTGGGGAGTCGACCAAATGTCGGTTGTTAAGCTAACTCTACCAGCAAAAGATTTAAACATTTGTGCTAATTCATATCGTTTTGATTCATATAATTTAATGGTTCGTCGTTTAAGGGTATTCCTAGGGATTGCTCTATATTGTGGTTGTAAACATTTTCTATTAAAATATTCGTATCTCTGGCTTTCACCGTGGTTAAAAGGCAACTCATCACCAATTACATATTTCGAAAATTCATCAATCATATCATTACGATTGTATTTAAAAGGCGTACCTCCGGGTCCGCCGGGGAAGTCCGTTGCCCATTGTTGTTGTCCGCTTCCGCTTGTTGTCCCGCTGCCGCTTGCTGCATGCGTTTCTTTTGTGATTCCATGTTTTTTCGCCAAATGTTTGTTGAAGGATCCCGTACCACCACCTAACACGTATTCACAAAACACAATAAATGAATATTTAATACATTCTAACATTTTTGATGTACAAAATATAAATATCATGTATAAAAACTTAAAAAGTATTTACCTTTGGTAAAATTGTAAGAAACTAAGGGCTTTACTCCTTGACTTTCACAAACTTGACAAGTGCATAAGAAAACATCCGGGTCGTCGGTTGGTACTTTTGTAAAATACGACCAAACATGTGACGTAGCTCTACCACTAGGAGGTGGCATTGCCGGAAAAGGTTGTCTTACTGGTTCATTTTCATCTAAATATAAATATAAAAACATTATTAAAATAAATAATAATTTAAAATTCAATTAAATTGAAGAATAAAAATTAGAAAACTAACCAATACTTTGGAAATTGACTCGTTTACCACGAGCTTGTCTTTGTTGTTGTTGTGCTTCTTCAGCTAATCTTGTTGATGATTGTCGAGATCTAAGTATCTCGATAGGGGTTGTTGGTTCTTGTTCTTCTTCTTCTTCTTGTTGTTGTGCTTCTTCTTCATCTTCAATTTCTATTTCTCTTTCAACATGTTCCGCATACTCATGTAAATCTCGGTCGTATGGCTCGTACCCTTCTGGATAAGTCGGTTCGTAATTACTAACCGAAGGTGTTGTTGATATCGATGGAGTTGAAGTTGCCTTTCTTTTGGAGGCGGAGCTAGAAGAAGAACCCCCCAAAGATTTTGCCACTTTAGTGACTTTTTTAGTGGCTTTTTTCAAGAATGAAGACATGATAATATTTATGTAATTAAGAAATAATTAAGAAATAATTAAGAACTAATTAGAAGACTAATTAAGAAATAATAATTAAGAACTAATTAAGAAATAATTAAGAAATAATTAGAAAACTAATTATGTAATTAAGAGAATAATTGCGTAATTAAGTAATTAAGTAGAGAGAGTAAGTAGAGAGAGTAGGAGAAGAGATGAGTTGTGAATTGGAATGTTTGAAAGTGATGGGTATTTATAGAAAAAATTGTAACGGCTACTTTGACCAAAAAACGGCTAGTTTGACCGGTTCCAAAGAACCGTTGGGCCGTTGGAACCGTACGGTTCCGGGTCCGGTTCCGGTTCCGGTTCCATGGAACCGTTGGGCCGGTTCAACCGGACCGGTCCGGTTCACGGTTCTGAGCCGGTTCCTTGGAACCGTTGGGCGGGTTGAACCGGTTCGGACCGGGTGAACCGGTCCACGGTTCTTTGGTCCGGTTCTTGCGGTTTTTTCCGGCGGTTCCACGGTTCCGGCAATTTTTTTCCGACGGGTCCACGGTTTCGCGGTTCGGGACCGGTTCGGAACCTGTCGCGAACGTTCCGGTTCCGGTTCCGGTTTCAAGCGGTTCGGGACCGGTTCGGGACCGGGCCAACCCGGACCGTGGCCATCACTAATCACAAGCCAATACAACCACAAGTATAATAATAATCATGAAATTACAAAATAGAAAAAAAAAGAAGAGTTAGGGTTCATTATTTACCTTCAATTGTAGATGAAATGTAGAAGTAATTAAGATTCAAGATGGAAGAATTCAATGTAGATAATTTGAAGTAATTGATTGATTATATGAGTAATTAAGGGTAAACTTTGGTTTTTTTGTTTAGGGTTAATCGACACAAAGAGGAAGGAGAGTACAGTCGTGCGAAACTGGGCTGCTGGTTTTTATATTACAGGTAAACCGCCATTTTAAGTGGCGGTTTATATATAATATATATGTCACATGTTATATCTAAACCGTCAATTAAAATGACGGTTTTATGATCATTAAAAATTTTTTTTCTTCAAGAGGGAACCACCATTTAGTTTAGCGTTTTATTTGTGCATTAGATGTAAACCGCTTTTTAAAAAATATTTTCGTTGAATGTCCTACGTGAACAGTACCAGGGAATTAAATGGGAAATATTTAACCCATTAACATTATTCAGGGAAATGGTTGTTAAAAGTATTAAGAATTAAATTAGCTTATCACATTTAATACGATGGTGCAACCATTTTAAATTTTAATGTTCCAAAGGATGGAGTACTTTTTGTGGAAAGCTTCGGCTCTGAGTATTCATTTCTATTTCGGTTTAGTGGGTGTTTCAGTTCGGTGATCTTGTGGCGTTGCGTCCACCAAGGACTCGAATTTGACCAATATAGTCCTGCAGGTCAGTAATTTTTAACTTTTTGTCCCATTAATTTCAATTAAACTCCTATATCATATAGTACTAGATAGATTCCCGTGCTAAGCACGGTTTATTAATTATTTAAATAAACAATTATTAATATTATATATGTAATTAATTATTATATGAATTTTAAATTATTGTTTTATAGAAATTGTATAATTTTCGGTAATATAAAAATAAAAAAATAAAAAAACATTATAATAAAAATAAGTAGATAAAATAAATAACAAAACTATCATTAAAAAATATATTTCACCTTGCAAGTGTTCTCATCACCATTAGTGTATAAATATCCAATCTGAAATTAAAATTAACTGAAATAAACTAAGTAGTAAAATTGGGAGAGAAAATTTTTCTTATTATAGTGATATATATCCAAATCTTCTATTGCTTCTATAATATCCCGTTAATTTTCGATTAAATTTTTTTCGGTTATTATATAAGTATGTCATATAATAATATTTTATGACTTGTGAGCATTTGATATTTAAAAATATTAACGGGTTACCCCTTAGTTTCTATTAAGATAAAATTTATATAATAATAATAATAATAATAATAATAATAATAATAATAATAATAATAATAATAATAATAACAATAATAATATAAAATTTACCTTGCAAAAAAAATAAATAAATAAATAAAATAACAACAACAACAACAACAACAATAATAATAATAATAATAATAATAATAATAATAATAGTAATAATAATAATAATAGTATCTTGTCGATCTTTTTTATGGCACGGTGATTTTACAAAAAGCTCTGGAGGTAACGTCAGTTGGTCTAAGGTCTGCCAACCGAAGAGTAGTGACCTAAGGATCCAAAACCTTGGTGTATGGAATTTAGTGTCTGTAGGCAAGCTTGCCTGGCATATCAGTTCAATGCAGGAGTCCCTATGGATCAAATGGGTGCACGAAGTTTACACGAAAGGTGTTGATTGGATGCTTTTCAACCTTTCCATAACGGTTAGTTGGGCTCTAAAGAGACTCTGCTCTGTAAAGCTTCAATTAAGCGAGTGGATGTGCAGGCAGAACCAGGGATAAATTGGTTTAAATGGGTGTATGTTTGCCCAATGTGCAATGCTGGTTGGGCTCTAACGTTTATAGCGATGGCTAGCTATTCGAATCTCTATGCTACAGGACTTGCTTTCAAGAAATGGAATGGTCCTAGATTCCGTAGATCCCTGATCCTCACCAGTATTTGCAGCCTTACCTATATGGTCTGGCGAACCCGAAATAAAGCTATTTGAATGATAAGTATGAACACTGTTGTTGTTGTTACTAAAAAGATCCTCTAGGGAGTGATGTGTCAAACTTTAAATTGTGAGTGATTACTTTAAATTTATAATTAATCACTTTAAAACTTTAAATGTACATTCAATCAGTCCAATAAAAATTATCTCACCATAATTATATCATTTGAATTTTTTTTTTAATTTTTCGATACACAATTATTTTATTTTGATTGTCTACATTTTCCATTTTCACAAATTCTTACGTGAGACCGTATATACAATAGACGTCTCAAGTTTTGGGGCTGACCCAATTTATAAATTAAAAAAAAAACTAATTGATGATTATGTAAGTTAAAAGAGAGATATGAGTTGGGATCCTGAGAGATGTTATACTATAGACAAAGAGAGACCTGTTACATTTTTTAGCATGGACTAAATGAAGTATGGAAAACTTGGCCCATCATATAATAGACCCAATGAAAACTATTCTCGTCTTTAGTCTATTTGGGAATTGGGATAACTCAATCAAATCTTCATCTCTATGCCAATTGCCAGCCGTATTTGACATAACCTCTCTCTAAATTTGTTATTCTATGGTTTTGTCTTTAATTTGATTCTAATCGGTTAATTGAAACCAATTTCTTTTAAAAACAACAAAATCGGTTAAGATTGTTTTTTTTTTCAATGTTTTATAATCTGATTGAAGATGCACTCTGTATAACCTAAAGATTGAAACTTTTGAAGATATTTTTGAAGAAGAAGTACTCTTTGCCTTTTTGATCCAGAAAATCATATGTAAGTTCACTTTTATCTTTTTGTTTTTTGGTTGCTAAAAAAATAAAAATTGTTTATCATTGTTAATACTCAAAAACAAATAAAAATTGTTTATCATTGTTTTATGCTAATGAAGTGTGTTTGGTTACTGTGTTTTTGATAGTCATATGAGTTATGTTAATATATAGAAATTTAAGAATAAGATATTTAATTAATACTCAAAAGTTTGAAAACATCTAATTCAAATATGAGATTTAATTAATACACAATGATGAAAAAAAGCATGATTTTGGTCAGGTAAGATGATTTATTTGTGGGCAATTGTAATAATTGTAATATAGCAAGAAACTTATTTATGGGCAATTGTAATAATTGTAGCTAGTCAACCAAGAATACTTCTCAAAATACTAATCCGTGTAGTAATTGTAATATGACAATAAACATACTTGAAGGCAATTGTAATAATTGTGATAAATGCCCTGAATAATTTTTTAGAGAAGTGCTTTCGGTGGGAAACAAATCATTGTGGTAATGACATGTGTCACATTAACATATTGTTTCAGTATAGTTTATGATTAGAATTAGATTTATGATTTGGAAGCTATATTGCTTACAAATATTATAAACTATGAACAACATCTCGGAAATTGAATAAGGCTTTAGAATTGGTTTCATTAATTCTTTAATTGTACAGTTATGCACCATTGGAATTTATTTTGTTAGGAATTGATAGTTTTTAGTGATTCTTATATATTTAATGGCCCTTGTGAGTTTGTGACTTGCAGTAAGTGTTTGTGGGTTCATCTGGATATAGTCTGAAATTGATTTCCTTTCAAGATTTTTTTTGTTAGTTATATAAATACTAGTGTTTACTTTACTTACAGCTGGGTGCTAATTTTTAGGCTTGTTCTTAGCATTTGTGGAGAGAATTGATGAGTAGTTGAAAAACAAGTTGGTGTTTATTTCTCATGGCAGTAATTGGTGAGTGCTCGTGTGTTGTAGAGGTAGGTGTTGAGTTGTGATTCAATAATGGAGGTTTGTTAATGAGGATGGCATTGCTGAATGTCTTGCTGATGCATCAGAGTTATGTTGATGTAACGTTGGTCTTGAATCGTTGTTCTGTGGCCACTGGATCAATACCTGTTGAGACGTTCATCATCGTATACAAGTTGCTAGGTAGTAGCAGCTTCAGGGGTATCTTTCTAAGGCAAGCATGTATGCTCCTTGGTTGAGCAACATTCAGGGGTATCCTTGTTCAGCAGCTATGCGCAGGCAGGCGGAATCATTGGTTGGGACTTGGGCGAGCACTAGCTGATCTCAGACAAGCACCTGTTCTAGCTAGCTTCTGCCTTGGTGTGCTTGGTGTGTTCTGAGAATGAAACCCAATTTAATTCTTCAGGTATATCCAAGGCCTCATTTTTTGTAAGAGAGAGCAATTGCTTGGTGTGCTTGGTGAGAATTCATCAATCTATTGTGGATGCATTGAAGTTGTGTTGTCGTAATGTTGGTGTTGCATTGTGCTGTGTGTCCGCTGGACCGAGATATGTTTGAATAATGCAAGCTGATGGGCAGTGACGCGGCTGCTAGTACTGCTGCTTGGGCAACTTGCTTGGGGGAGCAATACCTAATGAACATTCTTGAGCAGCAACTGAGGAATTAAGCCCCTAATACCCTAAGATCAAAGGTTTAGTCTCCAAGAATTGGGTTGTACAATTCAGACTCAAAACAGAACCAATGCAACAACAATCAAGAACAACTAATCAAAGGAATAAAACTACAAAGCAAACCAACTCAACGATGTACGTGGCGTAATTGGGCTACGTCCACGGTCTAGCCTAGATGTCTTTATTGCTTTCAAGAACCTCCAATGGAGATAAAAATGGTTGATGATCACAATTGAGAGAATTGAGAGAGTTTAAGAGAGAGAGAGAGATTATGTAATCTAGAGAACGAAAGTGTGTTAGAAAACCAAAGAAGACTAATCTACGTGTTGGTCCCTATTTATAACATATCGGGTCTAACACTTACAATAAAGCACTTTAGAACAGAAGAGGCGAGTAAAAGAAACTGATATAGCATTCAAGCACACAAAGCCGAGTCAGCTTTTTCTTGGCTAGAGGAAAAGCCGAGTCGACTTTTACTTCTACCTCAAATCCAAACATTTGCCTTCTGAAGCCTTTTTTCCTTATATCCAATTTACCCCCTTTTCACCTCTTCTTAACACATACCTTTGAACATGGATATAGTCACACCTTTAATCACAACAATTTCCACTTTGACTGGAGTTCGCATCCCAAACATGCCATACCATCATCAAAAACACAAAAAACAATCCAAAGACGTCATCGAGAGCTAGCAATGTGTGTAAATCACATACGCTATTTTTGGTGAGAAAATCACATTCTCCTTCTATGTGCCAATCATATGCATCACATATAGACTCCACCTTAACCACAACTCTAGCACATCATATGTTAAATGGAGTAAGTGCAATCAAATCTACACATAGACTAAACTTGGCACATGGCAAGAGTTTAGTCATCATATTCGCCGGGTTGTCTTCCGTTGCAATCTTTATAAAAGTAATCATCTTCGATTTAATATCATGAAAGAGAAGGTCTAGGACCCTCAAATGGTAGAGGAACAATGAAGAAGTTGAGTAAAATCAGAGGATAAACAAAAGAACAATCAAACAACAATCACAAAGTTTTTATCAGGTATCAAAGGATACATCCCCTCAAATAAAGTATCTTATCATTGACATAATCAACATTACACTAATGACTCAACTTACAATAGTTAAGAGATCACTCTTAACCCATAAAGGTTTCACCTTTAATGGTGAAACTCCATACAAAGACACTAATAGAAGAACACTCTTATGGCCTATGCCTTAGTATCTCTCATGTATTTGCCTCTCAACTGACATCTAATGATGTTCTAAGCTCTCTTATATAGCCTTAGAATATATTAGAAGTCCTAGCACCAAATGGGTAAAAGCCCACAAAGACCCACACTCAAAACAGAAAGTCGAAAAAAACCTTCGTTGTAGCTCGCCCGACCCGAGCAATAGGGCTCGACCTGGTCGAGCGGTAATCCGGGACCTTCTGACCTGCTGCCCCTGCTTTGCTCGACCCAACTGCTCGACTGGTGCTGCGTTGCTTGATTGGTCCAACACTTCATCTCAGCTTCCTGCAGCAACATCCTTGCACGAGTGACCATCATTATCCCGAGCCTTCCCTTTGTTCTTCATCGCACCCTCATCACGACACTCCGAAGACCCTCTATTCAAGGGTGATTTGGAGCTTACTCTAACAATCTCCCCCTCAAGCCCAAATCTCCCTCCTGCAACATGTGACACCACTCTTGGTGTCCCAACCAACACATCAACATTGGATTTGGGTCTTTGCTCCCCCCTCAACACCAAATCCATCATCAACCCTCTATGTGCACCACTTATCATTGTGGCCACCATCATTAAATGTCACTCTCTTTGGTGACCTAGGACTTACACCCCTCTCAACATGATGCAAACCTCCACTTGTTAGCAACACATGCCCAATGTTGCCCATCACACCCTTCAAGTGCACCAAGCACCCCTTTGCCACCTTCAAGACTCCATCACTTTGAGTCTTCATGGTGTACCCAATCTTCTCTAATCTCCTCAATGAGATTAGATTTCTCATCATCTTAGGAATGTATCTCACACCCCCAAGCTTCCTCACTATGCCATTGTGCATTCTCAAATGCACCTCACCAATGGCCTTAATCACAACTTTCTCACTACTAGGCAAGGTCACTCTCTCATGCTCACAAGCCATCACCCTTGTAAACAAGCTCTTGTCTCTACAAATATGATATGAGTGTACGGAGTCAAACACCCGATCACCATCATCATCACACTTGGCCAATAGCACATGACCATCGTCAACAACACTCTTGGTCTTCTTCACAAGACCCTCATCATCAAGGTTTTGGAGCTCACCCTTCTCTAGAACCCCTTTCTTCAAAGTTGTTGCCTTTTTCACCTTCTCAAATGGAGCTTCACTCTTCTTCCCTTTGAGCTTATCCCCATCACCAACCTCCGTAGTTGGCTTCTTCATTTCCATCAAAAGTTTCAAGCTTCTAAGTTCCTTCTTCAACTTGTTGCAAGTGTATTGAATATGCCTCTCTTGTGGCAATGGAAGCACACCTTATCCCCATAATCAATCCTTGCCTTTTTGGCTCCGATTTCCCGCTCTTTTAATGGATTTCTCTTGATGACATTTCCATCTCCCAAAGATGAAGTATTATCAATCTTCATACCAAACCCCATGGATGGTACTTCAACAACAATGCTACTACACCTAGTAGCTCCCTCAAGTTTTTCAACTCTCAACAACAAAGACTCAATCATTAGCCTTTGCTCTACCACCATTGTTAATAAGCTCTCCTTCTCTCTTGAGAACTCCATTAACAATCTCTCCATCTCTTGATTATCCACTGATTTTCTCTCACCTAAAGTTTCAAAAAACCCTAATGGCTTCAATAAACCATCCAAACACTTCTCAACTTCTACCATCTCTATTCTACCTATTTCCATGCCTTCCCCTACTCAATACACTGAGGAATAACACCAAGCTCTGATACCAATTGAAAGAGAAGGTCGAGGACCCTCAAATGGTAGAGAAACAATGAAAAAGTTGAGTAAAAAACAGAGGATAAACGAAACAACAATCAAACAACAATCAAACAGTTGTTTATGAAGTATCAAAGCATACCTCCCCCTCAAATAAAGTATCTTATTATTGATATAATCAATATTACACTAATGTCTCAACTTACAATAGTTAAGAGATCACTCTTAACCCATAAAGGTTTCACCTTTAATGGTGAAACTCCACACAAATACACTAATACAAGAAGAACACTCTTAAGGCCTATGCCTTAGTATCTCTCATGTATTTGCCTCTCAACTTACATCTAATGATGTTCTAAGCTCTCTTATATAGCCTTAGAACATATTAGAAGCCCTAGCACCAAATGGGTAAAAGCCCACAAAGACCCGCACTCAAAACAAAAAGTCGCAAAAAACCTTCGCTGTAACTTGCTCGACCCGAGCAATAGGGCTCGACCTGGTCTTTACGCTTTCTTTCTTGCATCAGTTATAACAAACTAGTATCAAAGCTGGATATATTTTCTGGTAAGAAAGATGTCTGCGTTTAATGTGAAGATTGACAAATTCACGAGGAGGAATAGTTTCAGCTTATGGCAGATCAAGATGCGGGCTTTGTTAAAGCAACAAGGCTTGTGGGCACCATTGTCAAAGAAGACAATTAATGTCGAATCCACTGAGATGGCCGTTCTGAAGGAAAAGGCGCATTCGACAATTATGCTGTGTCTCGCCGACGACATCATCACCGAGGTTGCCTAGGAGGAAACGGCATCAGGTCTGTGGTTGAAACTCGAAAGTCTATATATGGCGAAATCTTTGACCAATAAGTTGTTCTTGAAACAACGTCTGTTCGGTTTACGAATGCAAGAAGGTACGTCTCTCCTGGAGCATTTAGATCAATTAAAGACAATTTTATTAGAATTGCGTAATATTGATGTTAAAATTGAGGATGAAGATGCAGCCTTAATTCTGTTAGTTTTTTGACCACTGTCACATGAGAATTTTGTTCAGTCTTTTATTGTTGGTAAAGATACTATAACTCTAGAAGAAGTTTGATCATCACTTCATACTAGAGAGTTGCGCCATAAGGCGAATGGTAGTGTTACAGATAATCAGGCTGCTGGGTTAGTAGCAACAAGGGGTTGGGGTCAGGGAAATTCAAAGAAGAAGAAATTTAATAAATCTGGTCCCAAGGGTCCTAAACCTACAGACATCTGTAATTACTGTAAGGAGCAAGGGCATTGGAAGAATCACTGTCCTAAGAAAAAGAAGCAGCAAGACAAATCAGGTTCTGTCGCCCTGGCCGAAGAAAACACCAATCCTGAAGATTATTTTGTTCTGATCGCTGATGAACAAACACGTCAACCTGATGTGTGGGTTCTGGATTCAGGGGCGCTTTATCATATATGTCCACGCAGAGAATGGTTTACAACCTATGAGAAGATAGATGGTACTTTGTATTTATTGCAAGGCTCTACGTTGTCTGGTTCAACTGTTGTTGTATCATCAGAGGTTCACGAGGATAATATGACTAAACTGTGGCATATGAGGCTTGGTCATATGAGTGATAGAGGGATGCAAGTTCTGTCGAAATGAGATCTTTTATGTGGCCACAAGGTTAAGGATCTTGGATTATGTGAGCATTGTGTGTTTGGGAAACTTCATCGCACCAAGTTTCCTAAAGCAGTTCATAGAACAAAAGACACTCTTGATTATATCCATTCTGATTGCTGGGGTCTTTTTCGAGTTGAATCTATTGGAGGCTACAGATACTTTGTATCATTCATCGATGATTTCTCAAGAATGACTTGGGTGGTTATGATGAAACTTAAAAGTGTATATGTAGCCTCATCATAACCACCCAAGTCATTCTTGATACAAAGTATATATAGTTTCATCATAACCACCCAACTCATTCTTGAGAAATCATCGATGAATGATACATAGTATATGTAGCCTCTAATAGCTTCAACTCGAGAAGGACCCCAGCAATCAGAATGGATATGATTAAGAGTGCCTTTTGTTGTATGAACTGCTTTAGGAAACTTGATGCGATGAAGTTTTCCAAACACACAATGCTCACAGAATCCAAGATCCTTGACCTTGTGGCCACACAGAAGATCTCCTTTCGACAGAACTTGCATCCCTCTTTCACTCATATGACCAAGCCTCATATGCCACAGTTTAGTCATATTATCCTCGTGAACCTCTGATGATGCAACAACAGCTAAACCAGACAACGTAGAGCCTTGCAATAAATACAAATTACCACGTTTAACACCTTTCAGAACCACATTGGAACCTTTGCAGATATGTAACGTTCCACCTTCACCCTTGAAATTGAAACTTTTGCTGTCTAAAAGACTAAGTGATATCAGATTCTTAGTCATAGATGGAACATGCCTGACATCGTTCAATGTACAGAATTTACCATCATGTGTCCGTATTTTACTTGAGCCAATACCAACCGCCTTGCAGACAACACTGTTGGCCATAGAAACATTACCTCCATCTATGCTCACTGTTGGCCATAGAAACATTACCTCCATCTATCTGCTCATAGGTTGTAAACCATTCTCTACGTGGACATATATGATAAGACGAACCTGAATCCAAAACCCACACATCAGGTTGACGTGTTTGTTCATCAGCGACCAGAACAAAATCATCTTCAGAATTGGTGTTTTCTTCTGCCAGGGCGACAAAACCAGATTTGTCTTGTTGCTTCTTTTTCTAAGGACAATCATTCTTCCAATGCCCTTGCTCCGTACAGAAATTCCAGATGTCTGTAGGTTTAGGACCCTTGGGACCAGATTTATTAAATTTCTTCTTCTTTGAATTTCGCTGAACCTTACCCCCTGTTGCTACGAACCCTGCAGCCTGATTATCTGTAACACTACCAGTCGCCTTATGGCGCAACTCTCTAGTATGAAGTGATGATCTAACTTCTTATAGAGTTATAGTATCTTTACCAACAATAAAAGACTGAACAAAATTCTCATATGACAATGGTAAAAAAACTAACAGAATTAAGGCTGCATCTTCATCCTCAATTTTAACATCAATATTACGCAATTCGAATAAAATTGTCTTTAATTGATCTAAATGCTCCAAGAGAGACATACCTTCTTGCATTCGCACACCGAACAGACGTTTCAAGAGCAACTTATTAGTCAAAGATTTTGCCATATATAGACTTTCGAGTTTCAACCACAGACCTGATGTCGTTTCCTCCTCGGCAACCTCGGTGAAGATGTCGTCGGCGAGACACAGCATAATTGTCGAATGCGCCTTTTCCTCTAGAACGGCCATCTCAGCAGATTCGACATTAATTGTCTTCTTTGACAATGATGCCCACAAGCCTTGTTGCTTTAACAAAGCCCGCATCTTGATTTGCCATAAACTGAAACTATTCCTCCTCGTGAATTTGTCAATCTTCACATTAAACGCAGACATCTTTCTTACCAGAAAATATATCCAGCTTTGATACCAGTTTGTTATAACTGATGCAAGAATAATAAAAACCTAAACACGCAGAATTTACGTGGTTCGCCGACAATATGTCGACTACGTCCACAGGCAAGGGAGAGAAGAAATTTTATTACTAGAGCAAACCCAGAATACAATATTGGCTAGGTTACAGAAAATAGGAGTTTATAAATTACTCCAAAACAGAAAACCTTAGCCAAACAGATTTTTGGATGATTCAACACTAATGCCTAAGACTCCTTTTTTAAGGAGAAGAATAACAAGACTTTGTTATTCTTCCGATGTGGGATCATGGAAAAACTTCAATATTCCAATGTGGGATTCAAGCCATAACCTTACATATAATTATATGACCCGACCCACCCCGACCTTTTACACCAAGGCCCGTTAATGACCCGCCCCATTATTGACCCGACCCGCTAATGACCCGTTAAAATGTGACTCGACTCTTGACCCGTTGGGTCGACTTTCCCCATTGAACACCTCTACTTGTTACAACCCGAAATTCTAATTCTTATCGAGCTTCTCAGTGTCCAACATCTTTGTTGCCATATTTTGCCTCAAAAACAATCAAGAAACTATCCAGCAATTGACAGAGCTATGTTTTCACAGTCGTTTATGCTTGTCAAAGTAAATTACAACTACTCCTAAATATAAAACAACTATATAATATAATAGTAAGCAAAGGTTAGATCCACAGGGAAAGTAGGACCTTCAAATTGATTTAGGTTAATCTTATAGATATGAACACTAATATAAAGGGGGGTTAAGTGGAGTGATTAACAATCTTGTTTAATTTTACTAAACACAAATAACAAAGACTATGTGGTTGTGAACAAGTAAAAACGATTCTTGAGTACTTGTTAGTGTTTCAATTTCAGACATTAATTTCCAATCTTCCTAAATCAATACAATCAACTAGTCTATTGAAAGGAAAAACAGCCTTATCTTGATTATAAATGCATAAATGAAAAGCATCAAGTATACATTATAACAATTCAACAAACTTATGGAATTGTAAGCTAACGCAAGATTACAATTAACCACAATGATCTTCCTTCTCAAATAACTTACAAACTAAAGCAAGTTTCATAAATTATTCAAGTTGCTACTAAACTCAAATTAGATAAAGCAATCCAATTCAATAGCATGTAAACAAGCAAATTAGAAAACCCATTTGCTAAGCATTCCAATTAACCAATTTAATTCATAAGAGCAAGGAAATTGTCAAAGATGATTATATTAATAAGAGAGGAAGACTTACAATTAATGGCAAAAGAGAAAACCTAACTTTCCTCAAGATGAAACTTAGCCAACAATGGCCATCTTCTTCCAGAGTATAAGAAAAGAAAGAGCTTTCAAGATTTCCCCAATTACAACCCTAAGATAAATTCAGATTTTGAGAACTAAACAACTCTAAAATGTTCTATCTTCTTTTTCACAAAAACTCTCTATCAAACTATTACAATCTATTGCTTATATACTAGTTTACAAAAGCTTTACTTAATAAGGAGGAGAAGTAAAACATCATTACTCTGATTCGAGCCATCCTCTTCGTCAACCTTGCTGTTTCTTACATCCAATTACATCCCAAAAGCAAAATGTGAAAGCTGAAATTTTAAAAATCAACTGTGTCGGTGGTACGACTAACGCAGCAGCTGCTAACTGCTACTTTGCTTTTCGCTTCATTTTTTTCCTTCTTTTTTGAAATTAAACATAATAATAATAATAAAACTAATAATTACAATAATAATAATAATAATAATAATAATAATAATAATAATAATAATAATAATAATAATAATAATAATAATAATAATAATAATAATAATTATATAAAAATATTAATAATAATAATTATACTAATACTAATACTAATGATAATAATATTTATATATACAGTAGAAGTTATAAATAATTAACTATTAAAAACTATAATAAAGATAATAAAATAATATAATATTAAAGGTCTATCAAATACCCCCACACCTAGTCCTTACTCGTCCCCGAGTAAGTCTTAGATATGAAAAGTAAAAAGATGAATAATCAAGTGCTCAAAAATACTTAGTCTTATTATAAAATCTTATGCAAAATTGAGTTTATAACTTGTACTAAGTCAAAAAATTTAGGTGGATAAGTGTTTGACAAAATTTTTGGAAATAGAAAAGCAAATCTGTCTCTCATTTCTCTCATTTTGCCTAGATCACCCTTTCGGGTTTTCGATCTAGCCACTCTTTTTTTTCCAAATCTCACTTTCTCACCTCTCATTGGCCTTTTATTTTTGCCTAAGCCGCCCTTTTGGGTTTTCAGCTTAGCAAGGCCCCCCTACTTTTTGCCTAGACCACCCTTTCGAGTTTTCAGTGTAGCGGGGTTATATATATAGAACCTTAATCAACATTCATTCATCAATCCTTCACACATGCTCCTACTCCTACCCCACCCCCACACCTAAATTGAACAATGTCCTCATTGTTGACCCCCACCATTTCTTGGTGGTCTATTTGCCCTTCTAGCAATTTCATCATTTATGTGTTGGGTTGGGTCGGGTCATGGTAGTCTGGGTAATGAGTTGCATAAAAATTGTTCAAATTTGCCATCATAGAAGTCACATAATACATGTTATCAGACAACTCGTATTGGTTGTGTTCTATATTAGCGACTCTATGCTCCAGATTTACGTAATAATCAGGTCTGGTGGAGGTGGTGTTACTCCTGGTAGGTGAGCTTGCTCTTGAGCCTGTACATCCTGGACACCCATTCTATAGATTTCATCAGGTTCTAAATATAATTCAGAATTGGGTGTTTGTGGGGTAATCAATGCTCTTGGATGGGGTAACCTCATGTAAGGGACTCCATTCCATTGCCATACAAAATAATTTGGGTTTCGGATTTCATCTTTCATAAGCATGTCTGTGGCAATCATTCCCTTTTTATCAAACAAAAAACTTCCCTTTACAGGTTTCAAAATTGGTTCCCCATTTTCTTCAGTGGGTATTTCAACATCTAAACAAGAAGCTATTATCGAGATCATTCCTCCAATACTAATTTTTCCTTTAGTCACTGATCCCTGTTCAATACATTTGCATAGCCAAAAATCTAGCCAATCCGGGCATCCCCTCCCTTCGGGTGAAAGACTCCATAATATCTTTAATTGATCATTTCCTAGGTTGGTAGCCTCTCCATGTGCTAAAATTGTGCTAGCAAGTAATCGAATTGTATATCTTAAAGCTGGGTGAGGAATTGAACTGAGTTTTAGTCAAGCTTCCCAAGTAGAATGTGAGATAAGTTGCCAAAAAGCTAATTTCTCAAAACCCCCATAATTTTCATCATGAACATCAATTATCCCAAAGGCTTCTCTCAGTTGAGTCATTGTCATAATATGTGATTGATCGTAAATATTAAAAAGTATTGCCTCTTCTCCTGTTCTAGTATCTCTTTCTCGTCTAAAAGTGGCTAAGAATTTTAAGGTCATTCTCACATATGTTGGAGCATTTTTCTCCAAGAAACCTTCTAATCCTACTTTTCTCATTAAGGTCCTTACAGATTCTTCCAAACCAATGTTGCTCAAAGTTTGAAGGTCACAAAATCTAGTGCTCTGAACTAACCTACCCGGTTGGACTAGGTTCCTCCATCTTCCTTGTGCACTTTCATCTAAATTTTGTAGCCTCAAGAATTCAGTATAAAATATTGGTTCTTCTTGTTCTAATTCAGGAATGGGGTCTGGTTGTCTAACTGCTCTTTCTCTTCTTCTAGGTCTAGTAGACCCTTCATCACTTGAACTATCTCTTGATGTTTTAGATCTTTTTGACATTTTTTTCTATTTTCACTCAAGAGTTTGAAAGGACCTTAATGAGAAAAGTAGGATTAGAAGGTTTCTTGGAGAAAAATGCTCCAACATATGTGAGAATGACCTTAGAATTCCTAGCCACTTTTAGACGAGGAAGAGATACTAGAATAGGAGAAGAGGCTATACTTTTTAATATTCACGATCAATCACATATTATGACAATGACTCAACTGAGAGAAGCCTTTGGGATAATTGATGTTCATGATGAAGATTATGGGGGTTTTGAGAAAGTGGCTTTTTGGCAACTTATCTCACATTCTACTTGGGAAGCTAGACTAAAAATGAGTTCAATTCCTCACCCAGCTTTAAGATATACAATTCGATTACTTGCTAGCACATTTTTAGCACATGGAGAGGCTACCAACCTAGGGAATGATCAATTAAAGATATTATGGAGTCTTTCACCCGAAGAGAGGGGATGCCCGGATTGGCTAGATTTTTGGCTATGCAAATGTACTGAACTGGGATTAGTGACTAAAGGAAAAATCAGTATTGGAGGAATGATCTCGATAATAGCTTCTTATTTAGATGTTGAAATACCCATTGAAGAAAATGGGGAACCAATTTTGAAACCTATAAAGGGAAGTTTTTTGTTTGGTAAAAAGGGAATGATTGCCACAGACATGCTTATGAAAGAAGAAATCCGAAACCCAAATTATTTTGTATGGCAATGGAATGGAGTCCCTTACATGAGGTTACCCCATCCAAGAACATTGATCACCCCACAAACACCCAATTCTGAATTATATTTAGAACCTGATGAAATCTATAGAATGGGTGTCCAGGATGTACAGGCTCAAGAGCAAGCTCACCTAACAGGAGTACCCCCACCTCCACCTAGACTTCATTATTACGTAGATCTGGAGCATAGAGTCGCTAATATAGAACACAACCAATACGAGTTGTCTGATAACATGTATTATGTGACTTCTCTGATGGCAAATTTGAACAATTTTTATGCAACTCATTACCCAGACTACCATGACCCAACCCAACACATAAATGATGAAATTGCAAGCAGAAGGGCAAATAGACCACCAAGAAATGGTGGGGGTCAACAATGAGGACATTGTTCAATTTAGGTGTGGGGGTGGGGTAGGAGTAGGAGCATGTGTGAAGGATTGATGAATGAATGTTGATTAAGGTTCTTTGATGCTTTTGTTGACGGTTGCGAAGTTTTGGTTTTAAGTTTTGTTGTTGAATGTTTTGGCTTTTCAAGTTTAATGAATGGTTGTTTGTTGATAATGTTTTGATGATTGGTGATGATGAGATGATGAGAAGTTGGAGTGTTGATGATATTTTCGCCCATAAGAAACACGGATAAGGGCATCCATGACAATGTATATATTTTTATATATTGATAAAAAAAAAAGAAGAAAAAAGAATATATATATATAATATATATATATATATATATATATATATATATATATATATATATATATATATATATATATATATATATATATATAACCCTGCTAGACTGAAAACCCTAAAGGGCAGTCTAGGCAAAAATATGGGGGGCCTTGCTAAGCTGAAAACCCAAAAAGGCGGCTTAGGCAAAAATAAAAGGCCAATGAGAGGTGAGAAAGTGAGATTTGGAAAAAGAAAGAGTGGCTAGATCGAAAACGTGAAAGGGCGATCTAGGCAAAATGAGAGACATATTTGCTTTTCTATTTCCAAAAATTTTGTCAAACACTTATCTACCTAAATTTTTTGACTTAGTAAATAAGACTAAGTATTTTTTAGCTCTTGATTCTTCATCTTTTTACTTTTCATATCCAAGATTTACTCGGGGACGAGTAAGGACTAGGTGTGGGGGTATTTGATAGAGCTTTAATATTATATTATTGTATTATCTTTCTTATAGTTTTTAATAGTTAATTATTAATAACTTCTACTTTATATATAAATATTATTATCATTAGTATTAGTATTAGTATAATTATTATTATTAATAGTATTATTATTATTTTTATTGTAATTATTAGTTTTATTATTATTATTAAGTTTAATTTCAAAAAAGAAGGACAAAAATGAAGCGAAAAGCAAAGTAGCAGTTAGTCGCGGTTCGTGCGTTTAGTCGTGGCCTGCGACCTGAGCGCCCCAGATTTTTTAAAACTTGCCGCTTTAACATTTTGCTTTTGGGATGTAATTGGATGTAATAAGTAGTAAGGTTGACGAAGAGGATGGCTCGAATCAGAGTAATGATGCTTTCCTTCTCCTCCTTATTAAGTAAAGCTTTTGTAAACTAGTATATAAGCAATAGATTGTAATAGTTTGATAGAGAGTTTTTGTGAAGAAGAAAGAACATTTTAGAGTAGTTTAGTTCTCAAAATCTGAATTTATCTTAGGGTTGTAATTGGGGAAATCTTAAAAGCTCTTTCTTTTCTTATACTTTGGAAGAAGATGGCCATTGTTGGCTAAGTTTCATCTTGAGGAAAGTTAGGTTTTCTCTTTTGCCATTAATTGTAAGTCTTCATCTCTTATTAAAATAATCATCTTTGACAATTTCCTTGCTCTTATGAATTAAATTGGTTAATTGGAATGCTTAGTTGCAAATGAGTTTTCTAATTTGGTTGTTTACATGCTATTAAATTGGATTGCTTTATCTAATTTGAGTTTAGTAGCAACTTTAATAATTTATGAAACTTGCTTTAGTTTGTAAGTTATTTGAGAAGGAAGATCATTGTGGTTAATTGTAATCTTGCTTTAGTTACAATTCCATAAGTTTGTCGAATTGTTATAATGTATACTTGATGCTTTTCATTTATGCATTTATAATCAAGATAAGGATGCTTTTCCTTTTAATAGACTAGTTGATTGTATTGATTTGGGAAGATTGGAAATTAATGTGTGACATTGAAACACTAACAAGTACTCAAGAATCGTTTTTACTTGTTCACAACCATATAGTCTTTGTTATTTGTTGTTAGTAATATTAAACAAGATTGTTCATCACTCCACTTAACCCCCCTTTATATTAGTGTTTATATCTATAAGATTAACCTAAATCAATTTGAAGGTCCTACTTTCCCTATGGATCGAACCTCTGCTTACTACTATATTACTTAATTGTTTTATATTTAGAAGTAGTTGTAATTTACTTTGACAAGTATAAACGACTGTGAAAACATAGCTATGTCAAATTTAGGAGTAGAAGGTTTGGAATGATCTGTATAAACTACAACCTTTGTACTTAGCAAATATGATCGAAATTTCTCTAATGAAAATACTACAGCCAATAACTCTTTTTCTGTTGTTGCATAATTCTTTTGTGCTTCATTAAGAGTTATTGACGCATAATAGATTGCATAAGGATTTCGACCCACCCTTTGACCAAGGACTGCACCAATGGCGTAGTCACTCGCATCACACATAATTTCAAAAGGTAAAGACCAATTGGGTGGTTGGATAATAGGAGCGGAAACTAACCTCTTTTTAAGCTCATCAAAAGCCTTTTTGCGCTCCTCATTGAAATTGAATTCCACATCTTTTTATAAAAACCTGCAAAGACAAACAGTTATTTTCGAAAATCCTTCGATAAACCTTCTATAAAATCTTGCATGTCCTAAAAAGGAACGCACTTCTCTCACAGTTTTGGGGTAGGGTAGAGATTGTATAATATCTACTTTTGCTTTATCTACCTCAATTCCATGACTTGAAATCACATGACCAAAACTATACCCTGTTCAACCATGAAATGACATTTTTCTGAATTTAAAACTAAGTTTGTTTCAATACATCTTTTAAGTACAAGTTTTAAATTTTCCAAACATTGATCAAAAGTGTCTCCATGGATTGTGAAATCATCCATGAAGACTTCAAGAATTTTTTCTAAAAACTCAGAGAAAATGCTCATTATACACCGTTGAAATGTAGCGGGTGCACTACAGAGTCCAAACGGCATACGGCTATATTCATATGTGCCAAAAGGGCATGTGAAGGTGGTTTTCTCAATATCTTCAGGTGCAATTGGCACTTGTAGATACCCAGAATATCCATCTAAGAAGCAATAAAATTCATGTTTGGCGAGCCTTTATAACATTTGGTCGATGAAGGGTAAAGGAAAGTGATCTTTCCTAGTTACAGCATTCAAACGACGATAATCTATACACACTCGCCAACCATTTTGGACTCAGGTAGGAACCAATTCACCTTCATTGTTTCTTACCATTGTGACTCCTGATTTCTTTGGAACCACTTGAGTTGGGCTCACCCACTCGCTGTCAGAAATTGGAAATATAACTATGTTATCAAAATTGCGATTCAAATCGTAGAATCGTACGATTTTACGATTCAAATACACAATAATGATTTAAATCGTCACTAAAATCGGAATCAATGAGAATCGCAAGTAGAATCGTTAGAATCGTATAGAATCGTAGAATTGTAACTTGAATCGTACGATTCTACCGATTCTATACGATTTTAATACTTCTCTACAAAAATGCTAAATTGAGTTTTAGCCCATCCAATCAACTATACTCCTGGACCATAATTGCTAATTTTTTGCTTTTTAATGATTAAATTGCGACACTTGACCATAATATCTCAGTTTTATGAACAAAACAAGTAGGAGTTGGGACTCTTAGCTTTTGAACAAAAATGTGTTGCTACCTTTGAGCTATTTTTTTTATCTAACTTGTCATAAGAGACTTGGTTTCATTTGGTGTTACCAACTTATTAATAATTGAACTGGTGTTAAAATTGATAATATTTCCATTATTAATTGTGAAAATTATTGAGTTATTTCAGTTGGTGTTATGAAATTATTAGGGCTTTGAAAGTGTTACTATATAATGTGGCCTTGATAAAACTATTATATAATAAGATCTCTCTGCATAGTGATGCTTACTATTAAGGATTATTGTTACTGTATCTATTTGGTGTTAAGATTCTATTAAAATATTGATTGTATAATTAATGTATATCTTACTCTGTTTATCAATTACAATAAAATCACAAAACAATATAAATTAGCAATCAAATTTTCTTATTTTTGCAAAATTGTAGAATCATACAATTCTACGATTCGATTCTACGATCCGATTCTGAGGGTCGTCTCCGATTCAAGTTAAAATCGCGATTTTAACAACCTTGAAATATAATACCTGCTTGTAGCAACTTTAGAATTTCTGCTTTTACCACTTCCATCATTGGCAGATTTTATGTGGTTGTC
Organism: Amaranthus cruentus; assembly: GCA_019425755.1. Lineage (NCBI taxonomy): Eukaryota > Viridiplantae > Streptophyta > Magnoliopsida > Caryophyllales > Amaranthaceae > Amaranthus > Amaranthus cruentus. The sequence goes on from CM033455.1 coordinate 16,448,062, forward strand.
TTACTGGCCTTCCACCTTCCTCCTTCCTCCAACTAGATTTTATGCATGCAAGTAGTTGGACTGATGCCCTTGATGTCGGCAATAGTCCAACCAATTGCATCCTTATGTGCTTTCAGAACTGCAATCAACTTTTCTTCTTGTTCATCATTGAGCTTATTGGAAATACTCACTGGAAATGTTTCGTTTTCTCCAAGAAAAGCATACTTCAAATGCTTAGGAAGTTGTTTAAGCTCTGATTTTGTTGCCTGCAAAACAGATGGCAAATCTTTTTCTTTTGGGATGGTTAGTGGTATTGGTCTATTGTCAGAAGAACCAATTAATTCATTTTCATTCAAATCCCGTATTACTTCCTCAATTTCAGTACTCATGACATATTCTTCATTCATTTGATCAAGATCATTTTCAATTACGACCTTTAATTTATCCTCATTTTCAATGTTAAATAAGTCTTGAGACATATCATCAATCATATCAACAGAATATCAGGTAAAATTCTCAGTAGGATACTTCATTGAATCATAAATGTTAAATTCTACTTGACAACCATTAAATTCCATTGTAAGTAACCCAGTATACACATCAATTTTAGTTTTTGCAGTTTTCATAAAAGGGCGGCCTAACAAGATAGGTGCCACATGTTTATCATGTTTCATTTCTAAAACATAAAAATCTGCAGGAAATATTAGGTCACCTACTTTAACTAAAACATCTTCCACTATATCCTTCGTATATGCATTTGAACGATCTGTAAGTTGTATTACTACTCCAGTTTCAACTAAGGTACCCAATTTCAAAGATTTATACAATGAATATGGAATAATATTAATTGAAGCACCTAAGTCTAACATGGCTTTTTGAAATGTAATTTCACCAATAACACAAGGAATAGTAAACATACCTGGATCTCTACATTTTGGAGGAAGTTTTTGTTGAAAAATGGCGGAGACATGCTCGCTCACCTTCACTTTTTGTACTCCCTTCAACCTTTGCTTCCTCTTTGTAGTGCACAATTCCTTTAAGAACTTTGCATACCTTGGAATTTGCTTCAATGCATCTAAAAGTGGGATGTTCACTTCATATTTCTGGAAGACATCATAAATATCCTTGTCATTCTCATATTTTTGTCCTCCTTTTAATGCTTCTGGAAATGGTGCAATCGGCTCATATGGAATCGACGGTTTTGATGTTGATGCCTCTTGTTTTTCTTCTCTCTCTTGTGGCTCTTCAACCACAATTTCTTCTTCAATTTCTTTCTCACTCACCAATGGTTTCTCCTTAGTTTCTAATTCCTTACCACTCCTTAAGGTGATGGCACTCACATTAGGGCGAGGGTTTGGCTCGGTTTGTAATGGCAATCGATCAGACTCCTTGGCTTCCAACTTACTCACTGCTCCAGAAATTTGGCCTATTTGCCTTTCAATGTTTTTTATGCTTGACCTTGTTTCCTCTTGATTTTGAACAATCTGAGTTTGCATATTGGAAACATTTTGAGTCAATACCCTTAACATTTCTTTAGTGGTCATGCTAGAACTCGGGTTAGCACCTTGATGTTGTTGTTGTTGCTGCTGTGGTCTTTGGTGGAATTGTTGTTGGTATGGTGGATGGTTTTGTTGTTGAAATGGTGGGTTAGGATTAGGATTTTGAGGCCTCCATCTAAAGTTTGAATGATCTTTATACCCCGGATTATAGGTGTTGGAGTAAGGATCATTCTTTCTTGGAAAATTCTGATTTTGACCTTGAAATCCCATGACTTTTGCTTCTTCATAAGTTTCCTCTTAAAGTTGTGGGCATGTGTCGGTGGCATGATCTAAAGAACATATTCCACAAGCTTTTACTTGTTGAGTTTTGTTCTTCACCATAAAATCCCTCATCATTGAAGTACTAGAGCTAGAGCTAGAACCTTATCCTCTACCTTGTGAACCTTAGTACTAGAGCTAGAACCATCAAGACTTGTTTTCCTCGGATTTTCCCTTTTACTAAATGGTCTTGAACCCTCTGCTAATTCTTCAAGCAATTCCCTAGCAGCAGTAGGTGTTTTGCTTAAGAAAGAACCTCCACTCGCTGCATTCACCATTCGCATTTCATCATTCAAAAGACCATTGTAAAAGTTCAAAATGAGATCATCATCGGAATAACCATGGTAAGGATAACTTGCACACAATCTCTTGAATCTCTCCCAATACTCATAAAAAGACTCATCTAACCATTGCTCTATGTTGCTAATTTCCTTCTTCAAAGTTGATGATTTAGAAGCAGGGAAATATTTCTCCAAAAAACGTCTTTTCATATCCGTCCAAGTAGTGATACAACCCGGTGGCAAGTAGTACAACCAATCTTTAGCGGCATCTTTTAAAGCGAAAGGAAATGCCCTAAGTTTGAAAACATCATCGGAAGCTGTAGTTGGCTTCATACTACTACAAACCACATGAAATTCAGATAAAAACTTGTTTGGATCTTCACCATTGGAACCATGACAGGTGGGCAACACATGAATAAGCCGTGATTTAATCTCAAAAGTAGAACCCTCCCCTTGTGCAGGATATGTGATGCACAAAGGTTGATGTTCAATATTAGGGGCTTTCAATTCTCGCAGTGATCTTTCTCTAGCCATTGATTCAGCCACTTCGAAAGGGAGGTCCTTAAAACACTCACGAATTTCTTTCATTCTAAAAAGTGTGCTTTCTATTTCAGGATCGTAATGCAAAATATCTTTGTTAGTAGCACAGGTATTTATCATATACAATTAAAAGATATACCACAATCAAAATGGGCTGCGCCAAAACATTCCCCGGCAATGGCGCCAAATTTGACAGAGCTATGTTTTCACAGTCGTTTATGCTTGTCAAAGTAAATTACAACTACTCCTAAATATAAATCAACTAAGTAATATAGTAGTAAGCAGAGGTTCGATCCACAGGGAAAGTAGGACCTTCAAATTGATTTAGGTTAATCTTATAGATATGAACACTAATATAAAAGGGGGTTAAGTGGAGTGATGAACAATCTTGTTTAATTGTACTAAAAACAAATAACAAAGACTATGTGGTTGTGAACAAGTAAAAGCGATTCTTGAGTACTTGTTAGTGTTTCAATTTTACACATTAATTTCCAATCTTCCCAAATCAATACAATCAACTAGTCTATTGAAAGGAAAAACAACCTTATCTTGATTATAAATGCATAAATGAAAAGCATCAAGTATACATTATAACAATTCAACAAACTTATGGAATTGTAAGCTAAAACAAGATTACAATTAACCACAATGATCTTCCTTCTCAAATAACTTACAAACTAAAGCAAAGTTCATAAATTATTCAAGTTGCTACTAAACTCAAATTAGATAAAGCAATCCAATTCAATAGCATGTAAACAAGCAAATTAGAAAACCCATTTGCGACTAAGCATTCCAATTAACCAATTTAATTCATAAGAGCAAGGAAATTGTCAAAGATGATTATATTAATAAGAGAGGAAGACTTACAATTAATGGCAAAAGAGAAAACCTAACTTTCCTCAAGATGAAACTTAGCCAACAATGGTCATCTTCTTCCAAAGTATAAGAAAAGAAAGAGCTTTCAAGATTTCCCCAATTACAATCCTAAGATAAATTCAGATTTTGAGAATTAAACTACTCTAAAATGTTCTATCTTCTTCTTCACAAAAACTCTCTATCAAACTATTACAATCTCTTGCTTATATACTAGTTTACAAAAGCTTTACTTAATAATGAGGAGAAGGAAAACATCATTACTCTGATTCGAGCCATCCTCTTCGCTAACCTTGTTGCTTATTACATCCCAAAAGCAAAATGTGAAAGCGGCAAGTTTTAAAAAATCTGGGGCGCTCAGGTCGCGGGCCGCGACTAAACGCACGAGCCGCGACTAACTGCTTCTTTGCTTTTCGCTTCATTTCTTTCCTTCTTTTTTGAAATTAAACTTAATAATAATAATTAAACTTAATAATAATAATAAAACTAATAATTACAATAATAATACTAATGATATAAAAATATTAATAATAATAATTATACTAATACTAATACTAATGATAATAATATTTATATATAAAGTAGAAGTTATTAATAATTAACTATTAAAATCTATGATAAAGATAATAAAATAATATAATATTAAAGCTCTATTAGCAATTTCCAAGAACCTTATGCTCGCATACCAATAGAGGATTTAAGCCCCCACTACCCTAAGATCAAAGGTTTGTCTCCAAGAATTGGGTTGTACAATTGAGATTCAAAACAGACTCAATGCAACAACAATCAAGAACAACTAATCAAAGTAATAAAATAACAAAGCAAAGCAACATATGCAATTTAGAGAGAAAAAAAGGGTTATAAAACCTAAGAAGAATAATCTATGTTTTGATCCCGGTTTATAACATATAGGGTCTAACACTTACAATAAAGGACCTAAGAACAGAAAGTTCGAGTGAAAGAAACTGATATAACATTCTAGCACTTGAAGCCGATTCGACTTTTCCTTGGCCAGAGGAAAAGTCGAGTCGGCTTTTACTTCTGCCTCAAATCCAAAAATTTTCCTTTTCAAGCCTTGTCTCCCTATATCCAATCTACCCCTTTTTCACCTCTTAGGGCTCGATTATATTGAGGGCAAATATTTAAAGGGTGAATAAAAGTCAAACGAGAAAAACAAAGCTAGTTAGATCGATGATTGAAGGAATTTGATTGTTTGAGAAGTGGAAGAATTAATTAGAAATGTAATGAAAAATTGAGAAAATAGTAATTTGTTCCCTAATTTTTGGGTATAAATTTACCCTAGGGGAGGGTGAGGGAATTCTTTAACTCCAAATGAGGGAAATCAACCTCTTTTTTTTATTCATCTTTTTTTTTTTATTCTCATTTTAACTCTATCACAACTATTTCAATAGTTTCATTTGCATCTCTAACTACGTTTGTTATATTACTTTGACTTTTTTATCCCTTAAATATTCACTCTCAATCCAAGCGACTCCTTATCAATACATACCTTTGAACATGGATTAAGGACCATAGTCACACCCTTAATCACAACAACAACAATACTTGGGAAGTCTGACACATGGCTAGAACGAGTATTAGCTCCGCATGTAACTAAGACGAGCAACTTCTATATTTGCATACTTGGTGTACTCAGACGAACAGTCTTTATGCTTGGACGATTACACTGCTGTGATCACACGTTTAAAGATCAAATCCAATTTAATTTTTGGGAAATAAACACCCAAACCCTTATTTCACTTTAACACTCCGGGAATAAACACCCAAATGCCAAAAGCTAGGGTTTGGATGAGCTAAAAACTAGAAATTCTTGTGTTTTGTGAGTGGTTTAGTTGAGAGAATCTTTTGTGTAGTTTTGTGTAAACACTACTATATCATACCATTGATTTTTCTTTTGTTTGGGTAAATATTGTAGTCTTCAAGTGCATTTGCTTGACGGTTTTCACGTCTTCCAAATGTAAGTGCTTTTTAATCTTGTTTCTCATTTTCAATTGGTTCTTGTTTATCTACAACAAAGCCATATCTTAAATCCCAAAATATCGAGGTAAGCTAAATGAACCAACAAATTTTTTCTCATGGTGTTGTACATGGAATCTTCTTCATCCATCTTAATTTTCTACCATCTCAACTTGTAAATCTAAAATTCTGAATCCTAAATATCCTTTCCACTCCAACCCGAAAGTCATCTATGGTCATCATTACTCTCTTTTAAGTACCTTGAGTTCTAACTTTTTTATCTTCCTTATTCTTACGGCTTCGCTAATACCCCAGATTCGCACATGTCAAACCATCTTAATGCATCTTACATCTTTGTTTCAAATTCTATCCTTTTAAGGTATACCCACACATTCATCGAAGCATTCACATTTCAGCTACTTTCACTAAATACTGTGATTCTTTGTAAAAACCAACATTTAGGTCCATGTATTAGCGCTGGTGTAATGGCCTTTTTTATCAAACTATCCGTTTGACATTATGGGCACACCTCAATCACACAATTTTTAAGTTCCCGCTCATCATTTTTACCACATACTCTTAATTTTATGGGTCACATCTTGTTAGATATCCTAATTACTCTGGAATAGGGACCCAAGGTATTTGAAGCATTTTCTTAGAGTGATTCTTTCTCTACTAACTTTAAAGTCTCTCCCATTTCTTCTAAAGTGACACTTCATACACTGTCTTACGACGACTTAATTTAAACCCTTGTGACTCCAACTCATATCTCCATCATTATAACAAAGCATTTACCCCTCTACGGTCTCATCTACCACAACAATGTCATAACAAACAACATACAACAAGGTACGTCTCCTTGGAACAATCAAGATATCTAATCTAGGACGAATGCAAAAAGAAAAAGGGCTTAGGGTCAAACTTTGGTGAAGACCAATTGTGATTGAAAAGTTCTAAATTTATAGGAATACCGTTCTTTAGCATTGTTCGTCAAAGTATTTCTCTCAGTACTTTGTCGTATGCCTTTTCCAAGCCAATGAATACGCACAAATCCAAAATGGTTTTTTTTTTAGATATGCACGTGTAGAATCATTCTTTTCCATAATTTCATAGTATGGCTTTGGTAGCTAAAGTAATTTTGGACATCTCCTATGTTCTTGTAAACAGGTTCTAGACTACTTCGTTTACTTTCGTTGGACATCTAAGTTGTCCTATAAATCATGTGAAATAAATCAGTTAGCCATGTAACTCAAATCGACCCTAGGCATCTCTATACCTTTGTAGGTATATCATCTAGTCCCACCGCTTTCTCTTGCTTCACTTTCTTTGATGCCCACTGATTATTTCTTTATTGGTCATATAGATTCTCTATTTTCTTCCTCGGGAGTGATGATAGCTTCGAAAATATTTCCTTGTTCCCCAGTAAATAACTTATTAATTTACTCTCCTTTGATTCTAAATGTTTGAATTCTATAATAGAGTGTTATTATCATTTCTATACGTATGTCCTTTGTCTTTACTTGTCTACTCTTTGCCAATATATAGACATCTTGTTCACTTGATTTGCTCTAGTTCATACTTTGATTATTTGTATGCACACTTGATTGCATGTACAACACCTTATTTATTACTGACTAATCACTTTATGTAACTTAAATCAACATATTAAAGTTATTTATATTATATAACGCATATCGCAATCATAATTTGGAAAATGAAATGCGTTCTTGATGCTTCTTGCACCATTTGCGCTTAAAATAGTCACCTCTGTCGTTGAATGTTTGTGATGTGCTTGTTTCATGATATGGTGTTGGGAATGTTGCAGCGAAGGTTTTGATAACTTGGGCTTATCCTTTTGGCTTCAATGAAGCTGGGAGGTAGGGAATGAAGTGTTGATCCCGACTATAACTTGGCTTTGTACAACAAACCGAAGCAGAATTTTAGCTCTTGCACCAACGTTAACACTATGTTTGGATTGAGGATATTAGAAGGAAAGTAAAGAGATGACTTTGGAGGGATCTATTTTCCGTTGTTTGGATAACAATTTTAAAGGAAAGACTTTGGAAGAAAGATTTGACGGGATTTAGCTCCAATGTTTTTTTAAGGACAAATCTTTCGAAAAGTGAAATGAAAGGAAAATTGATTTTCTCTTCCTCTTTCTTCCATTTCCTCCTAAACAGACAAGAGAAGCTTTCCTCATCATTTTCTCCGCTTGTTTTCTCTTCACTTGCTTTCCTTTCCTTCCTACATTGTTATTGAAACAAAATGCAAGTCTTAATGGGTTTGTGATTTATTGGTATTTGATTTATGCACCTAGTCTTGTTAAGAGGTAGAAACTTATTTACTCAATCTCTAGATTTTAGTGTTCTGTGATGCTACTTCGAAGAAAGATTTGGCTTCATCAAATTTATTCATTTCTTGTGTTAGCTTCTTTGGACTCTTAATCTTAAATTCAGGCCATATTTCAGAGAAGAAATTTTTTTTTTTTATCCCTTAATTTTAGCTGGAACTTGTTGTAGACTTGGTGAGTTAAGATTCAAGACTTCATCTTTAATAAAACATAAGGCTTGTAACAGTGGGATGGATATGCAGATTTACTTGCTTTTTCCTTGATATCTGAACTGTATCATAATGCTTAAATAAGACCTTTTGATTAGTGAACACTGTGAGCTCTCCATACTGTACTACTGATTCTCATTGGACCTTTTGCTATAAACATATCTGTTTAAATGTGAATATTGAGATTATTGCGTGTTCGTTTGATTGCAGAAGGTGGAATCTTTGATGGAGGGTGAAGCCGCTGATGTAAAAGGCAAAACGAGCAGCTTCTCATCGGAGGTTTCTGGTGGTGGTGTGACCGTAGACGAATGCGAAAGAATGATTCAGAAAAGCTTACGAACTCCCATGGTGAAATTTCTGATGGAGCATTTGGAGAAATCCGGGTGCAACATTCCAGGTAACTTCATAAAAGCTGAAAACTGTGACCTAACTGTTGCTGGTGGTTACAGTCGTGGTCGAGGAATAGTAATATGTAACAACCATATCGACATGCAAGATGAGGTCGACCAAGCTTTGATCCACGAGCTCATTCATGCTTATGATGATTGTACAGCAAAAAACTTGAATTGGGCAAATTGTGCTCATCATGCTTGTAGTGAGATTCGTGCTGGCCATTTGAGCGGCGATTGCCACTTCAAACGAGAACTGTTACGAGGTTACATGAAGATGCGGGGCCACGAACAAGACTGTGTAAAGAGAAGAGTGATGAAATCACTAGCAAGTAATCCATTTTGCTCTGAAACAGCAGCAAAGGATGCAATGGAAGCTGTTTGGGATACTTGCTATAATGACACGCGGCCCTTCGATAGAGCACCTTGACAATGGTCTATCCTTCAGCTGAAGCACCTTATCTTCGTCGTCTACAAGGCTTCAACATTGCTGTTATATCTTTTAAATTTCCATGGTAAAAGAATCTAATAAGCTATAGTTAATTATGTGAAAATTTTGTTGGAGATATATTTAAAATTCAAAATATTAATTAGTTCAAAATTTTGTTGGAGATTATATTAAAAGCTCAAAACAAGTAAGGAGGAAGAGGGATTTTAATTTTTTTTAGGTGCTGATAATCAAAGCCCTATAACAAAGGGTGAAAGCGTAAGCCGACAACCAGTAGACTAACCTATGATTCACGACTTGTTGCTTTGATACTAAATTGTTATCAGCATTCAACACCCAAAATGAGATGTCAACTAATGTTTGGTACTTTAAAGAAGAAACTTTTAGGTTATAATAATGAAAATATTACAGTCCAATGTACTACAGATGTTTATGTCAACAATAAACACTTCTGCTTACTGTCTATTTATTTGTACATGGTGAATTGATGATGAAGAATGGTAGAGTGGTTTTAACGCAATGGAGAACATTTGATCTAAAGTATATATAAATAAAATCAAAATCATTCATCGCACATAAAAGTATTTCTTATACTAATTCCAAAAATAAAATAAAAATTATAGATTTGAGCAATGTGTAAATATACCATTTCTATTTATTTGCAGTTTACTTTAACAGTAAAGATACATTATTTTTAAAATTAAGAATAGAATAGACTAAAACGAGAGTTTTTTTGAGGAATTAACCATAATATGAATTTACAAGTGAAAACCCATGAGGATAATTTACAATCGGAAGTAGCTAGTCATAGACTTGCCCTTTAACTCCCTTGAGAAGAAATTATTAATCAAGTCCGAGAATTTGAGTTGTCGATACAATGGTGGTTTTTCAGGTGATACCAACTCTGCCAGAGGTCCATACATATTCTCATGTTCTCCCGGACTGAAGAAAACCGCAATTGAAACTCGCGGTTGTTTAAAAGGATTAGCATATACTCTATGCTCTCCACTCTTGTATACATCATTCGATATTATCTATATCAAAATGAAAGAAAAAAAAAAAGTTACGCACAAACATGAAAATAAGGTGAAATTTTTAGAATTAAATTTTCGAATCTTAGGTGAGTACCTGAAATAAGTCGCCGATGTTAACAACAAGGGCACCGGGAACGGGTTTGAGATGGATCCATTTACCATCATACTTGACTTGGAGTCCACCAACTTGATCTTGAAGTAAGACAGTTAGAATGCCAGGATCTGTATGTGAAGCGATACCAACTGTCTTGTTTGGTTCTGGACAATATGGATAGTAATTCCCAACCATTGCTCTTCTTCCTAAATATGACTTTCCTATCAGTTTATCTGACTTTAGTCCCAAGCCTTCAGACAATAATTCCATCAGTTTTTCTGCAAGTTTGTTCACTTCTTTATCCCATTCTACCACTTCATTTCTGTAGTAAAAATCTATCTTAAATTATCATAATTTTATATAACAAAGCACTATGTAAGGATTCAACAATTATAGGAGTATCTATCAATTTAAATTCAGGTTAATAGATACGTCTGAGTTCGTCCAGAATTCTAACAACTAACATATATACTTCTTTATCCCTCCATTTCAATGATATTGTCCTATTTTATTTCTATACGTTTACCAAGACATATATTGAAGTTTTAATATCTCTAGCGCTGTAATGTTTGTTTAGATGTTTCAGATTATATTTTAAGTTTTTTTATATTCTTTATGATTATGCCCATTTAACTGCTAGTCTTGCCCCCTAAGAAAAAGGTCGAGTAACGACAAAAAATTAAATTAGGTCCACAATGGAAAAAGGGCTTTTAAAATTTCGAGCCTCGGAAAAATTTTCATAAGCATGTCCGGTCGCTATCCATCCAAACTCGCACATGAACATCTCCCAAGTTGTATTACTTCCTCCTATTCGACTATTCTAATCAAAAGTCGTATTTGATTTTGCACATGTGACGATTTACTATTTCAATTCTATATATCTCTAATTGTGTTTGGTTAAAGATTATAATAATAAGTTAATATTAATAATATTTATATTAAGACGAATCAAACTAGATCCCACTTGGTTATTTTTAGGTTTGTTGATTTGGAAATTTTTAGGGGTAAATGATTTATAAATATTGAGATAATCAAAATTTTATATAGAGAGAAAGAGAGTAAAGGTTTAGATAAATTTACTATTGAAGATCATGACAGAAAAGTGAATATGATAGTTCACTTTGAAAGAAAAGGAAGAACAAATTGAAATGTCACCTGTGAGTGTTGAACAACAAAGTAAGGAAATTTATTACTAATGGGAATAAACGGTAAAACAAACGGTGGTAATGGGAATGAAAAACTAGTGTAATTTTGGTTGAAAAATCTCTTGCCTATCTTGATGGTTATGCTTGTCGAACTTCAATCATCTCATAATTTTCTCATAAAATTTATACCAATGCATTACCAATGAAGGAGGTGGTATTAGGTATTAATGGAAATTTGTACAAAAAAAACTTTTTCTGATCAAAGTTTCATTATCATGGAAATGATATGGAACTTTTGATGAAATTTTACACTGTAAATCATTCCCATTATCACCATTTAATACCACTAACCAAACATGCCGTAGGAATAATAAGTAAATAGTGCTAATAAAATGAACGAATTAATTTGTTTTCACTTAATTAAAATTTGCTTTTTCTAAATCATGGTTTAAAATTTTAGTCACTTGCTTTTAGTATTTATTTTCTCCTTTTTGATCGAAGGGCTCTCACTTACCCGGGGTTTTCTTGATTGTTCTCATTTCTCTTGCCCTCTCTCTCAAGAGAGTACGAGTATAATGTGTTCGATACTTCTCCCTTCAGACTCCGACTTTATGTGACACATTAGGATGATGACAGTAACCATAACCATAACGATTCTTTTAGTATTTAATATTTTGATATTTAAATTATGAACTAGTATTATGGACTTCTAGACTTCTAGTTGTATTTGTAATCCCTAAACTCTCACATTTCCTTTATTTACCTCCTTGCTTTGATTTTGTATTTTGATCCCTAAACACTCTCATTAGGGATGGCAATGGGTCGGACGCGGCTCGGATTATACATACTCCGACTTTGCTCCGGATAATAATCAGAGATTTTTTTTAGTTCACCTCCACTCTGAGTCGAATTATGCATACTCCAAGTTTGCCCCAACTCGGGCTCTCGGATCTCCAACTGAGTCGGATGCGGAGTTGTAGTTGGATTATTATCAAACAGTATCGTTGTGATATTGTACTAATGATTTTTTTTTGAATAAATATTGTACTAATGATTTTATAGCATACAAAATTAACAAAATTAACAAAATATATTTTTAAAATACAATTTAACAAAAAAATAAGTACTTTGAATTCAGTTTAAAAAGAGAAATAGTCCTACTTCTACAATTTAACAAAATTTTCTCGCATTTTGATTTGGCGTATTTTATTTCTCTTGATCTGATTTGTCATATTCTGATTGATTAATCTAAATAAAAATACTAAGTAGTTTTTCAAAATCGAAAATTACAATTAGTATGAGAAAAAACTTGAATTAGTCACGTCTAGAGTTCTAAAATAAACAAAATATTGGTGTAAAAGTCAAATTCAAAGTCGGATTCCCTTCAGGGTCGGAGTCGGGTCAGAGTGCTGGATTTTTATTAAGGTCCACCTCCGATCCGTCTCTAACTCGGACTCGGATCGTAAACTCGGACTCGGAGTCGAATGACTTTTTCCTCGGATTCGAATCGGATTATTTTCCTCGGATCATGGGACTAATGGGAGGTTATTCCTAATTTAATGAGGTTTAGATCAATTTTAATAAGTGTTCATGAAATTTCTTCTTTATATTTCTATCTTCCTTCCCCTAAGTTAAATTATCTATAAGCTCTTCTCATTTTAATTATAGTTTAGCTTGCTCAATATGATCTCTATTACTTCACAAAGATTAAATATATAGTGCTTATAATTTATTGCAAACCGTTGTATCTTAAAAGTGTATTCTAAATTTTTAAGCCTGACCACCAGGTAGGCAGAATAACGCTTTTAGGAAAATAAGATTATGTCTCGGTTTCGCAATGGTGGAACTTTAATAGGGGCGGGAAGGGGCTCTACCCCCCTGAGAATTTGGATAAATACTGTTTTTCGTTCGGTACAAATGCAATGTTTCTCTTTAGCTCACTTGGGTAGAAAGTGGTATTTTATTTACATGGTCTTGGGATCGAACTCCAACGCATCCAATTCTAATGCATTTTATTTATTTTTTTAATTATTGAATAATATTTTACTTCTAATATCTTTTGGGCTCTACACAACCAAATAATTTCCTTTTGCCTCTTATTACTCCATTAAACTCAATCACAAAACATACTATTATGTTTTAATGAATTTTCACAGTATTATTAATTCAATCCTTAATATATCTTACAATGTATAATAAAATTATAATAAAAATATATTAATAATATATTCATTGAGATGAATTATATAAAATCTACTTGATAATATTTTTACTTATAAATTAAGCATAAAATACAATTAAACTTAAATGTAGGTAGTATATTTTTGGATTAATACAAACTCGAGAACAGATTTATTAATTTAAATAGTATATATTTATTTATATATATTCTTATCGAAATTTTTTTTTTGGGCATCAAGCATTTATGTATTCAGGAGAAGATTATTAATAACTTACTCTACATTTATTTTGATGATAAAAAATAATTTTAATTAGTATTATTTGTGTTCCTTTTTAATTGTTTACCACGAAAACTTTATGTGAAAGTTTTTTGGTCAAAGTAGATAATCAAAATGGAATGAAGCATTATATAAAAAATTAATTAGATTTGTTTAACGGGAGTTATGTTAAATATTGTAAACCGATAAAATATATGGATATAACTAAAGGTTTGGAAAAGTAAATAGCAAAATTTTGATTATTTCAATCAATTGTTTTAGGGTAGTAAGAGGACCTTTTAAAATAAAGAATTTGAGTAGACCTTAATTTTGCTTAGGTTATCTAGACCCTTTATTATTCTTAAATCTTGCCCCCCTCAAATATTTGGTCAAGTTTCGCCACTGCGATTTCATATCAAGTTTTCATAGAGAGTATTATCTTAAAGTATACACGGTTTATAGTAAGTTTTATTTATGTTATTTAATTCGTTGTAAGTTCAATTCCTAGATTTTGTGTTAGTTTGCAAAGACTTAAAATCTCGATTGGGTACTTATAATCTCTTTAAGTTTTACATCTATAAAATATATAACAAAAATAAACAAGAATAAAATCAACAAAACCGGAAAACTTGATCCGATCCGGATCAAACGAAATATTAGGATTTAGATATTTCGTTTTATTTGATTCATATGCATCACATTTAAAAATCGAATAATCGTATAAGGTTTACACAATTATATTTCACATACAATTTTCTATTTAGAAAAATAAGATACTTGTACTAAAATTCTCCAAGATATTAATTTATTTTGGATCTGAAAAACATAATTTAAGCCTTCATTTGTTTCATAATTTTCAAATTTAATTGATAGTCCAATAATGCCTGTGGATCTCTGTTGTCTAAGCGATTGGACATTAGTTATATACTACACAAAGTAATTTAAAATAAAATTTATAAAATTAATATCATGAAAGTATAAAATGAGACAAATAAAATTAAATCTTACTTAACTATATAATAATGAACAAAATAAAAATCAATATTAATACAATTGTGAATATATGAAATATATGATGTCATATTATTATTTATATACTCCATATCCGTTGTTTAATAAAGATTTCACAAGGAGTATTCACGGGATTTAGGAAAAATAGATTTTAAAATAATAAATATATTATTTTATTGAATAATAAATTTAATGCAGAAATAGTTTAGACCATAAATATTTAAAATATCTTAAAAGAAATTTTTTGTAAATATATAGAGACCACAACTAATAATAAGTATTTTCATAAAGAAAGTAGGATAAATATGTAGGGACTATAAGAAATAAATAAATATTAAAAATGAGATTAGTGAAAAATAGGTGGAGACCATATAAAAATATTAAAATAAGAATGAATAAGGTTATTTTTGTTTAAAATTTGAAATGTATACATAAATTTTCATTATGAAAACAACAAATAAACCATCCAAAATGACAAATAAAACTTGTTTTAAGTATATAATTTATTGTTAATTTCGTGGTGAAATGTATCCGAATAAATTACATGTGTCAAGTGGATACATCATGCATGGTGGTTCAAATATCTTTGTCTCCCCTATAACAACAGAGTTGTGCACTACTTGAACTCTAGAACTGCTTTATATATATATATATATATATAATGGGTAAGAATTATGAGCATAAATTTATAATATACTTTTATAAGACTAAAGAACACAAGTGGGTAAAAATTATGGGTATTCTATCGCAACTGTTTAGTTAAGTCATGTATGAGCATAAATTTATAGATTATAAATGTGTATATGATTGTGATGGGTTATTGATAGGTGGTGGGTGCTTGTAATATAAATTATGTATAAAAAAAGTGACACTAATTTAAAAAATTAGAATATTTATCTAATCGAAATAAACTAGAATTGGACCTAAATTAATTTTAAAAGGTGAAATAAAGTTAAATGACAAAGAAAAACATGTACGTGCATCTCTTCATAATAATGAATAATTAGGTATTACTCTTCTTGTGTTTTCTTTGTCCAACCAATCAATAACCTAACATAAAAAAAATCCTGAAATGCTTTTCTAATTTGTTACGCCGAGAAACCAAGCTATGAGTCATTGAGATCATTCCATCATCTTTTATATTAGATTGGCCGGTTGGGGAAGGAGAGAGCTAAATTACAAATGAAATCAATTATTTATCTAAAAAATTATAATAGTTGTTTTTATAACTGAAATAAAATTTAATCCTCATGATCATTATACCATCATTATGCATAAGTCTTAGATGTGATTGCTTTTTTTTTTTATTATTATTTTTTATTTTTACAATTTTACTTAAAAAATTACTATCTTATAGTTTTTTTTTTTATTTTTTTTATTTATGGTTCTATTCAAATTAAACAATTAATTGTGTATTTTGTATCTACTTCATATGCATTTTGTTTTATAGACTTTTTTTTTGAGAACTTGTTTTATTGACTTTGTATTACGAACATTATTTTTTGGTTCTATTTAAAGGTTTTAAATGGGTAACGTGGAATGGAGACGAAGAATTGAGTGGAAGCCATTGGTTCAATTCAACTTCGTAAGAAGAATATTTCGAAAATTTAGATAAAATAAGCATTTCTTCCAAACAATTTTCCAAAAAGAAGCTTGGAAAAACATATTTTCTAAAATAAGCGCTTCTAGCCCATTTTTAAGATATGGACTTTGTTCGATGTTGCTAACAACGGACGATTACTGAAACCAAGTCAAAAAAAATTAGTCAAGCAATCACCCATATTAAGCTTTTGTTCATATATAGCCTAGCTAGCCCACTGTTATTAACGACAGGCGAGTGTTTGGCTGACTTTTGTTACTCAGCTAAAGTAAAGCCCGCTGTTAGTAGCAGTAAATAAAACCAAAACTTAGTTTTAGATTAAGAGGGCCTTATATCGGAAAATATGTTTTTTAAAGCTTATTTCGGATATTTTTTCAAAATAAGTTTATTTTCTTCGAATTATCAAATTTCAAAGTATATGGTGTATAGACTTTGATTGAATTTACCGCTTTTTATCTTTTGGAAATCTAAGACTTCAAAAAATACATAATGTAGTGTTTGGGAACAAGTATTTCATTTTAAATTATGGATTTCAATTATGAAATCATAAATGAAGAATTGAGAATGACAAGGTTTGGGTAGTCATTCTCAAATCCTCAAGTTTAACTACTTTGAAAACATTGGTGGAATTTGATCCAAATCCAAATTTTAAAATTTTTGATTTGCCAAACAATAGATTTTAGCCAATTCCATATTTACAAATGAAATCTTGGTTCCCAAACATGGCCTAAGGTGGATATAGAACGGGTAAGACGACAGACTTAATAGAGTGAGTATGGAATAGACATAGGGCGAGTATGGGTGTGAGTATGGAAGTGGGATTAGGCAAGTGAAATCGTTAAAGATCATATTAAAATATCCATGTGGGAAATTGTTGATGTATAATTTTTACTCCCGAGCTGTGAATAATGGGTATGAAATTTCCAAATATCAATGGAAATGGCAGAGGAGATATTCCCACTAGCCTTTGCTTTTCTTAATAAGTATATGCTTATGATTTTTGTATTTCTTTAGAGTATTGTTTTTGGTGAAGTATCTCATTCTTTTGTAAATATTAAATATTTTTTTCATTAATCGAATTTGGATGAGTATATGTGACCTTTAATAATATCTATATTTTCAAAACTTTAATTTTAAGAATATACTTCTAATTAGAAACAAATATAATTCGAGTATTTCAACAATTCAAAGTAAACATAGAAGCGCGGACAAAAATTATACACTAATTCAAAAGATTTATTTATTTTATATAGTTTTTCATACCCTAAAAAAATAATTAGAATATGCCCATTTACATAGAATTAGAATATTTAAGACCTCTTAGTTTATATGACCCTATGCGATTGAAAACTTTGCATATGCCTAGAATAACCCAAACATTAATTATATGCAACATAAAATTTTGATGGTAATTTTAAAAGTAGTTAATCCAATTATAAAAATCAATTTTCATATAAATTAAGAAATAGCTTCAATACTTAAATTGTACAACCCATTTGCCATTTTAGACAAATCCATTTTTTAACGTTGTTTCAAGAGCTTTAATATTTTAATAATATTTTTGTTCTCAACATATCGCTCACTAACTTCATTTTAAAATAGTTTTATATTGTTTATGGTCCCCACATATTTTCCACTAACTTTATTAAATATATTTTTAATAGTTATGGATTTCATTTTTTTTTTTCACTAACTTTTTTTAATATTTTTATATGTTCATTGTCCCTACTTCCCTAAACTAAAATTAATATTCAATAAAAAATTAAATTCACCATATCAAAAATTCTATATATATATTTTTCCATTGAGTGAGTATATATATTTTATGACAAGAGTATAATCATTGAACATAATTGAGGGCTAACCTGCAAGCTTGTGGGATATCAATAGGATCAACAGGAATCGGAGCTAGACGAATAGCAAGTGAATCCCTCCAACTAGCTGCTTTGGAATGAAACAAATCATAATTTGAATAAAACCCAACTCCACTTGCTGCAGTTACCGTATCTCGTCGGTAAACCCGAATCTTTTCACTCGGGTCCGACTCATGAAAACCCTTCATAGCATCAAGTAGACGGTCGGGAAGCTCGACCGTCACACCATGGTTCTTCACTTGAAAGAATCCGAACTTACACGAGGCGTCACGGAGCTGCTCCACAAGCTCTTTCCGGTCACCCAAGAGGTCAATAACGGGTATAATCGGGTCTTTATCAAGTGGGTCGGGTGGTCCATGATCAAAAAGGGTCTCGGGTGGGTGATGGAAAATGGGTGGGATCCGAATAATGCCCGAGTCAACAAGGCCTTTAACTCCTAGTTTAGTGTTCTCAAATTCTTGTAGGGCTTTAATTCGGTCATGTTCATCAAGTACATGTTGTTTTATGTTTTTATTGGTTGTCATTTGCGGTATGAAATTGATTTTTAATAGAGGTTCTAGAGTAGTTTGGGTGTTACAAAGAGGAAAGTTTTGTACAATGAACCAAGACTAGACAATGATTTGAATAATATATAGATGTAGACAATGCATTAGGTTAAGAATATATTATAAAAATGAATTTGTGCACATGGGTATGAAGAGTGGTTTCATCGCAATCAAGGAGCACTCATTGTGATCATATCATGAAGTATATATTCAACATCATAGTTGGCTAAAAAGAGATATATTTAGAATCTTTCTTGATAAAGTCAATGTATAATACTTATTTTTCTAATAAAAAAATTTAATGATTCTTATATAAATATATAAATGTGTGGTATCTACTTATCTTATACGTACACCTATTTAGAAAATTTATTATATGTATGGATTGCGACTAGTTAACTTGTAAGTTGATATTGTTACATAAAGGTAGTATATTAATTGTTTGAACGAATAGTTAATAATCAGATTTACAACTGAAATTTTAAAAATCAAATGAGCAATTGCAAAAAGAAAGCAAGAACACACAAGTTTCAAGCAAATCCAATATAACACTTACATTCAATCCAATAAATAAAATTCATTTTTTTTGCTGGTTCTTCAACCTTGAATAAATAATTAACACTTTGTTGCCAAACATCCATCGCATATAAATACCCATATTGTTAAAGCAAGTAACAATATTCTTGATTATGACGTTAACTTTAATCGCTTAATCGAACATGCTTTGTCTTGTACTTTGGAGAAGGACGATAAAGATGTGTCGAGTTGCGTAAGTTTAAGGTTTGGAACGTTGGATGAGGTGTTGCTTGATCGAGGCAACAAATATTAAAGGAAATGGAGCTCGCTCGACCCCCTGATGGCCGCTCGACCGGTCGAGCGAGTGAGGTCTTGTCGAGCAATGTGGTCAGAATCAAGCAGAGAGCATTCTGAAGTCTCGCTCGACCGAGCAGGTAGTCGAGCAATAGGTCAGTAGGCGTCTGTTAAGTTTTTGGTGCGTTTTTATGGCATTAAATAGGTGTAATTCCTTGGTTAATTGCTGTATTATTGTCTGGTTTATTGCAAAGATTATTATCTTAATTAAATGTAGGAGTTTATTGTGATTTATGGTGGTTAAATGTGTGACTCTATGAATGACACTCACCTTCTACTATAAAAGGGAGTATCATTCATAAAGATAGAACCACCATAACACACATATTGAGAGTAGACTATTGCATTGTTAGAAAATAGAGGAGTGTTCTTACTTTGCATTAGTATTTGTGATCTTGAGAGATTGTTCTCAAGATAGAGTGGGTTTATTATACTTGTAATTGTTAAGTTCAATATAATAAACATCATTTGAGGGGGAGGTATCCAAGATACCTCATAAACACTTGTGTTCTTTTGCAGTGTTTTTCCTTTGTGTTTTTCGTTGTTGAACCTCTCTTGTGCCGTTCATTTCAACCATATAACTGAATTTATCTCGTATCGCACTCGATTATAGGTATCATGTTCATTTCTTAAATTGTGTTTTATCATAAATGTTATAGTTGCATCTGCGAATAAAACTCGGTGAATTTCATGCAAATATGGTTGCTTAAGTTGGATTTCTCTTCCCCGTTGGAGAACTAAAAAATGTTAAAGATATCAATCAAATTAACACATTGAATATGTTTAGCTTATATATAATTGTCTTAGAGAGCATTTCGAATGATAAATCTTGCAAGTTCTCTAAACGTGAAAATGCTAACGTTTTACTAAATATCTTGATTTCCAATAATTTCCAAGTTTATAACACACTTGATGATAGAAATTTCACTTAATGTTAATATTTTTCGTCAAGCTTCACAACAAATATCTCATAATATTGTGAATGCATTTAAGTAAGCGTATGTGTCTAAACTAAATCCCAAGTTATCTGGACTTAAAAATAAGGGAATTTGTCAAGACTGAACCGTAAGTCATAGACCAAAAAGTAACCCTCGGATAATTTATGACTAGAAGGAATGCACTAGTGAGAGGATCCTGGAGTTTGCTGGAGACTTGAAAGATTTAGCTTGTGGGAAAAGACAAGTGATTGTGAAAGATATGTTAGAATCAAAACCATTTAATGAAAAGTAAAGATAAAAAAGTGAAGACTCAACTCTCCTTAAGTGAAGACTCAACTCTCTTTAAGTGATGATAATTCAAAATGCATATTAAAATAAACAATCAATTAAGTAATTACATTCAGCTGTTTAAGTTGGTTCAAAATAATATTAAGTATGAATTAAATTTAAATGATTTTATTGATAAATAAACTAGTCCGAAATAAGTTTGAAATAAGCTTAAAATTTTTAAGATAATTGTCTTTTGATAAGATTATACTTTGAATTTGTTTTAAATAATGACATTTGAAATATTTTAATAGGTCAATTATACAAAACGTATGTTTTAATTGTTTTATACATGTTAAAAGTTTTATGTGTAATGAAAGTACAAGTTTAAATTTGAATTTGAATTAAATATGTGTGCTCTTGATATTTAAATGTTGAATATATCATTACATGTTTTATGACCTATTTTGAATTTGTTTTTAAATTGAAACTTAAATATAGGCGTGTGATGTTTTACAATTTTGAATATGTTTCTACACATTTAAATTTCAAATATTTGAATAAGTAAGTTGCTTGAAAATCAAGGTTTACTAATTATAAGTTTTTCTATAAATTAGGAGGTATTTTGATTATTTAACTAAAGATAGTAAAAGAATTTAAATTAAACTAAAATATAGGAATTGAGTTTAAATTACAAATACACGTTTATTACTTGGTTTTAAATGAAATTTAAATGTTTTGTATAAATACTAACGTGGCAGCTTAATAAATATGGAACAAACTAAAAATAGCAAATACAGGATGCATTTGAAGAATTCAAACAAGAGTGTTAGTTTGAATAAATTCTCAAGAGTTTGAAGAATGGTCCAAGTCAGTCAGAATTACTATTTTCACGGATGAAGTTTTCTTTCTTTACAAGATTGTTTGAGGCGTAACAATATAAATAGAAGTCTTCATTAAAGGATTAAGATTGCACCAACACTTCTCATAATTCTCTCTTCTTGAAATATATATCTAAGTATCATATTGTGTTGTAATATCTGAGTCATTTAACTCTTACAATTGTAATAGGTTCTTAGAGTTTAAAAAGAGTTAGAACATTTGATTTAATATGCCCAAGTTTAGAATACTTTTTCAAGTGCTCGAATCGTTATCTCTATTGTGAGAATTTGGGATTTTTTTTATTAACGGAACTTGTAAGATGTTCTTCAAGGGAAAGAACGTGGTTGAGTGAAGATTGAGTGATCTTCTAAGTGTCTTAAAGTTCATTAATAAAAGGCGTTGATTCCTACGGGTTGGAAGAGAACCCTAGGCGGGGAGTAGGTTATTTAGAGCTGAACCTCGTTAACAAATCGCTTGTGTTTACATAGTTTAATTCCGCATAAAATACATAAATTTGTTACGTGACCTTAAACAGTTCCAGAAAACTGTTTTGAATAGTCTTACAAGGTCTTGAGATAAACTTCCAGAAGGAAATTTTTAAACGGGCAAACTCTCTATTCACCCCCCCTCTAGAGAGTTTTTTGATCTCCTATAAATCTTCAATTGGTATCAGAGCAGAGTTTGCTCAAGGTTGTTTGTGCTCTAGGCCTTATTGGTTTTGTTTTACAGATTTCTCCCATTGGAAAACTTTGATGAAGATGTTTGTGATTGATCAAGATATGGAACTTTGGGACATCATAATCAAAGGACCTTAGCTGCTAATGCAAAAGGATGCTCAAGGAAATGATGTAATTAAATCCGAGTCCGAGTACACACAAAGTGATTTGGAATCCGTGTCCAAAAATTATAGAGCCATGAATCAATTGTGTTATGCTTTAAATGGTACTGAGTTCAATAGAGTTTCATCATGCACAAGTGCTAAGGAGATATGGGATTAATTGGTTGTGGCATATGAAGGAACAAGTCACGTCAAGGAGTGTGGCTTGCTTTGAGTGTGACTCTACAGATCATCTTGTAAAGGAATGTCCTAAAAAGAAAAAGCAATATTACAAGAAGAACAAAAAGAAACAAGCAATGGTTGCTAAGTGGAGTGACTCCGAAGGGTCAACCGAATCCGAAAGTGAAGATGGTCAAGCTCAATTGTGTTTAATGGCTAACGATGACAAACATGATGATATAATCATAAAGAGGTACTCGACTATCTTAACTCTTGCTCTACAGATAAATTAGTTAGAACTCTTCTTGATATGTTTCAAATTGAACAAATCTTAAAAGATGAGAAAACTATTTTAGAAGATAGAATTCGCTATTATGCCGAAGGTTGTGAAGAACTTATTAAGAAAAATGAATCGCTTATGGCTAAAAGATTAAAATTTGAAGAGACTGTCAAAGTCTTGAAAGAACAGAAAATTCTTGTTGCAATGAATCACTGATATTCAGAATAAAAATGATGATCTTGAAACAGAGCTCAAGACTTTGAGACATGAGTCTGAGAAAATTCTATAATCCTTGACTAAGTTAAATGTCTCCGAATTTAAATTCGTAAAGATGCTTACACATCAAAAAGGATCTAACGATAAATGTGGTATCAGTTATAACAATGCTACACATAACTATAAGAGTAAAACCTCATTTGTTAGAAGTGCATACAAGCATAGACGTTCACCTACTTGCTCCTTTTTGTTGCAATGAAGTACATCTTAAGTTTGCATGTCCATACAAACGTAAAGGACGACTACATTATTAAAAATTCCATTCCTTATGAATTACGTGAATAGATAAAGCAAATATGGTTCCTAAAGGGACAAGACAACCTAACATGGTCTACCCCGAATATGGTTCCAAATTTGTCACTGGGGTGGCTAAGTGAAGTTGAGAAAGGTTATTTTTTATTGTTTTGTAGGAACAGCAAAATTGCATCTTATATAGTGGATGTTCGAGACATATGAGTGGTAAAGTTTCTTTATTTTCTAAAATTAAAGAAAAATGCAATGGCTCGATCACCCTAGGCGACAAAGGTAAATGCAAAATATTAGGTGTTGGCAAAGTTGGTAAAGATTCGTCTAAAGTCATTGACAATGTCTATTTGGTTGAAGGTCTAAAATTTAATTTGATAAGTGTGTCTCAATTATGTGATAAAGGTAATCAAGTTATCTTTGATAAAGAAAAATGTATTGTCAAAAATCCTAATACCGGAGACACATTTATTACTGCCCTTAGACATGATAATGTTTATGCTTTGAATAATAACGAAATGGCAGCTCAAAATTTCAAGTGTTTAAAGGCTATAACGGATGATCCAAAACTATGGCATAGAAGGCTTGGTCATATTAATACCCACACCATGCATGAACTAGTACGTAAGGACTTGACTATACACAAAGTCCTACATGTGACGCATGCATTAGAGGTAAAAAAGTAAGAAGTTCTTTTAAAGCGAAAAAATGGTAAGAACTTCAAGACCTTGTGAACTTCTACATATTGATCTATGTGGACCAATGCGTGTACGGAGCATACGAGGTAAATCTTATATTCTTGTAACAGTTGATGATTATTCTAGATTTAGATGAGTCGATTTGTTGAAGGATAAAGGTGAAGCCTTGAAACTGTTCTCAAGACGTTGTAAAGAGATGCAAATTCAGTTGAATCTTCCAATAGTTTCCGTTAGAAGTAATCATGGGGGATAGTTTTATCAACTAGGCTTTGATTCCTTTTGTGAAAAATACGGTAGAACCCATAACTTTTCAGCTGCTAGGAAACCCCAACAAAATGGCATGGTTGAAAGGAAAAATCGTACCTTAGAAGAAATAGCTAGGACTATGCTTATAGAAAATGGATTAGCCAAACATTATTGGGCCGGGGCTGCTAACACAACAAATTATGTCTTAAATAGGTGTCTCATTAGACCTATACTTAATAAAATACCCTACGAATTATTTAAAGGTAGAAAACCAAACATAGCTTACCTTAGACCATTTGGTTGAATGTGTTTTATACATAACAATGGAAACGAAAATCTAGGTGAATTTGATGCTAGAAGTAACGATGGAATATTTTTGGGATACTCAGCGAACAAGAATGGTTAAGGAAAGTATACATGTTATATTTCATGAATCGGACAATGGAATATTAAGTGAAGGATTTAAAGAGCTAAATCTTAACAAACATTTTGATGATGAAAGTGATGATGAATTTGATGCCAATGATCTTAACGAAGATAAAAAGAACAACATGCAAGATCCTATACAAAATCTTGATGAGGTTCAGGTTGAATACATTGAAGACTTACAACTAGATCTTGAAACCCTACCTCAACATCTTGAAATAGTTTCTAAATAGACTGCTTTAGGTACTCCAATTAGAGACTCCTCGAAAGAAGTAGGAACAAGTTCTTTAAATGATTGCACACCATCCATTCTTAGAAGAAGGCTTAGAATGTCATCTCAACATCCTCCAGAGCACATCATAAGTGATCCAAACAAAGGTACTCAAACTCGATCATCTCTTAAAAATTTATGTGCATTTCTGCTTTTATTTGTCTTATAGAACCAAAGGATGTCAAAGAAGCTATACTTCTCTTGTAGAGCCAAAGGATGTAGCCAAAGGATGTCAAAGAAGCAATACAAGAACCGGAGTGGATCATTGCTATACAAAGTGAACTAAATGAGTTCGAAAGAAACAAAGTTTTGAATCTAGTTGAAAGACCATTAGATCGTACGATTAATGGAACTAGATGGGTTTTTCGTAACAAGCTTAATGAGGATGGAGACATTATAAGGAATAAAGCAAGGCTAGTAGGTCAAGGATATAATCAAGAAGAAGGTATATACTATGATGAGACTTGTGCTCTTGTTGCAAGGTTATAATCTATACGTATTATGCTTGTCTTTGCTTTATATTTGAATATAATACTTTATCAAATGGATGTTAAATGTGCTTACTAAATGGCTACTTACAAGAGGAAGTATACGTTAAACAACCACCTGGATTTGAAATTCCTGATATGCCTAATTATGTTTTTAAATTGATCAAAGTATTATACGGCTTGAAACAAGCTCCAAGGGCTTGGCATGACATATTTAGCTCACATTTACTTGAAAATGAATTTCAATGTGGTAAAATTGATAAAACACTTTTCATTAAAACTAAAGGAAAAGATATTCTTGTTGTTCAAGTATATGTTGATGATATATTGTTTGGAGCTACTAATGATTCTTTGTGCAAGGAATTTTCTGAGATTAAGTGCAAGGAATTTGAAATGAGCATAATGGGAGACTTAACATTCGTTCTTGGACTAAAAATAAAGCAAAAGAAAGATGTCATATTTATTTGTCAAAGTAAATATTATAGAAACACTTAGAGACGATCATTGCAACAAGAGGGGGGGGGGGGGGGGGGGGGGAATTGTTGCTTTGTACTTTTAAGTATTTTAGCCCTGTTTTTGCGGAATTTAAAGTAAACAATCAATACTTAAACAAAAAGCTAGAAAGATAAATGGAGACAAGGATTTTACGTGGAAACCTTCTAGGCCTAATAGAAGGAAAAACCACGACCACTCGGGATTTTAAGCTTCTCTTAATACGTTTTAGGCAATTATTACAATTATATAAAACACTTCTTGCCACTTCTCTTCTCTTTCTCCTTCTCTTTCTCTTCTCTTTCTCTTCTCTTTCTCACGTTTCCCCTAGACTTCCCTTAAGTCTAGTTACAAACTCTCAAAAACCCTTACAAAGAATTTTTCTAGAAAGGATAAAAACTAAGATATTGCATAAGAAAAATCTTATAGATTAATTGGCAAATGAAAGAATAAATATTTTTCTTACTTGGGTGATCTCTCTTGATTTTTTTGGTTAGGGCACACCACCCTATGACCGGTTAAAGACAACATTTTTTATATAAGAGTAACCATGGGTTTAAAGAAAACTAACTACCCATATTTCCCTTATTCTCAAATGTGGGAAAGTGGGGAATAATCTTGGGAGTTATAAGATAGAAGCTACGGTTTGTTTTTGATTTTAATGGCTAAAAATAGTTAATTAAAATTAATTATCTTAAAATCTAATCAACTCCCTGTTTTCATGGAGAGAAATAAGGAGACTTATTCTCCTCCACTAGATTATATGTGGTGGTTATTTAAATAATTCCAATTTGTAACTTATGCAATATCCTAATTCTTAACCGTACAATCAACTAACATAAGAAAAAAATAATTTCCTACGTTATTTTAGCTGACCAACTTCTCCAGACCTGTTTCGCAGGGAACACTGCACTGTCTCCATCAGCACTTTTATCAGATTAGTATTTCTTGGAATAGTAGAAATCAATTCCACTTTTGACTTTCCAAATGATCTTCTATGCTGATGATAAGTGCAATTATTTTCACTAATCGCTTACATTTTTTATGCTCCATTGCGGTGTTTAGAGGCGGATTAGGGTCGTTTTATTTGGTTTCACTCCATTTCGGTATTCCATGTCCAATTTGTAGCCAAATGGGTGAATTATGGTACTTTGATAATTTTTGTGGGCTTTTGGTGCTAACCATATTTACAGTGCCCAAAGAACGTATCAAGCTATCAATTTTGTCAAGCCATGAAGAGCAAAAGAGCAAAAGAGTAGAAACGTGTTGTTAATGCAAAAGTTTTGAGGTGAAATTTGATACCTGTCTACTCTTTTGGCCATAACTTTTGATAGAAATATCGCATTAATTCAAGGTTTGCGTCATTGGAAACTAGACTACAAGAGATTTCCAACGGTATATTATATGTCCAATTTCAATAATCGAGCAAGAAATGGTGATCGTTTGAACTCAGCAGAAACTGTCTGCCAGAAAACGCCGACTCGGCGGTTTAAGCTGACATAATTCCACTTTTTCCAGAAGATGAAGCTGACTCGGCGGTATGTTTGGGTCATAGTGAGAGCCGACTCAGTGGTTTAGCCGGGTTCATTTTGGGCACCTTTTTCAACCGGTTTCTTATGGGCCCTAGGTTTAATTCCCTTATTAGTATAAATAACCCCCTAATCTTAGATTAGGGTTTCTCTTCTTCCTTCCCACTTTACTTAGTTTTTCTCTTAGGTTTTTGATTAATTTAGCTTTTAATTCCTTTTAGCATTAATTTAGTTGCAAGAACTCCAATCTAGCCTTTGAGATTTAATCTTCCTTCAAGTTTGTAAGTTTATTTAATCTTTTAACTTCCTTTATTTTTGAATTATTGTATTAGTTAAAGCTTTCTCTTGTAAACTTTAGATTCATCTTTTAATCTTTCTCTAATAAAAAGTGTGTTCATTTTCTTCATTATTGCTTTAGTATTTAATGTTATTGTTATTAAGTTGTTTTCATTATTGCTCATCCTAATTTATCGTCTCATTTATTATTATTCATGTCTAGCACTAAGTTTGAAGTAGTATTCATTGCATTCATCATGATTAGTGAGTAGATCCATCTTCTAGGGTTAGGGTTTTGAACCTATTAGTTGAGTATGAATTGATTCTTGGATGTGTCTATGAAACTATGGATTAAAGTGATTAAATTGTGTCAATTAACCCGAAATTAAATATGCTTTGTCGGACTAGTCAATAGAATTAGCGTGTGAGATTGGGATCGACTTTGCTTTACGGTAAATTTTAGTTAAACTCTTATTAATTCATTCAATAGAACTAGCGTGTGAGAATCGAATTAGTGGGGTCTAAATCTAATAGTTAATCAACAGAGCGAGAGTTTGAGATTAACAAGATCATATTTAATCACATAATTAATCCGACATTTCATAGACACTATTGAGAATTGAATCATACAAGACTTTAGGGGATTCCCGATACCCTAGATTTCATCATCATATAGTTCAACCTCATTTTAATTATCGCATTTGTAGTTGTTAGCTCACAAACAATCAATCTTTTTATTCCCTTAGCAATATAATCAACTAAAATCACTAAGTCCCTTGTCCCAAGCTTCCTTGTGTTCGACCCGCAACTACACGTACGCCGTGCGCTTACGGTAAAATAAATTTGCACATCAAGTTTTTGGAACCACCCCATGTTTAACCTTTGCTAGTCCTCGAGCAAATCAAGGTTGAAAAATAAAAACAAGGTTAAAACACGGTCTCCAAATCCAAGTACAAATGAGATAGAATATTATAATGCAAGTTCACTCTTTTCCTCTCATTTTGCCTAGGAACTCATTTTGGGTTTTCGTCCTAGCCACTCTTTCATTTTTCCAAATCTCACATTGCTCACCCACTCATGCTGCTCTTTTGCCTAGGTCGCCCTTTCGGGTTTTCGACCTAGCTGGGCTTATCTCTTATCAAGCATGTTTTCCCTTTTTCCAAAGAATAAAATGTACAAACTTAGCAAAACAAAAACAATGGGACAGTATAAACATAGAGCTAAGATTGTACATAAATGAAGCACAAAGAGAACATCGGTAGCAATAGGGTCTTCAGTAACCCAGTAACCCTGGATGAAAACATATCAAAGCACCGAAGATAGAATGCACAACTAACTAACATACTCTAATGAGGAACTGGGATAGCACCATCAGTTTCATCATTACTTCTTAAGACATGAACACCGGCTCTACTTATGGCTCCCCAAAAGAAAGAGGCTTCCAATCTTAATCTCCTTAACTCTAAAAAAATGATCTCACTTAAGCCCATAAAAATTCCAAACCCCTTGTCGACCTCATACCCAACCCAAAACAAACATCCACACAACATCAACACAACCAAAACAAGATGAAACCAAATAAAACACCCAAACTCCAAACAGTATGGCTCATATAATGGAGCTCTTCGATCTCGCAATCCAAGAACTAATTTGGACAAAAGAGGATGGGGTCTTATGTTGGTTAAAAATTTGTAGCTCAAATAACATGCAGTGGTTAATATAAGATGATATGCGAGAATCTAAGTGAGGATGGCTAAGTGGGTTAAGGTGGGACAATTTAATGGAGCTAGAAATAAATAGAAGACAGAGATAGGAAAAGAAGTATACCTGCAAATGCCTTAGCAAAGGATGTAGATGGATATCGACTGTAGCACACTCACTCTCCTTTTGCCTAGATCTCCTTCACACGTTATGGCTACCATTCTCAAATTTTTTTTTTCATTTTCATTTTCTTTTTGTTTTATTTTTTGTAATTTTTTTGAACAGAAAATAAAAGACAATGTTCAAGAAAAAAAAAAAAGAAAAAGAAACTAATCTATGAAAGCGATGAAAACTACAGCTATCAGATGTAGACTCCACGCCATGTTTATCGAAAGCATTATCCCCAATGCTTAACTGCGAAGCAAGGGAACAGACCATGAAAAACAGATGCACATGGATAAAGGAAGTCTAAAGGAAAAGAACTAAAACAAAAAGAAGATCTAGCTAAAAGTACGGGTTGCCTCCCGCAAAGCGCTCGTTTAACGTCATTAGCTTGACGTGTTCAAGATTGGACATCGACAAAGCTCTTAGCATCTTATCAAACTCTTCTGAAAAATTTAAACCCACACAATAGAGGTAGTTCGATAGAAAAACAACTACAAAAATAAAGGTGAGAGCCCTTTTCAACTTGTCTAACAGTCTAGCGGCACATTTAGGAAAAACATGCACATTAATACAATTTAGCACATATGAATCATGGTCAAAGAGACTATAACAGAAGAGTTTGTCAATAACATAATTATCAGGAATAAAATCAGAATCAACAAACTCTATAGTACTCTTATGAATTAAAGGTGGAGATGCAACTATAAGGGACTTTTCTTCCTCAACCGAAAACAATTCGAGACATGAAGAAGTCTCGAGATGAAGAAACTCAGTATCAAAAGAGTTAACCATTGCTAATGTTTCATCATCATAGACTCCGTTACCCCCTAACATTATCTCAAGTGCATCTAATTCACGATCCCAAATAGACTTGGAATGACATTCCTCATTAACGAAGTTGGGATGGTCAATGGTAGACTCATGCTCTATGGGTGGTGAATGAATGAGGGGAGATGGGGAGACACAATCATAAGAAGTAATATCATAAGACTCAATAGCATCAGACACTAAAGACCCTACTTCCTCATCATCAATAAATGAGCTATCACAAGATAAATCAATAAGCAAGTAAGAATTATAAAGGTTATCACCCTGTTCCATTGGAAAGTGTAACTCACCCATATTACCCTTTGAAGAAAGGGAATCATCAAGCTCAATTGTCGTACCATTGGTTTTCTCATTGTTTATTACCATTTGATCGATAATAGCTTGATTACGAGCAATACTAGCTGACTGCTCGGCCAAATGTTCATTCATTATTGCTAATAGCTCGTTCATTGTTGATTCTAGTCTAGAATGAGATTCTTGACATTGTTCATCCTACAAACACTGAGCAGACATATTGCAAAAAAAAAATCCCAATGATAACCGTCATCCATGTCAAGTATTTGACCATTACCCATAAAATTAGCTAGACTCCAAGACTCGGGGTTCAACCCTTCTAATATCACACGGCTTAAATCATCATAGTAAAAATTGTAACCACAAGAGGCCAAGTATTCCACATAATCTTGAAATCTAGAGAAATATGTGTGGAATTTCTCACCTTCATATTGTTGAAAACACAATATAGCCATGGATAAAGATGCAGATCATAAAAAAAAAATCACAAGAAAGCAATATATGCAATAGAAATTAACAAATTAATTATCTGTCGCTTCCCCGGCAATGACGCCAAAAATTTGATGTGCAAATTTTATTTTAACCGCAAGCGCACGGTGTACGTGTAGCTGCGGGTCGAACACAAGGAAGTTAGTACAAGAAACTTGGTAATTTCGATTGATTATATTGCTTAGGGAGAAAAAAGATTGATTGTTTGTGAGCTAACAACTACAAATGCAATAATTAAAATGTGGTTTAACTATATGATGAAAAGATCTAGGGTTAGGGTTTTGAACCTATTAGTTCAGTATGATTTGATTCTTGGATGTGTCTATGAAACTAAGGATTAAAGTGGTTAAATTGTGCTAATTAACCCTAAATTAAATATGCTTTGTCGGACTAGTCAATAGAACTAGTGTGTGAGATTGGGATCGACTTTGCTTTATGGTAAATTTTAGTTAAATTCTTATTAATTCGTTCAATAAAACTAGCGTGTGAGAATCGAATTAATAGGGTCTAAATCTAATAGTTAATCAACAGAGCGAGAGTTTGAGATTAACAATATCATGTTTAACCACGCAATTAATCAAACTCTTCATAAACACTAATGAGAATTAAAATCATACAAGACTTTTAGGGGATTGCCGACACCCTAGATCTTTTCATCATATAGTTAAACCACATTTTAATTATTGCATTTGTAGTTGTTAGCTCACAAACGATCAATATTTTTTCTCCCTAAGCAATATAATCAATCGAAATTACCAAGTTTCTTGTCCTAGCTTCCTTGAGTTCGACCTGCGACTACACGTACACCGTGCGCTTGCGGTTAGAATAAAATTTGCACATCAGCTGAGTATTTTGACTTTTGACTTTGAATTTGACATGTACAATATCCTTTAAACAAGCCTTTTAGGTACCATCGACAACTTTAACAAAATCGGATATACGACCTACAAAACAATCTCTAAAACATGTTTGTTTATATTAAGGTGAAGTCATCATCAAAACTTAAGAGGGCCAACAAATTTTCCGTTTTTGATGATGGCAAACTTTATAAACAAACTTAATTAAAATAGAGTAAAACAAATATAATAGAGCATGCTAGAGATTAGAACAACTCTAAGTAAACTTAGCAAATCAATTAATTACAAAGTAATTTACCAAGCATCCAATATAAACGATTTACTCTAAGATTAATATTTAAAAACATATCATCAACATGTATGGAATATAACCTATGTCTTTAAATAATTTTCGCAAAATAGTTAAGTATCAATTACTGTGTGTCTACTTAGGCTAACTTGAGAACATGTGCAATATTCAAACACAAGATAATAACAGAATTATCAGAGCAAAAACTTTAAGCTAAGTATAGTAATATCAAATTAAAACATTAAAACACAATTTAGTTTAATTAGAACAACACAATATCGAAACAACATTGGTAAACTTTTTAAAGCATGAATTAGGGCATGAATATGAGTATATGCAAACTATGGCATCACAAGTATTCCTCTAAGTTTGTTGCTTTTCTTCCCCCCTTTTGACATCAATCAAAAAGGATTGGCGTAACCAAACCACAGCACTAACACAAGCACTAGTCAAAGAAGGAAAATCAAGAAGCAATATAACAAAGTAAGCACCATAGTAAGTATCAAGACATGCATAAAATAGCCAAGCATAGACCAGTAAAAGAAAAGAGATAGCAAAAGACAAATTGTTTAGTACCCCAGCTTGGTACTTAAAGAAAAGAAAAGAAAAGATTGTTTAATTGTTACAACGAAAATGATGTGGCCAACAAACATAAAAGTCATAATGGAGCAGTAGATAGGATCAACCAGCAGTCTCTTCATCAACCAGCATTTCAACAGAATCTAGCTTGGCACCAAGACGGGACTCCATCTAGGTCAGCTGATTAGTGAGAGAAGCAAGTGAGACACGAACTTCATCTTGAAAAGCACAGAAGCGAGACTGAAAATCATTAAGCTGTGTGAGGAGAGAGTCAAGAGCAGTTGGAGGAACAGGTAAGGGGTTAGTAGACTCATCAACACCATGTGAAGTATGTGGGGGTGAAACCTGTGTTTCAAGTGGTGGTGGAGTAGAATGTATGGGTGATGGTGGTGGTAATGGAATCAATGGTGGTGGAGGTGTGACGGTTTTCGGTGAAGGGGGTGCATATGTAGGTTCTTTGGTGAAGGGTGAGGTAGTCTCTTCATCCAATCCCACTGGACGCATTGAAGCTAACCTACTGCTCTTTCTAGGAGTGAGCACCGGTTCCTTCTTCACTGGCATAGCAACCTCTTCCTCATCAGAACTTTCATCGGAATTTTGTTCCTCTAGTTCTTCACCTTTCCCTCTCCTGAGGCTTCCCCCTCACTCAGTACTTTCCCCTGTTCCTGTGTAACCTCTGCCTGTTCAGTATGGGCAAAAGGAACAGCTCCCTGATCCTTATCCTCATCTACCTCCATTTTCTCACATTTTTCTTCTTTGTCTCCCTCCTCCTTCTCATCCTCAGAACTAACATTATCAACTTCAATTAGGTCTTCCAATATCCCTTTTTAATTCAAACTTAAGTGCAAATTCTTAAGACATTTAGCACTTATTTTGTTATATGCACTCATAGGGAATTGAAGACCATCCAATGGTACACCAAACTTCTTAAAAACGCAGGTCAATAAACCTCCATATCCAACCATAAGGTCCTTCTCAATACATTCAGATAGATGCAAAATCATTAAGACATTTTTATATGATTAGCCAGGCAATAAATTAATGTGGCGTCACAAAGATTAACTTCACCCCGGTTAGAGTTGCGGGGTAAAATGAATCGGCGTGCAATGTTGTAGAGTAGTTTATGAAGTGGTGACAGTGAGTTGTGGCTAATCCTCTTTTTATCATCAATCCCAAGAAATTTTAACACGGTCTTCTCCGTAATACCCGAAAACACAATCTTTGAACTTACGTAATAAGTTTCGAATCCTATAGCAGGAACATCAAACCATTCCCCCAACATTAAGCTATTAAATTCAATCTTAATTTCTTTGATAGTACTAGAACAAAGCCCATTTTCTATGGTGAAATTCTTTATAAACTCACGCATTAGGTTTGGGTAAATCGGGTTACATGAATAATCACACATTAAAATTTACCAACCCTAATTTTGTAAAATGGCATGTTATTGAGGGAAAGGTTTTGATTCATACCAGTACTTGTCAAGTCCGAACCCAAATGACATCTCCTTAGCGACTTCTTCTGCGCAATCTGGGTCAACTTGCTTGGTCCTTTTTGTGGGTCTAGACGAAGAGATACCTTTTGGGGTGTTGAGTGATCGTTTGGTTCCGGCATGCATGGGTTTGGGGGTAGTTGATTTTTGTGGTACTTGAGATGAGGTAGGTGGTACTTCTTCTGAAGGTGAGGGATGAACCACTTGTAGTGGTGTTGGTTGAATGAATTTTGGTGTCTTCCCTTTCGTAGTCTTGCTTTGTACTGACGTGAGGGGTGTAAGAAAGTGTGAGTGAGTGATGTGACAAGTGAGGTAGTGGGTTTTAAAGTCTTGAAGGGACGGTTATCAAAGGGTTTCTAACTCTTCATAATCAACCTTTTTACGTGTGAACATTCAAGTGTTACGAAGAGTTTGCGGGTATATTCATTAAATTGAGCGGTTGGTAACGGTTTTTCGAAATACCACGATGATCCGACTCCTACTATAATTTAAATTGACCAATCGAAAAAGAGATAAAAGAAAATAAAATGCTGGAATTTGTGGAAAAAGAAAAATAAGGAAAATATAAAAGTAAATATGTCCTTTTTTTCGTTTTTAACATGAGGACAATAACACAGAAGAGAAAAACAATTGCTGCTTTGGTCTATACAAGTTAAACATGCAATCAAGAAGGTTTCCATGGCACATACCTTAGATAGTTGCATACATGTACCTTGTAGTGATTGATTTCTCAATCAAGGTTTTGTGACTGATTATACCCTTCCAAATTCATGCTGCCTTGATGGGAAATGCTTGCATTAAACTTTAGTGGAGCTTGATCATACCAAGTTCCAACCTCATCTTTTCATATTGTTCCCTTGGAAGTGGTTTAGTCATTATATCTGCAACTTGCTCATTGGTACTGACATGTTTAACAATAATATTTTTATGCTCAACATTATCCTTAAGGAAATGATGTCGTATATGTATATGCTTAACTCTAGAATGATGCATGGGATCCTTTGATATGCATATGGCACTAGTATTATCATAGTAAATAGGAACACATTCAAATTTAATACCAAAATCTCTTAGCTGCTGTTTTATCCAAAGCATTTGGGAATAGCAAGCTGCTGCTGCCACATATTCTGCTTCAGCGGTGGATAGAGCAACAGTGTTCTGTTTCTTGGAACTCCAAGATGCTAAACATGAGCCAAGAAATTATACCATACCTGAAGTGCTTTTCCTGTTCACAAGATCTTCTGCATAATCTGCATCACTATAACCTTTCAAATCATAGACATCACTTTTAGGATAAAATAGGGAAAAGTCATTTGTTCCCTTTAAATATCTAAGAATCCTTTTCACTGCTGTGTGATGTGATTCCTTGGGATTTGATTGAAATCTAGCACTCAAACCGACACTAAACGAAATATTTGGCCTACTAGTAGTTAAATATAATAAAGATTTTATCATGCCTCTATATATAGTTTGGTTAACGTTAATACCATTTGAATCTTCTTCTAGGCTAATATTAGTGGCCATAGGTGTGTGGTTTGTTTTAGCATTGTCTAAACCATATTTCTTTAGAAGTTTTTTAATATATTTTTGTTGATGGATAAAAATACCATTAACCGTTTGTTTAATTTGCAACCCTAGGAAGAAATTTAATTCTCCCATCCTACTCA
Organism: Amaranthus cruentus; assembly: GCA_019425755.1. Taxonomy (NCBI): domain Eukaryota; kingdom Viridiplantae; phylum Streptophyta; class Magnoliopsida; order Caryophyllales; family Amaranthaceae; genus Amaranthus; species Amaranthus cruentus. The sequence continues at coordinate 16,484,206 of CM033455.1, forward strand.
TTTCAAATTCAGCACTCATAAGGTTAGCAAATTCTTTACATAGTAATTCATTAGTGGCTCCAAAAATAATATCATAAACATAAATTTGCACAACTAAAATATTAGAACCTCTATTCTTAAAGAATAAGGTTTTTATCAATTTTACCTCTAATAAAATCATTTTCAATCAAAAACTTAGACAATCTTTCATACCATTGTCTAGGAGCTTGTTCGAAGCCAGGTGGCTGTTTCACAAAGACTTCTTCTAGAAAACCATTCAAGAAAGCACATTTCACATCTATTTGGTATAACTTAAAATTCATAAAAGCAGCAAATGAAATTAGAATTCTGATAGCCTCTAACCTTGCTACGGGAGAAAATGTTTCTGTATAATCAATACCTTCTTGTTGATTGTATCCTTTAACCACTAGCCTTGCTTTGTTTCTTATTATGGTTCCGTGCTCGTCCAGCTTGTTCCTAAAAACTCATTTTAGACCAATTATCTTTTTGTTCTTGGGTTTCGTTTCCAAATGCCACACTTTATTTCTTTCAAATTCATTTAGTTCATCTTGTATTGCAACAACCCAATCTGAATCTTGTAACGCTTCTTCGTGATTCTTGGGTTCCAATGTTGAGAGAAATGCAAAGTGTGCACAAAAGTTTCTTATCTGGGATCTGGTCTGTGTGCCTTTGTTTATGTCACTTATAATTAAGTCAAGTGGATGGGACTTTTGATGTTTCCATGGCTTAGGCACAAAATATCTTGTGGGAACAGTTGTGAAAACAAGCTCTCTGACTTGATTGACATTTTGCTCAACTTCATGTTGTTCATTTTGTTCTACTCTGGGAGCAGTTGGATTAGGAACACCTTACTGGTCCTGATTTCCCTGCTATCCCTGCTCTTGATTAGGTTCTATAGTTTCAATTTGAACCTACTGTTCTTCATTTACTTCTTGATCTTACTCTTTATGCACGTTTTCATCGTCTTCCAAATTAGCAAGACCTATCTTAAAATTATCTGTTTCTTGTTCACTTGTCATAAGTTAGTTTCATCAAAAATAAGCTTTACTATGAGATGAGTAGCCAAGAAATACTGCATTATCACTTCTTTCATCAAACTTTCCTATATTTCGTTTTCCATTTATATGAACAAATTAAAGCATCGACATCCAAACACACAAAAATAGGAAATGTTGGGTTTAACACATTTGAATAGTTCATAGGGGGTCTTAAAAGTGATGGGTCTACTCAACACACGATTCAAAATATAACATGCAGTATTAACAGCTTCAGCCCAAAAATTTCTAGGGAGACCACTAGCAATTAACATGGTTCTAGCCATTTCCTCTAATGTTCTATTTTTACGTTCCGCCACACCATTTTGTTGTGGTGTCCTAGGTGCGGAAAAATTGTGACTTATACCATGCTCATTACAATAATCCATAAACCTTGAATTTTCACATTCTTTACCATGATCTGATCTTATGTGGACAAGTTGATTGTTACTAGATTTTTGAATTTTATTTGCAAAAGCAACAAATTCATTAAAAGCTTCATCTTTGCTAGCTAAAAATAAGGTCCAAGTAAATCTACTGTAATCATCAACTATAACAAACACATATCGCTTTCCACTGCGACTTTGGATTCTCATAGGTCCACAAAGATCCATATGAATTAATTCAAGTGGCTTTGAGGTGGTCACAACATTTTTAGGTTTAAAGGATGACCTAACATGTTTTCCATTGGCATAAGGATCACAAACTTCATCTTTTTGAAATTTAAGGGACGACAATCCTCTTACTAGGTCTTTAGATCGTAGAGTATTAAGCAAAGAAAAACTAGCATGACCTAAACGTTTATGCCAAAGAAGAGGGTCATCTTCTATAACACTGAGACAAGTAAGACTGGTTTTGGGAACAGTGTGGAGGTCCACAACATAGGTGTTCCCTTTACGGATTCCTTCCAGAACAACGTCTCCTGTGTCATTCCTAGAAATAATGCACTTTTCAGAACTAAAGTTTACAAAGTTACCTTTGTCGCAAAATTCAGAGATACTTAGCAAATTATGTTTTAAATTCTCGACTAAAAATACATTGTCAATTCCATGGGAACTTGACCTTCCTATTTTTCCTTTGGCAATGATTTCGCCTTTCATATTGTCTCCAAAGGTCACAATTCCTCCATCATAGGCTTCTAGTGAGAGAAATTTTGATTTATCACCTGTCATGTGCTTGGAACAACCACTGTCGAGATACCATGAGCTGTTCCCCCTAACTAGAACCTGCAAAATGAACTAATTGTTAGAGTGAGGAACCCAGTCATCCTTGGGTTCCTTGTCGATTATGCATGAATCATATTTCCTAATCCAAATGCGATCGACATAAATTTGGTTCGTTTTGTCGTGCTGTTCCCATTTCAAACATTGAAATTTTAGGTGCCCGGTTTTACCACAAAAGGAACAGACTTTACTACTAAGGAGATCAACGTAGACCTTTTTCTTGCTTTTATTCTTATTGTATCCTAGGGCTTCAGCATTTTTAGTTTTAGCTTCTAGAATCCATTTTGGAACTTCATTGATTTTCCTTTTTCCACTTGAATTTAATTCAACTTTCAATTTCTCATTTTTGATTTTACGAGATTCTAGGTCTACTTTTAACCTTTGAAATTTAGTGCTAATATCATGAATAGATTCATCATTCATATTCTTATTTAAGCCTAGCAATTTATATTGATACAAATTGACATTAAGAATAATATTTTCTTGTTTTACCTTTTCTAATGTTTCCTTTAACATCACATTTTGATCTAATAAATCAAAGAATCTAGTTTTCACATCACACCTAAAAGAATTTAGGTAGGAAACATGGTCGTTTCAAGTTTTAAGGTCTTTTTCCATTTGTAGACAGGTAACACTTCTTTTTTCTAGATTATCTTGTGTCTTCAAAATCATTTTAATTAATTCATGTTTATCCAATCTAAATAGGTGGTTAGGAAATGAATTAGAAGACAAAACCTCTTTTCCTTTAGACGTTTCGTCATGAGTGGCCATGAGACATAGATTAGGTGTTTCTTCCTCAATGGGAGCTTCAGTTTCAGTTTCGCTCTCCGATTCTCCCCATGCAGCAATCATGGCTTTGCGAAAGTCCGTCTTGTTGAAATTTCCTTGCATTGGTTCTCTTTTCGTTTCCCTTGCCTTCCCTTTGCCCTTCTCGTTCTTCCATTAAGGGCATTCCTTGATGAAGTGATCAGTGCTTCCATACTAGTGACATTCGTAGTTGGTTTTGGTATTAGCAGCTCCTCTTTCTTTGTTGTTTCTTTGATTGGTGTATCTGCTGTTCCTGAAGAACTTCTTGAATTTTCGAACCAACATGGCAGTCTCCTCTTCATCACATTTTGACTCTTCTTGATCGTTCGCTTCCAGAGCAAAGCCTTTGTTTCGGGAACTGTCAGCTGTTCCCAGATGCAATTCGTGGGTCATAAGGGAACCAACCAACTCTTCCAGATTGAATTTAGTGAAATCCTTGGATTCCTGTATGGCTGTGACTTTAGCTCTCCAACGTTCATCATGAGGTAGACTCCTTAGAATTTTCCTGACCTGTTCATCTACGGGAATAAGCCTTCCAAGAGAGACAAGTTCGTTTGTTATGTTTGTAAACCTGGTGAACATCTCTTGAATACTTTCTCTTGGTTCCATAACAAATCTTTCATACTTTGACATCAACAAGTCAATCTTGGAGCGCTTCACTTAACTTGTTCCTTCATGAGTAACTTCTAGCAGATCCCAAATCTGCTTGGTTGTTTTGCAACCCATAATTAGATTATGCTTATTTGGTCCAAGACCGCAGTAAAGTAATTTTGACGGCAAGAGCATTCATCTTCATTTTCTGAAAATCTTCTTTCTCAAATTCAGTGATCGGTTTGGGAACAGTTTCGTTATTGGAGTTGGTAGTTGTTACCTCAAAGTCTCCAAATTCGATAACTCTCCAAACATGATAATTTTCGGCCTTGATGAAGATCTCCATCCTATTCTTCCAATATGTGTAGAATTTACCATCGAACATGGGTGGTCTTTGAGTAGAGTAACCTTCTTCCATTCGTTCATTCATTTTCAACATCTCTAAAACACCAAGATACGGCGCTCAGGGTTTCCTGATCAAATGAGGAACATGGCTCTAATACCAATTGTAGAAACACTTAGAGATGATGAATGCAACAAAAGGGGGGGGGGGTGAATTGTTGCTTTGTACTTTTATGTATTTTAGCCCTATTTTTGCGGAATTTAAAGTAAACAATAAACACTTAAACAAAAAGCTAAAAAGATAAATGGAGACAAGGATTTTACGTGGAAACCTTCTAGGCCTAATGGAAGGAACAACCACGACCACTCGGGATTTTAAGCTTCTCTTAATAAGTTTTAGGCAATTATTACAATTACATAAAACACTTCTCTTCTCTTCTCAACTAGGCCACTTCTCTTCTCTTTCTCCTTCTCTTTCTCTTCTCTTTCTCGTCTCTTTCTCACGTTTCCCCTAGACTTCCCTTAAGTCTAGTTACAAACTCTCAAAAACCCTTACAAAGAATTTCTCTAGACTAAGATATTGCATAAGAAAAATATTATAGATTAATTGGCAAATGAAAGAATAAATATTTTTCTTACTTGGGTGATCTCTCTTGATTTTTTCGGTTAGGGCACACCACCCTATGACCGGTTAAAGACAACTCTTTTTAAATAAGAGTAACCGTGGGTTTAAAGAAACCTAACTACCCATATTTCCCTTATTCTCAAATGAGGGAAAATGAAAATAATCTTAGGAGTTATAAGATAGAAGCTACGGTTGGTTTTTGATTTTAATGGCTAAAAATAGTATATTAAAATTAATTATATTAAAATCTAATCAACTTCCTATTTTCATGGAGACAAATAAGGAGACTTATTCTCCTCCACTAGATTATATGTGGTGGTTATTTAAATGATTCCAATTTGTAACTTATGCAATATCCTAATTCTTAACCGTACAATCAACTAAAATAAGAAAAAAATAATTTCCTACGTTATTTTAGCTGACCAACTTCTCTAGACCTGTTTTGCAGGGAACACTACACTGCCTCCATCAACACTTTTATCAGATTACTAATTATTGGAACAATAGAAATCAATTTCACTTTTGACTTTCCAAATGATCTTCTATGCTGACTATTTTTACTTTTGACTTTGACTTTGACATGTACAATATCCTTTAAACAAGCCTTTTAGGTATCATTGACGACTTTAACAAAATCGGATATACGACCAACAAAACAATCTCTAAAACATGTTTGTTTATATTAATGTGAAGTCATCATCAAAACTTAAGAGGGCCAACAAAAACTTTTAGAGATCTATTAAAGAAGCACAATATAGATCAATGCAAAAGTGATAATACGTCTATGAGTGCAAAACTAAGTTTAGATCAAGACATAAATGGTAAAAGAGTTGATCAAAGGACATATAGAGGTATGATTGCTTCTTTGTTGTATTTAACAGCTAGTTGTCCTGACATTATGTTTGGTCTTTACTTATGTGGTCGTTTTCAAGCAAACACAAAAGAATCTCACTTAACAGCAGTTAAGAGAATTCTTAGATACTTACATGGGACTAAAGACTTTTGTCTATAGTACCCTAGTTGTGGAAATTTTGCTTTGGTTGGTTATTCAGATGCAGATTATGCTGGCTATAAGGTGGATAGAAAGAGTACTTCAAGATCGTGTTAATTCTAGGGATCGTCATTAATCTAATGGTATTCTAAAAACCAAAATTCAGTTGCTTTATCTGCAGCTGAAGCTGAATACATGATGTGCTCGATTTAGAGCACATTTATGTCCCTACTTTGGTGTCGAGTCTCGTTGTTTTACATTGGTTTTATGCGATTTACACTCGGTTTTACCTTGATCTTGTCTCCATGGTGTTTAGAGGTCATTTCAGGTGTTTTCGGGAGATTTCGAGGTAAAACGGATCGAGTTCGAGGCTTAGACATCAAAGCCGAAGAGGAGGCACGCGTTTCGAGGCACTCACAAGTGTTTCTGGTCATCCCCGAAGCATCGCAAAGTCCGGAGATCATTTGGGGCTTGATTGAAAGTGCAAGTAAGCAAAAGAAGATCCATTCGGCCGAAGCCTTGAACCATTCGGTCGAATGGATGGGCAGCTACTATGTTCAAGCCTCGTATTCTTCTGGAAATGCCGAATGGGGTACATTCGGGCGAATGAAGGGTACATTCGGGCGAATGGATCTATCTTGTGTTTGGTTCAAATTTTAAAGATTCTGGAAACCCCGAATGGAGTACATTCGGGCGAATGAAGGGTACATTCGGGCGAATTAAGGGTACATTCGGGCGAATGGCCCATTTTTCTGCGCTGTCTTATTTTTCGCAAGCCCAATCCACGTAGGATCTTTAGGGCTTTTAAGGCTCGACTTGTGTAGCCTATATATACTCCCTTTTCTGAATGTAAACCCTATGTCTTGATGGTTAGAAACCCTCTCTACCATTAAGAACATCATTTATTGCTTTCTTTCAATTCCTTTGCCCTAGATTAGATTTTTATGCTTTCATTTACATTCAAGCTTTGTAATTTCAATTCCTTTTCATTCAAGCACTTTGGTTTATGTAAGTTTACTTTCCTTTATTGCTTTCTCTCTTAGTTTATCTTTCATTCATGCCATTTCATGTTTTGTTCTTCTTGAGTTTGATTATTGCTTTCAATCTTGTTCTATTGCTTTCATTTCTTATTCTTGCTTTGGTTATTGCTTTCTAGAGTAGTTGGTAGTTAGTTTTCTTGCCTTGCCTTTCATTATTGCCAGTTTATTTCTTGCCCTAATGTTTGCATACATGCTTTCCTTCTTGTTCTTAGTTGTTTTCACCTTCAATATGCTAGAGTAGATTTCTTAGGGGTTTTGGTTTGGTGAAACCCTAGGTTTGATGAATGTTGCTCACATGTTAGATTAGGGTTGAGGTTGTTGTGGTTTGTTTGATTGATATTCGATGCATATCTTGTCCTGCCACTCCCTTGTGAGACATAGGACGATTATGGGTCGTTCGCAATGACTATAGGTCATCAACTTCCCCATGCTATCTAGAATGTCTCGATTGAGCCTCGCTCAATCTCCCTTGACCTAACTTTGTATGAGAACATAGTTGACACAGCCCCTATTTTAGCAGCTTAAATAATAGTAATAAATTAAGTTAATTTGAGATTATTAAATTTTAAGTATGTTATTTTATTAGGACTTAGAAAAATATTTTAAGGATATCAGTTGTACAATTAATTTTGGGATCAAAGTGAATTATACGATAAAATATATAGGCATATTATCCACCTCATACTTTAATAAGTATGAGTGGGAAGTTAAGTCACCCATATGTTGCCATCAAACCTTGTGACTCATTCTAAAAATCTGTAAGTTCATAGACCATCATACCTTTCATTATCATCTTCTTCCTAAAAGAAAATCTTCTCTTAATATGAAATTTAACCTACTTCTCCATTGGAAGTTCATAAACCATCATGAATATAGTAGTAGGTATTTATAGTAGAAATCTCCAAATAGTTAGGGTTTAAAGAAAATCAATCTAAATCTTTACAAATCTAATTTAAGCAAGAGAAGCTAAACTTGGGATTTATTATGATGATTCGATGCTATTGAAGTTGAAGAAATCAAGTAGATCACCATCTCCATCTAATTTGTGTTAGAAGCTTTTTATGGGATTCATCAAGATAGCCATTGAAGAACTAGTTAAACTGGATTTTGGTTTTGATTCCTGAAGTTTTGTGTGTGATTGTATTGAAATTTAACTTGCTCAAAGGTAATTTACAAACTAATCTATTTAAGTATAATTGAATGTTTTAAAGTAGTTTTTGGTGTTTAATATGATTCATGTTCATAGTTGAAACTAAGGTTCTGTTTATGAGCAAGTTTCTGTCCGGTTATGTTTGGCTGTTTTTTAGATAGTTAGAGTCATTTCTGGATTTTAGTGTCTGCATGAGATTTGTAGAGCTTCGAGTCGCGATCGCGTAGGTACTTGAATCGCCCAAAAATGAGTTTGTATGAGAGAGTTATGCTCAAATTAGTGAGATACTACCAGGCTGCCATGAAAATCAATAATAGCCTTCTGTTTTACCATTTTTGTTGGTTTTCTGATTGTTTCTGGGTTTTGATGTCTTCATAAGAATTGTAGAGCTCTGAGTTGCGATCGTGTAGACACTTAAATCGCCTCTATACGAGTTCGTATGAGGAAGTTATGACCAAAATACTACCAGGTGTCCTGATATGGTACTACTACGGGATTTTTAATGTGAGATTAGATGTTATGAAACAAATTGGGTATTCTATTAATTTAGTGTTTAATTTTATTATTGGGTATTTGAGATCAATTTATGGTTTTTATTCTTTCTTTATTGATTGGTATTGTTGACTTATGGTTCTTATTTGATTAATAAGAGTGTTGGTTCAAGTATAAATTTGGAAACAGTATCGATGGCCGTTGGGTATTAGATTAGATGATATTATTTGGTTATAATATAATTTGGGTAATTGAGATTTATGATTGGTGTAAATTTTGTTAAACACCATTGATGGTAACTCAAGCCTTTACATGTAGATGGTTGATGATGAATTGATTGGTATTGTAATTATCGACTGCGATTCATGGCATAGGAAGATAATCTTATAAATAGTATTATATTCTAAATTTAATTTAATTATTTTAAAAGTTCAAGTTATGTTTTATAAAGTGTGGTATTACTGTTGTTTATATTTGAGCGAAATTGTAGTATTTTTGGTGTTCGAAACTTTGAAATTTGACTTTGTTTAACCTTGTTTTTAATCCTTAATCAAAATTATGTTTTGTATGAGCTTTTAAATATTGTACTATGAAAACGAGTTATGATTAATGATTTTAAAGAAAATCAAGTGATTTATTGATTTGTTTTATATTGAAATGTTCGACATTGAAACATGTTCGTTTTTGGGAATTGGCAACGGATATTTATATCCGGATTATTATGAAATCCTATAGCTTGATAATAGGTAATGGTTATTCGGATCGGTCTCGAGCCCCCGGTCCCGTTTCGTTCTTGCAAGAACCGTATTTCGGTGATGACGATCGCCCGTATTCTCAGGATTTAGATCAAGCCTACTTCCTGACGGTCCATATATTCCCACGTTTTAAAGTACTGTTATATTATTGTGTTTAATATGAGTTTTGAATAAATCCGTTTGGTATATAAAGTTTTGTTTGTTTCGCAAATGAATTTATATGTTTCATTTGCCGTATTTTGATTTCGCTATTCACTTATAAAGTAATAGCCGTATTTTGATTTTGCTATTAACTTGTAAAAGTTATAGCCGTGTTTTGAATCACTATGAACCAAAGGTTCTTAGTCGTATTTACGTCGATACCAAACGGTCTTTTAAAAGAATTTGGGGTTTGACAAACTAATGTTTTATAAGGAGATACTAAATGAGCAAAAGATTTAATTGGAGATGTTTGTCGATGACTTGTATATAAATATAATAGTTTGTTTTATTACTCAACAATTCAATTGTTGATAGTCCTTGATGGGGCCTATCCCTTACGGGGGATAGATCCATTTTCAGGTTAGCTCTGCTGTGGAGATGATGTTTGCTTGTGTTATCTGTTAAGTGCGCGGCGAGGACTTCTTTTTGATAGTCAAAATGTAAATTACCTTTGTAACTTAAATTGTAATATTTTATAATGTTTTGTAAATTGTATTCACTTATTTAAATGTAAATTATATAAATACTCTGATATTAGTTTGTTGTGGCTATCGAGCCACAGGTCGGATTCAACCCAGACTTTTATAAGTCTTCCGCTGTGCTTAGTAGACAGTATTATAATATTGTTTACGCCAGTTTGGGCTGTTTCAATAGTATCGACCTAGGGTGGATCCTCACCAACCCCGTTTGTTTCCTATTGCTTTTATCAATCTTGTTTATCGCTTTTCTTAGTTTAGTCTAAACACCCTCTTACATACACACACTTTATTTCCCTACACATAACACTTAATCTTCCTTGCCCTTGTTCCTTGTGGTTCGATCCCCAACTTACCTCTATACTCGCTATAGTTGTATTTAGGGTGTTTTATAAATGTGTTTGATTGACCAAGGTCTCTAGCGTTAAACGACGCGTTAGAAATCCCGTTATCAATACATAGCTGCTAGCGCATGTTGTTCTAAAATCTTATGGATTGCTCAACAATTTCAAGATCTTAGAGTTGATCTCAAAGGCATTCCCATTATGTATTTAGGGGGAGTATTTTTCATTTTATTTGCATGATTTAGTTGTGATTGCATATATGTATGTTTATACATGTATTTAAGGATTGAAAATTTAATTTCAATTTCTTAAAATTATATGTTTTGTATAATATAAAAATTCGGATTTATAATTAAAATTTTTTAATTAATAAAGGATATTTAATTTTAAACTAAATTGTTTGCTTAAATATTTTTACATGTCAACTACATTTGAATTACACATTCAAATTTTGGTCCAAATCAAACTAAACCTTCCAATTGGTCTCATAATTACCCTCCATTATACATCTCCTCACGTCATATATTCACTACACAAATCGTCAAACTTCACTCACATCATTTGGGTTCTTTTGCCTAAATGGTCAAATCACATTTAAGTGAAAGTACAAATGCATTCTACTACCTCTCTTTTATAAGGTGTGTAAACCATCTTTATCCTCACACTCTTCTTAACTTTTCTGATTTTCTCTCATACATCCCTTTCATCCTTCCCTTTCAAGCTTTAAAAACAATCATCAATGGCCCCCAAAAGAAAACTCACTCGTTCCTCTACAAAATACGAGAAAGGAGAGACTTCATCTCCAATGCAAGAAACTCCAATTCCATGCATTCCCTCGCCCTTAACGGCTGTTAAAGTATTAAAATCATGGTTTGAAATCATATGGCTTTTGGAAAATGGACCGATGTCTTTAAACATCTTCCAATATCTTTTGTTGATATCTTAGAGTACAATTTCTTTTTGTTTGAAGATTTAAAAATAAACTCTGCTTTCATCGAATCTACACCAGGTAAATTGTTAGACCCTGGATCGATGTCTTACCCCACTTTGGTAAATATTTTCTATTGAAATCTTTCATCCATTACTCTCAATGGTTTTCCCGCTTTGAGAAGCTATGTAAAGGGTCAAGAGATTATCATTACAAAAACCCTAATCAATGAAGTTTTTAAGTTTTCTAATGTTGTTGATGATTCTACCCCTAATTCTACTGCTTTTCAAAACGCAAAAGATATGTTTGTTTTATCCTCTCATCTCAGGTTTTCTCGTACTAGACAGTGAACCCACATTGGATTAACTTTGTCTGGAAAATTGCTGCACGGCAAGGAACATCATGTAAATTAGTTTCTGATTCTCACTTGGTTTTAATGTGGAAAATTGCTGCACGTAAGTCGATTGATTATGCCTCTTTGATCATTCAACTATGAGGTTTTGTAGCTCTAGTTTTCGCAATTTGGCCCTCCCAAATGCAAATATTATTTTTGTCATCTTTGATCATTTCATTCTCATTACGGACTTGGAAGAGGTTGATTATTCTTCCCCTCAATCTTTTTCAAACTAAGTTCTGACTTCTTTAGGGATGTTTAAAGTTGGAGATAAATATGAGTTATACTTCAATTTATTTGTGACAGAGAAAGAGGAGTTACAGAAATTGCATGGCAAAAAGATATGTCGGTTGGAACCTCATTCTAAAGACAGTCACACTACCCTTTCACGCCTTGAGTCTCTTGATTCTAAGGTTTGTGATATTAAAATGTCCCTTCTGAATTTACATGCTAAAGTGTCCAAAATTACCTTTATGCTAGACAATTTTATGAAGGACATGAAGGGCATGGTAGTTGAGGAATTGACCGTAGAAGAAGGTGTAGAATAAGAGGACATTGCTATGGAGGAAGAGGAAAAGAAGAAAGAAAAGAAGGAGGCCGAGGAAAAGGAAGAAGAAGAAACTGTTGTTACCCCTATCCAAGCGCTATCACCACCCATCGTTGAAGCTTCACCAATCAACACTTCTACTGGCAAGCAAAAGGCTTCCAAGAAAAGGAAGACCTGCTCCAGGAAGTGATTTGTTTTGTATGTTGTTGATAAATATTTGTTTTAATCGTCAAACAATATGTTTTTGGTTTTTGTTAAACAATCCCAAACAATGTATACTCCTTGTTTACTTTTTGAGGAAAGTCAAAAAGAGGGAGAAATATAATAGTTAATCTTTATCTTGTTTTGCATGTCGTAGCTTAGTTCTTAGCTGTTTTGATTGCTTCATGCGTTGATTGATTGTTCATGATTTTTTATTTGGTCTTTGCTTGATTATTATCATGATTTATTCATGCTCATGTTGTTTTCATGTTGCATAATTCATATGCATATTCATGTCATGTTGATCATGTTTGATTATTATTCATTTTTTATTGATAAAATCATGTTTTATTAATCATGATTTATTTTTGATAATTTTTAAATATAATATTTCAATAAAATATGATATATGTTTGCATGTAATAAGATTGGATATTGAATTACTTGTGATTTTGGAAAATAGTTAATGATTTTGATATCCATGCATGAACGTTTATTGGTTTATTTTATTCTGTTTTGAAACCATTTTCAATGCCTTCAATCTTCACTCAACCATTTTCTTATCTGTATTGTGAGAATTTTGGATTTGCTTTTGCTAAGGGAAATTGTAAGATGTTCTTCAAGGGGAAGAACGTACTTGAGTGAAGATTGATGGATCTTCTAAGTGTTTTAAAGCTCATTAATAGCTTTGGCTGCTAGTTTTTGCTAGGGCGACTGCAGCTTTTCTAGTTTCGTCTGATTCTCGTGGTGTTTTAGGTTTCTGAGTGCTGACCTGTGTAGATATTGGAGTTTTGTTAGTGTCTTGGTTGATGTCAGGCGGATAGAGGTGGTGGATGCAGGGGTTGTTTGGGTTTTCTTCGTGTGGTATTTTTGGAGGTGGACTTTTAGGTATATATATATATATATATATATATATATATATATATATATATATATATATATATAGGGGTGTTCAAAGCGAGATGCAGATTACCGGATCGAAATCCGTAACTTTTGGTCCCTAAATTGTGACCGGTTGGCGGTTTAAGCAGGGTACCGATTCAGGGTACGTTTAACAGGTTGGAAAACGATACGTTTGTTAATTTGCTAAAACATGTTTTTTTTATTCCCTTTTAACATTTTATATATATGACCTCCATAAACTCCTAGAGTTACACATGAAACTATGACCTCCATAAACTCCTTTTTAACAGTTAATTAGTTATAAAATGCAATTCATGAGCGAAAAGAAAAGTCTAAAGGAAAGCGACAGTTTAGAGTTTAAAACTTCAAATACAATAATTAATTAGTAACCGAAATACAACCATAAGCTCCTAGAGTTACACATCAAACTATTAAAATTTCAAGCTCCATTAATCATCTTCAACGGTGTCAATTGTCTCATCGATTATGACCTCCGGATGCTCCAATTTTAATGCATTACCTAGTCCAAAGTTACAAACAATATATAGTTAATGCATTACCTCATCTATTAAAAATATTTTACTCTTAAATAATCAATTGAAAAATAACTAAAAATGTATACCAGCCTTCTTCCATTTCAATTGAAAAATAATCCATTTATCAAACATTCAAGCATACAAGTTTCTGAACCCATTTATCAAACATACAATGATACAAAATTACAAGTAGTCAACTACTACTCCAAACATACAAGCATATTTTTGAACCCATTTATCAAAATCCATAATCAAGGCAAAGATACTGAAAATTGTCTGAAAAAAATTGAACTTCAAGTCTCATGGAGTAAAAATACCGAAAATTATTAAAAATCCATAATAAGAATTTGAATACCGAACATCGAATAAAACTTCAAGTCTCATGGAGTAAACAAATACCGAAAATATAAATTAAACAAGTTAAAAAAAATAAAATACCGAAAATCCAGGTGGTGGTGGGTAAGAAACAATGTAGATCTTCAACTTAAAGTATCTGAAAAAAAATTGAACAAACAAATAATATCAGAATTTGAATTCAAATTATTAAAAATAACTCGATCTCATATTTTTGAAACCAGAATCGACGAAATCCATAATCAACCCACCAAATAACTGATAAGAATAATGGGAGAGAAGTAGAAGATGAAGGGGTTGCTTCTTGCTTGTGAGTTGTGAGGGAGAGCTGCAGCGCCTGAGAGTAGTAGAGTACTTTGAGACTTTGAGTTGGTGAGAGAGAGCTGCTTTACTTTTAGGGTTTTATTACCTAGGTTAAATACTTAAAATACAGTAGTAAAAATAACAACAGCATTACAGCACGCATATTTAAAAAAAAAAATAATAATAAACCGGATGTCGGGTACCTGGTTCCATCAAAACTACTATCCGTACCCGACCCGAATACCCGGTTTGCAAACCGGGTACCTGGCCCGAAATACCCGGTTTTGCTAAATCGGGTAAATTACCCGGTTTTCCAAACCGGATACCGGATATTCCGGGTCGGGTTTTCCAAACCGGGTTTTTTTGAACACCCCTATATATATATATATATATATATATATATATATATATATATATATATATATTATATATATATATATATATATATATATATATATATTATATATATATATATATATATATATATATATATATATATATATATATATATATATATATATATATATATATATATATATATATATATATATATATATATTAATGAGCTTTAAGACACTTAGAAGATCACTCAATCTTCACTCAAGTACATTCTTCCCCTTGAAGAACATCTTACAATTTCCCTTAGCAAAAGCAAATCCAAAATTCTCACAATAGAGATAAGAAAATGGTTGAGTGAAGATTGAAGGCATTGAGAATGGTTTCAAAATAGAATAAAATAAACCAATAAACGTTCATGCATGGATATCAAAATCATTAACTATTTTCCAAAATCACAAGTAATCTAATATCCAATCTTATTACATGCAAACATATATCATATATATATATATATATATATACTATATATATATAATACATACATATATATATATATCATACATACATATATATATATATATATATATATATATATATATATATATATATATATATATATATATATATATATATATATATATATATATATATATATATATACATATATGTATTTATATATTTATACATATATATATTTATATATTTATACATATATTTTTAAGCAGGTATATATCGGACCTGGGAGGAGTTGGCTAATGCATTTTTGGCCAAGTTCTATCCTCCTAGGAAAACATCGCAAATAAGAACCCAGCAGCAAACATTTAAGCAGCTACCTTTTGAGTCATTTCACGAGGCCCTTGGATAGGTTTAAAGATCTCCTATTAAGTTGTCGTCACCATTAGATCCCAGATTGGTTGCTTGCCCAATCCTTTTATGTAGGATTGCATGATGAGCACAAGTCCTTAGCGAATGGAACTTGTAGTGGTGACATGGACTCTAAGTCACCGCAAGAGGACTTGAAACTGTTTGAGACCACGGCAAAGAAGAGCTTTTCTTGGGGAAGTGAAAGAGAACGCGCAACACAGAAGTACACCACAGATAGTGAGGCCATCAAGGCCCTCAAAAGACAGATGGCCTAGGTAAGTATGGTAAGTGGTACTCCTCTTCAGTTAATAATGTCTCTATGTGCGATACTTGTGGACTTCTCTAATACTTATAATGCAGGTACAAAGAATCATCGATACTTCTCATATAAGAGTACTAATGAGTTGAAACCCCCACCATATCAAGCACCACACAATCCACCGAGGTTCAACCAAAGACTGAAACATCCAAAGCATCCACGTCCACAACACCATCATCCACCACCATCTAATGTGGAGTCACAGATTGCAACGCTCCGACATATGATGCAGGCACACATACAATCGAGTAGTGCGCATATGAAGATGCTTGAGACTTAGATGACCCAATTGTCTCAAAAACAGAATATGCGTGCTCCTAATCATTTTCCTAGCCAGCTTGAACACAAGAGGAAGGAGCCCGACTAGATGAATGTGGTGACGACCAGGAGTGGTAAACAATTGGTTGATGCTCCCTCAAAAGAGGTGACACCAACATGTAGTATTTCTGATAACCCTAATACTAATGCTGATATTGTTGTTGGTTCTGATACTAATGCCGATGATGTGATCGGTAAATCTGTTGTAAATGATGATGCTAATGCTAAGTCCAAGTCTAGAGTCACGGACCTTCTAATTAAGCATGTGCCTTTTTCTCAGAAATTGGCACAACCTAAGTTAGAAAAGAAATATGGGAAATTCTTAAAGCTTTTAAAAGATGTGTCTATAGAAATTCCTTTCTTAGATGCAATTTCCGAGATTTCTACGTTTCCCAAATTTCTTAAGTCCATTATGTCCCAGAGCAAGAAGCTTGATGATGTTATTCAAGTGTCCTTGAAGGTAAATGTGAATGCTTTTATGATTGGTGATATGCCTCTTAAATAGAAGGATCCTGGTAGTTGCAGTATACCTGTAATAATGGGGAACCTTGTAGTGGATAGAGCTCTTTGTGACCTAGGTGCTAGTGTCAGCTTGATGCCCTATTCCATGTATAAGAGACTTAGGCATGTTAATGAGTTGTCCCCCACCAGGATGACATTCCAGCTTGCTAATCGCTGCATTGTCTATCCTAAGGGCATTCTGTATGATGTTGACCTAAGAGTAGGTAAGCTGACCGTACCTTGTGACTTTGTCATCATGGACATACCTAAGGATGCCAAGACTCCCATCATTCTTGGTAGACCTTGTCTAGCGACAGTTAGCACCTTGATTGATGTAGCTAAAGGTAAGTTAGTGATGAGTGTGGGGGAGGATATGGTTGAGTTTTCTATTCATGATGCTTTGCAATCCCCAATCCCCAGTGAGTCTATATGTCAGCTTGAGTTTGCAGATGATATGTTTGATGACCCTGATACAGCCCAAGATATAGATGCCCTATAATTTTTCCTTGGAGGAGCTAGGGGTGGTCGTGTAGGGATAATAGGCTGGGATGACCCTTTAGAGGGCCAAGCTGATTATCATGAGTGTGTTTTTTCTGATGATGTTTTGCAAGTTGCTGAGTCTGAGCAGGAGAAGAAGGATGTGAAGGAGAGTTCCACACCTCCTCAAGTAGAAATTAAACCCCTTCCTTCTCATTTAGAGTACGCTTTTCTTGGTGAAGATTCTAGTTAACCTATTATTGTCAGTAGTGGCCTCAATGGTAATGATTTGTACTGGTTGGTCAATCTGGTTAGAAAGTATCGAAAAGCCATTGGGTACACGATTGACGATATTAAGGGTATTAGTCCGTCCGTTGTTACTCACCGTATTAATAAGGATCCTGATGTTACTCCTTCCATAGAGGGACAGAGGCGACTCAATCCCAATATGAACAAGGTCGTTAAGAAAGAAGTGCTTAAGTTGTTAAATGCTAGGATCATCTACCCTATCTCTAATAGTAAGTGGGTATCCCTAGTACAGGTTGTCCCTAAAAAGGGAGGTGTGACTGTTGTTGAAAATGAGAAAATTGAGTTGATCCCGACCAGAAGAGTCACAGGGTAGCGTATGTGCATTGATTATAGAAAGTTGAACAAAGCCACCCAAAAAGACCATTACCCCATCCCCTTCATAGACCAAATGTTAGAACGGTTGGCTAACCACTCCCACTTTTGTTATTTGGATGGATACTCTGGATTGTTCCAGATTACTATTCATCCAGATGATAGGGAGAAGACTACATTCACATGTCCTTATGGTACCTTTGCATAGCGAAGGATGCCATTTGGATTATATAATGCTCCTACCACCTTCTAGCGCTGCATGATGAGCATATTTTCTGAGTATACTGAGCATTGCATGGAGTTCTTTATGGAAGACTTCTCCGTATATGGTGACTCTTTTGATGATTGCTTAGCCAATCTGGAGAAAGTGCTTGCTAGAGGCGAGGAAGTCAACCTGGTTCTAAACTGGGAAAAGTGCCATTTCATGGTACAACAGGGTATAGTCTTAGGTCACCTAGTGTCTAGTAGAGGTATTGAGGTTGATAAGGCCAAAGTCGAGGTTGTTGAGAAATTACCCCCTCCATTTAATGCGAAGGGAATTCGTAGTTTTCTTGGGCATGCAGGCTTCTACAGAAGATTCATACCGAATTTTTCTAAGGTTGCCCGACCTTTGAGTGAGCTTTTGGCGAACGATGTACCTTTTGTTTTTACTGATGATTGTCTATCTGCTTTTGAGAAATTGAAACACGCTTTGACAACCGTACCGGTCATCCAACCTCCTGATGATAACCTGCCCTTCGAGTTGATGTGTGATGCCAGTGACTATGTTGTACGGGCAGTGTTGGGACAGTGTAAGGATGGTAAGTTGCATGCCATCTATTAAGCGAGTAAGACCTTGAATGAGGCACAGGTGAATTATGAAACCACCGAGAAAGAGCTCGTGTCAGTGTTTTATGCCTTAGAGAAGTTTAGATCCTATCTCATAGGGTCTAAGAGTATTGTTTATACTGACCACTCTGCTCTTAAGTTTTTGTTTAATAAGAAAGATGCTAAGGCAAGACTAATTCGGTGAATTTTGTTGCTACAAGAGTTTGATTTGTAGATTGTAGATAAGAAAGGAGCAGAGAACTCAGTGGCTGATCATCTGTCCAGACTTGTATTGGATGAGGTGTCAGGTACGCCTGTCATTGATGATTCTTTCCCTGATGATCAGCTGGTGGTTCTCGCAGATGCTGATGATTCTCCTCTAGGTTGAATGCATTACAGAGGAAGAAGTTCTACCATGACGTCCGCTACTACTTTTGGGACGATCCGTTGTTATTCAGGGCATGTGCAGACGACATTCTCCGCTGTTGCATCCCTGAAAGTGAGGTACATTCTATCCTTAGGCATTGTCATGATCTACCTTGCGGTGGACATGCTGCCTCTTTTAAGACTGCTGCTAAAATTTTGCAATGTGGATTTTATTGGCCATCTCTTTTTAGAGATGTACATGCATATGTTAAGATGTGTGACCGTTGTCAAAGAGTTGGCAATTTGCCAAAGTCTAATGCCATGCCAATGAATCCCATTATTGAAGTTGAGGTTTTTAATGTTTGGGGTGTTGATTTCTAGGGTCCCTTCCCTTCCTCATTTGGAAACCGATATATTCTTGTTGCTATTGATTATGTTTCCAAATGGGTGGAGGCCATTGCTACTAAGACAAATGATGCTAGGGTGGTCACCAAGTTTTTCAAAAATACCATCTTTCCCCGTTTTGGTTGCCCTCGAGCACTCATAAGTGATAATGGGACACACTTCATAGAGCATAAATTTGAAAATCTTCTTAGGAAGTATGGAGTCGTTCATAGATATTCCTTGCCATATCACCCCCAGTGTAGTGAGCAAGTTGAAATCTCTAACCGCGAGCTTAAGCTCATTCTTGAGAAAATAGTGCACACCATTTTGTTTTGTATTTTATTTTATTTTTGTTTTGATCTTAATGTTTGTTTAGTGTGCAGCTATTTTTTAAAAGCCAACTGGAGGTATTTTGTAAAATAGTGCACACCATGGAAAAAGAATGATTTTGGAAATAAAAACCGCCAACTCGGCGGTCTGAGCGAGAAACAAAAACACCGACTCAGCTTGCGGAGCTAACGGCTTTTCTGGAGCATTTTAAAAGCCAATTTTCGATTGATACTCATTCTCACCTCACATCTTCTGATTTTCTCATCTCTCTCTACCTTCAAGCTCCCATCTCTCTCTAAAACCCTTTAATCTCTCATTTCCTCCACATTTCTTAAGCCTTCAATTTCCATTCTTTCACCATTTACATCTCCATTACACCTTTAATCTTGCATTTTGGGTTTCATTGATACAAATTGGTGAAGGAGATCTCTCAAGGTTGGAATTTGGTTCAATTTAGCAACAATTCATGCATTTCATTGTGGAAGGTATAAATTTCTATCTTTTGCTTTTCATGTTTGATTTGTGCATTATTGTGTTAGATAATTGTTGTTAGAAGACCCATAGGCTTGTGGTTGTTGGATTTCGCTTGTGGCATTGTTTGTTGTTGTTATTGTGTGACAGATTTTGAGGATCTGTGGATTATAACTGTTTTTAGAGTCCATAATGAATAATTTGTTCAGAACCAAGAAAAGTAGGACAGGTGAATCTCCCTCCTCTCAAAGGGAGGCAAGACTACCTTTACCACCACCCCCAAACCAACCCCAAAGAGCCCAAGGCTCAACGTCCTCCAAAACTATGGGGTGTAGGCTAACTCCCTCGCAATCCAAACTTTTTGTAATGCTGAGGGGGAGCGCTTTCTCCCCAATAAGTTTGTAGACCAGAATGCACTGCATAGCACATATTTATATAATGGCATTCATACCTTGCTAGAGAGGAAGGGACTCCATGGCTTCATGGATGTCGCCGCAGACGTGTACCCACGTCTGACGTTAGAGCTTCTTGCGACCCTGACTCGTCACGAGTCTTGTGAGGGTCGACACATCACTTTTAACGCCCTGAACATGGTCTACTCCATGCAATACCTTGACATTGTCAGGGCGTTTAATTGAGTTCTTAGGGATGATGAGTATGTAGTCCCCTCCGAGGCGGACATTATGAGTTTTTGGTTAGCCATCACTGGTAACCGGGTGTATCGTAGCACGGGCAATAAAATTGCCCATGTGTATCACCCAACTATGCGATATATTTTCCGTTTCCTCTCTATGAAAATTTTTTGTTTCTCTTTTCAAACATGTTTCTCTTTCCCTTTTTCAATAAACCACAAGTACAAATTCAGCTACAAAACAAAAATCAAAATGCATGATCAAGCTAAATCCATACAAATACATAGGGTAGAAAGCGTGAATAAACAAACATTAGGTTCCCCCATGCTTGCTTTTCACGGTGGGTAGCAATATGGTGTTCAGCAATCCTAAGGATGTAGGGTCTTTAGTAAGCCTGGATAAAACAATACAGCACAAAAATATCAGAATGCAGCCTACCTAATAAACTCAAATGCCAAACCGGGATAGCACCATCGGTTGTAGCATTACCTCTTAAAAATGAACAACGGCTCTCCTTATGTCTCCCCAAATATAAGAGGCTTCCTATCTCAATCTCCTTAACTCTCAAAAAGAATAATCTCACTTAAGCCCATAAAAATCCCAAACCCCTTGTCGACCTCATACCCAACCCAACACAAACACCAACACAACCACAACAAGATGAAACCAAACTAAACACCCAAACTCCAAACAATGTGGCTCATACAATGGAGCTCTTGGATCTCGCAGTCCAAGAACTAATTTGGATAAAAGAGGATGGGGGCTTATATTGGTTTAAAATTTGTAGCTCAAATAACATGCAATGGTTGAACAGGGATGATGTGCGAGAATCTATGTAAGGATAGCTCGGTGGGTTGGGTGACGATAATCTAGTGGAGCTAGAATACATGGAAAGATAAGAGTAGAGATAGGAATAGAAATATACCTATAGATGACGCGGCGAAGGAGGAACGATGATATCAGCTTCGTGAACGCTTACTCTCCTTTTGCCTAGCCTCCTTCACAGGTTTATGGCTACCATTCTCTTTTTTTCCAATTTTTTTTCTCAAGATATATACATCTAATTACAATAAAAAGAAAATAAAATACATTAAAAAGAAAATAGAAATCTAACAAAAGGATTAAAAGGATAGTACAAACTATGAAAATAAAACTAAAAAGCATAACAGTACCACTAACAGGTGTAGACTCCCCCCATGCTTATCAGAAGCATTGTCCTCAATGCATAACAGCCTAGCAAAGGGACAGGACTACGGTAGCACCAGCGTGCATGTAGGGAAGTCTAAGGTAGGTGGCCATCAGTGACCACTAGAGGAGCCGCGGCGAAAGAAGGAGAAAGATTTTCTCCTTGATCTCTTAACCTCTATAGCGGCTTCCTTCTCTCTCTCTCTCTCTGGGCCTCCAACTCAGCCATTTGGGCTCGAGGATCATGGAACGGGGTGCCCGCATAGTGTGCAGTTTGGGCCCCCTGAGCCATCATCAATGAACTCAGACGTGTATTAATGTCATACATGTCCGAGTCATAAGAATCATGCAGCTCGTTCCACTGATAGCTGCAGGTTTCTTGGAGGGTCTGCAATTGGTTATCAAACCGGTTTACGCGACCCTCCATATAAGTAAAATGGTCTAGCATGTCGTTACGCCAGACCCGGTCTTCCTCATAATCGTATGAGGGTACCTGCGGCTGATAACCATACCCATATTGGGGCTCTTCCTGGTAAGGTTGAACTCCCTGGGTATCCTCCTCGTCATGCTCGGGCGCCTCCTCATCATACCCGGCTTTTTCCTCATCTCCTCCTTCCTCCTCCTCAACCAAATTACCACCAAATAACTCGACAGCATGTTGCTGTGAGTAATGGATGATACGTGCAGTTAGCGTACGCACATCGTCGTTCGGGTGAACGTTCAAGGCGTTGCGGGGTCTAGGAGGAAGGTTAAGCAAGCGCCCATTAGGGCAAAATAGGTAGGCATCGCGACCTCTCATAAAGAAAAACTTGGTGTGCCTAAGGGTCGCGTAGTTGTATAGGTTGGTGGTAGCAGTTTCTAACTCGTCGCAGTCGTTAGGGAATTCAATCCCAAGACTGCTGACTAACATGGTGACCATAGTGCCAATGGAGATCTTGCCCTTTGAGGCTTTTTGGATCTCCAAACACCTTATGACAAACAGGTCCACCCAATTGGGTGGCGTTTGCCCCGGGACAGCGAAGGCATAAAAATGCCCAAGCCCAAGCTGCTGAACTTGAGTAGGCTCCCCTTTACCGAAGACGGTCATGGGGAGATACCTGTAAACAGAATGCAGCGCGGGATGCCAAATACAAATAACTTTATTGCCCGACCTAGAATAAGTAATGCCACCGGTCATTTCGGCCCAGAAATTACAGATGGTCTCCCTTGGAGGGACTTGATACTGGTGGTCAGAAAAACCCCAACTGAATGCCTCGACGATCTAGGGATACGTCATACTTTATGTCCTGTTGAAAGCATTGAAAGTAATATAATAGTATGTGTACCCCCGTGAAGAGCGATGACGCTCAAGGTTAGATAAAAACTCAAGGGTCAGGCGCGAATAGACTACCACGCTTCGGCCAACAGTACCCTCCAAACCTCCTCTACCCAAAATGGTCACAACCCCATCCTCCAAACCATGAACGACTAGAACTACACGATCAATGTATTTGGTCGGAAGAAGGGGTCGTCTTCGTAATCTATGAAAGGCTTGGGTCGGAGATGGTGTCAAAACACATCTCAATGTAACTACGGAAGATGAGCCAATAGCCCGCTAGGGCTTAGGTTGGTTTGGTGAGTCACGGTTGACGAGCCTCCTCGGTGGGGAGGAGTCGTCACCTTGGGGTCGCGAAGACGACCTTTCACCGGATTGCCTGGCTCTTTTAGAACGAGATCTAAATAGGTTCACATTTAACAGTTAAGATTACCAGCACAACACAAGATCCCAATAAAATGACCAAACAACACAACTTATACTAACAAGCCCTAAAAGGAGACACAAACAAAACTAAGAGGGATGAGAAGAATACCTTGATGAGATGAGAGCCTTAGAGGAGAGAAATAAACACCTTGGAGTTGGATTCCTTGAAAGCTTTGAAGAAATTTGCTCTTTTCAATTGAGATTGGGTTGAGGGAGTGATGTGCTCGTTTTAGAGCACATTTATCTCCTCATTTTAGTGTCAAGTCTTGTTGATTTTCAATGGTTTTATACACTTTACACTCGATTTTACCTTGTTGTTTTCTCCACGGTGTTTAGAGGTTATTTCAGGTGTTTTTGGGA
This sequence comes from Amaranthus cruentus, assembly GCA_019425755.1. Taxonomy (NCBI): domain Eukaryota; kingdom Viridiplantae; phylum Streptophyta; class Magnoliopsida; order Caryophyllales; family Amaranthaceae; genus Amaranthus; species Amaranthus cruentus. The sequence continues at coordinate 16,508,158 of CM033455.1, forward strand.
GATTTCGAGGTAAAACAGATCGAGTTCGAGGCTTAGACATCAAAGTCGAAAAAGAGACACGTGTTCCAAGGCATTTCCAAACATCTCGAGGCATTCCCGAGCACCTCGCAAAGTCCCATGCCATTCCGACACTTCAAAGACCCATTGCAAATGTTGATATGGGCCATTCGACCTAGATTCGGGCGAATCTAGGGTCAGCTCCGGGCGAATCTAGGGTCAGCTTCGGTCGAATGAGGTGCTGGAGCCCAAGATCAAAGCTCGCAACACTCTGGAAATGGCGAATCAAATCCCATTTGGGTGAATGCTAGTACATTCAGGCAAATGCCCAAATAGATTCGGGCGAATGGCGTATGAAAGTTGGAGATTCAGTTCAAGACCCTCTGGAAACCCCGAATGTGACCCATTCGGGCGAATGAGGTCCATTCGAGCGAATGGGACTAGGCATTCAGTCGAATGTGTCTTAAATTATGCGTTGCGTTTTGTTTCGCAACCTTATTCCGTAGGATTCTTTTAGGGCTTTTACCCTACCCTTGTACAGCCTATATAAAGGCTTAGTTCTGAATATTTTGCCCATGTCTTGATGCAGAGAAACCCTCCCATCTAGAACATCACATTTATTGCGTTCATTTCATTTCCTTTGCCCTAGATTAGATTTAAAGCTTTCTCGTTTACTTTTCCAAGCATTGTAATCTTTGATTTCCTTTAAGTTTATGTAAGTCTTCTCTCATTTATTGCTTTCTTAGTTTGTTTATCTTTCATTTATGTCATTTTAATGCTTTCTTCTTTCATGCTTTGATTTTGCTTTGGATCTTGTTCATTTACATTTCAATCTTGTCCTTGTTCTTCTTATTGCTTTGTAGTATACGTGATCGATAGATTTCTTGCTTTGTCTTTCATTATTGTTGCTTTTCTTCTTGCCCTAATGCTTTCATTCATGTTTTCCTTCTTGTTCTTAGTTGTAGTTAGACTCAATATGCTAGGGTAGTTTTCTTAGGGGTTTTGGTTTGGTGAAACCCTAGGTTTGGTGAATGTTGTTCATATGCTAGACTAGGGTTGAAGTTTGTTGTGGATTGTTTGATTGATATTCGATGCGAATCTTGTCCTGCCACTCTTGATGAGACATAGGGCGATTATGGGTCGTTCGCATGGCTATATGTCCCCATCTTCCCCTCGCTATCTAGAGTGTCTCGATCGATATATGTTCGATCTCCCTTGACGTAGCTTTCCTTGAGAACATAGAACCGACCTAGGGTGGATCCTTACCATCCCCGTTTGTTTCCTATTGCTTATCTTAATCTTGTTTATTGCTTTCGTAGTATAGTTTACACACCCTTCACTCATACCCATTACCTTCTCTACACCTAGACCTTAACCTAGCTTAGTTCTTGTCCTTGTGGTTCTATCCTCGACTTACCTCTATACTCGCTATAAATATTGTTTGCATAGCCAAAGTTTTTAACGTTAAACGACGCGTTACAAACCCGTTATCAGGGAGACGGGTGGATGAGAAGGAGATGAGATGAGAATAGGAGAAAAGATGAGTTAAAGATGTAAAAGTGAGAAAATGGGGCAGATGGGGGGTAGCAACGAGTCGCTACATGCAGAGCGACGAGTTGTCGCTTTTGTTCTGACTTATTCCTGCTTGCCGTAAGTATGCGATGAGTCGTTGCATAGGATGTGGCGACTCGTCGCTATAGTTGTAATAGGTTGTTATAAATATTGTTTGCATAGCCAAGGTTTTTAGCGACGCATTACAAACCCGTTATCAAAATGGCGACGTTGCCGGGGACATGGCGTTATAGTTAGGTTTTGTGCTTGTTGTAGTTCATTTTTTGCTTTCTTTGAGTTTTTGTTTAAATAATTTTTGCTTGTCAGTGCTTACGCTTGGTTTCTAGTGTTGTTTGCATGAGCTATAGCACACGGAGATCACAGCTAGAGCTTGTTCCGTACAATCCTGAGATACAAAGGGTCACTAGACGATCTCCTCCTCCCACTCTACGTCAATCGTCTATACCTAATCCTTCTACACTAATGGCCGACAATCAACCGCTTTTTGGTCAATTTGGGACCCCTTGGTCTAGAGAGTTTCAAGGGGGCGTGGTTTTACCGGATGCCCCACAAAACTTCCGCATTGACCCACAATACACAAGAATGGTGAAAGAATTTTCATTTTGTGGGTTGAGACACGAGTGTTCTCTCTTGCACTTGGACACATTCTCGGACATTTGCATGCTTATTCCTCCATGCCCCGATAACCTGGATTATGTGAAGCTATTCCTCCATGCCAAGGATTGATACAAATGCTTAGAGCCCAACTCCATCACCACATGGGCTCAACTTAGAACGGCGTTCCTCGAAAGGTTCTATCCTACGGTTCGAACACATGATTGGCGCAAGAAAATCGCATCTTTCACTCAAGAGATGATGAGAGCCTTAGTGCCGCTTGGAGTAGATTCAAGGGTATGATCCGAGCGTGCCCCCATCATGAGTATGGGGAGAACCACTTGAACACCTTCTTCTACGACGGGCTTACCGATTCAACCAAGGCACTACTAGACTCTGCGGTTGGTGGGCAACTCTCAAAGGTCCTATGCAACCGAGTGAAGGCCATGATTGAAGAGGTTGCAAAGAATAACACTTGGGGTGGAGCGAGGGGTAGTAAGCAACAAAGGGGTATGATCGACGATGCTAATCTAGACTCAATCGGCGCAAAAATTGAAGCGATCATGGACAAGAAATTGTCCAAGCTTAAGTTAGCCCAAGGTACTTCTAATGTGTCCGCTACAAATGAAGCCAAGTCTTTCTCATGTCGTATTTGTGGGGGTACCAATCATGACACATCAGATTATGGGGGTTTGATTACATCACCAGCCAAATGAGCACCTTAGCCCAACTCAATCAAAATTTGATCGCTCAAAAGATGTTCGAAAACCAACTTGCACTCCAAGCACAACCACCTCCACCAACACTATTCCCATCTAACCCTCAACAACCCAACCCATCCACCCAACCTCCATCACCTAACCCACCACCTGATCCCAACCACCACACGTGCAAGGCGATCTTCCTTAGATCGGGGACATCATATCCGGCTCCAGTTGAGATTCCTAGTGATTATTTGGGTGAAGGTTCTTCTATGGGTAAGGATCTTCAAGAGATTGTTGAGCATGAGCTTGTGGGAGGGGAAGAAAAGAGATTTTTGAGGAAGAGTTTGAGGAGAAGAAAGAAGAAGAACTTGAGAAGAAAGATGAGGTTGAAGATGAAAAAGAAAGAAAGAAGTTGGAGCAAGAAGAGCGATGGAAAGAAATCCAAGAGAGGAGGGCTTATGAGCGTTTACATGCCCCACCGCTACCCTTACCATATAGAGCGGTGGAGAGACAATTGGAAATGAAAATCCCGTTCTTAGAGGCCATGGAGCAAATGCCTCAATATGCCAAGTACTTGAAGACTCTCTTGGGGAACAAAAAGAGGCTAGAAAGCGAGGTTGTGAATTTACCGGAACAAGTTAGTACCATCATTCAAGGCACTTAGGCCAAGAAGGAAAAGGCTCGAGGACCCTTTGTGCTCCCCGTCACTCTTGGGAACCATAAGCCCAAGGGAGCACTTGCCGATTTAGGGGCCTCGATTAGCCTCATGCCGATGTGTAAAGGTTCCATGTGGGGAATTTGAGGATCTTAAGCCATCAAAGAAGTCCATCCAACTTGCCGACCGAAGTGTAAAGGTTCCATGTGGGGAAGTTGAGGATCTTCCAATTCAAGTTGCAAACCCTGGTTTCCCATGTGATTTCGTTGTGCTTGATATGGTGGAAGACCCTTACACTCCCCTCATACTTAGGAGAGACGCATTGAAGACTTTGGGTGCCCTAATCGATATGTGAGACCGAGACTATTACTATAAGGGTAGCCCAAGAGCAAGCGGTTTATGGCTTCGCTATGTTTTCAAAGGAGCCCATGGTCGAGCAACTTTGCTCTCTTGATGTGGTGGATGATTCTCATGGTGATAAGATTAGGGGGCTTGATGTTCTTGTAGCCCATATGATTGATGATGAGGTGATTTTCGATGAGGAGGTGGTGAACTTTGATGATGATGAGATGAAAAAGAAGGATGATGATGATGTTGAGAAGGAGAAGTTTGTTCTTGTGCATGCCAAAGATGATGATGAAGCCACGAGTGTTGACAAGCAACCCCGTAAGAGGAGGCGGGTTAGAAAAAGAAAGGAAAAAGAATACAAAAAGAAGAAGATGGCTCCACCATGGCTTGGGGGAGCCCCATATTTGAGCATACCACCGGGTGACCCCGGTTCTTCATTGCTTACCTCCGCCACCGCCACTGCTGCTAGGTGGAGAGTATTGGGTCACCATGTTCGAGGTGATGGTGATGCTAGGAATGAGTCTGCTCCTAACTCAGGTATGGTCAGTTTTTCATTTTCAGTTTGAGTTGGTGGTTAGCTGGGTTGAACTTAACGACGTTAAACAAAAGTACTTGCGGGAGATAACCCGGTGTTTGATGTTGTTTGCTTGATGTTTGCTTTGTTTTCTTTAGTTCCAATAATGCCCATCTTTCGTTCTTTTGGTTTTCCTTTCGCCTTCCCCATCGCCGAGGCGGCTCTTGAGCTTGCTTGGGGGAGGATACGCTTACGCTTTCAAAACCCCAAAAGATTTGCATTATTGTAACTATTGTTTAGTTTTTCTTTTAGTTTTTCTCATGTTTAGTTCTTGTTTAGTTCTTGTTTTACCTAGTTTGTATAGTTCATATCTAGGTTGTATAGTTGTGTTTTATCCTTGCTTTCAATAAATGGTTGAGTTGTGAGACTAGCATGCAAGCTTTTGTTGTGCACATTTGTGGGTCCTATGCAAACTCGTATTTCCTTAGCCTTGTGCCTGTTTTGGGACCTAGAGTCTGACTATTTTCCACATAGCTTGGGGGAGCTGGGTTTGCTTGGTTGGTGGCTTGGATAACTACCTTTAGAGGCACATTTCGACTAGCCTGTAAGGATTGAGACTTCTTGGACTCCTTGCGAGTTCCATTCATTATGAGTGCTAGTTAGGGGATCTAAGTATTGTGTCGGTTCTTCTCCAGTACAATCGACTTTTCTCGAGACTAGGGATGATAACACGTTCGCTAGAATTGAGCTACATAGCCAAATAGCCTACCCTGAATGTAATTCGACTTTAGGTTAAGCCAAGTTTTTGCCTTTTCCTATTCTTTTGTAGCCACATTGTTTAGCCTCCACATGAGGCAAATTGTCCCTCTTCTTACCTAGAGGATAACTTAGTGATGGTGGGTTTGTTGGGTGCTACAGTGATTGTGGGCTTTTGGTTGTGATATTGGTTGTTGGTTTCATATGACTCTATTCATTCCTGTCCAGCTCCTATTGTTTCTCCTTTCATCCTCGAGTGCTTACATAGTGATTATTCATACACACTCTTTGTTTGAGGAGAACTCTCTCTTGTTCTTCATTGAGTTTTATACACATATTTATTTGAGTGAGGAGGTCGATATATTCATTTGGGAGATGAGCTTGGAAACACATGTTATTATAAGATTTCACATTTTGTTTAGTGTTTAATGATGGAGATCATTGTGCTTCTATGAGATTATTGGGTTATTATGGTCGATGGATATAGTGTTTATTGATTTATCATGAGATGTTTGTGGGTGTTTGTTTAGGGTCACTTGCTATCCTCTACTTAGCTCCACATTTCCAAATGTATCCCACCTTAACCCTAAGCCAACGTTTCAACCCTTTTGCTAACCTTTTCGACTTGGTCCGATTAGCTTGTTTTGTGCTGGACAATCCCCATGATTTGCCCCTATTAGTTGTTTGATTCCCGACTCATCTTTAGTCGGAAGATTATGAGCGAAACACGAACCATAATCAAACACATGAGCGTCATTACCCGGGGAGCGTAGACTTGTGACCTCTCTAGGTAGTGGGTGGCATAGCTTGTGATGTAGCTTACCCTAGGGATCTCGAGTTCGTGGAATTGGTCATTCTCTTTGGTATTGCGCTCCTTGAGACCATTGTACTTGCACGCCTATGGCTAGGGAAGAGTTTTTGCTCATGCACAGCTTGTATTGTTTTGATTTCCTCTCACCATGTTTATTTGCTTTTGATTTGTGGGCCTCCTTCTGAAAACCCTCACGAGACCTTACTCGTGCTCTTTGGGAGACCTTGAGGTTTAAAGGGCTTGTCGTACGTGCTAAGTGCGACTGTGATTCCTACGACAGTGAGTTATAGGTTTATGCTTTTCGTAGTTTAGTTTTGTTTATAGCTTAGTTTGTTTTTGGGTGCCCCATGCTTTCATGTTATCCTACCTAGTCTCTTTGCTAGGGACTAGCAAAGGTTTACCTTGGAGGAGTTTATGTGCTCGTTTTAGAGCACATTTATCTCCTCATTTTAGTGTCGAGTCTTGTTGATTTTCATTGGTTTTATACACTTTACACTTGATTTTACCTTGTTATTGTCTCCACGGTGTTTAGAGGTTATTTCAAGTGTTTTCGAGAGATTTCAAGGTAAAATGGATCGAGTTCGAGGCTTAGACATCAAAGTCGAAGAAGAGGCACGTGTTCCAAGGCATTTCCAAGCGTCTCGAGGCATTCCCGAGCATCTCGCAAAGTCCCATGGCATTCCGACAGTTCAAAGACCCATTGCAAATGGTGATATGGTCCATTTGACCTAGATTTGGGCGAATCTAGGCTCAGCTTCGGTCGAATGAGGTGCTGGAGCCCAAGATCAAAGCTCACAACACTCTAGAAATGGCGAATCAGAGCCCATTCGGGCGAATGCTAGTACATTCAGGCGAATGCCCAAATAGATTTGGGCGAATGGCGTATCAAAGTTGGAGATTCAATTCAAGACCCTCTGGAATCCCCGAATGTGACCCGTTCGGGCGAATGGGGTCCATTCGGGCGAATGGGACTAGGCATTCGGTCGAATGTCTCTTAAATTCTGCGCTGCATTTTGTTTCGCAAGCTTATTCCGTAGGATTGTTTTAGGGCTTTTACCCTAACCTTTTACAGCCTATATAAAGGCTTAGTTCTGAATATTTTGCCCATGTCTTGAGGGAGAGAAACCCTCCCAAATAGAACATCACATTTATTGCTTTCATTTCAATTCCTTTGCCCTAGATTAGATTTAAAGCTTTCTCGTTTACTTTTCCAAGCATTGTAATCTTTGATTTCCTTTAAGTTTATGTAAGTCTTCTCTCATTTATTGCTTTCTTAGTTTGTTTATCTTTCATTTATGTCATTTTAATGCTTTCTTCTTTCATGCTTTGATTTTGCTTTGGATCTTGTTCATTTACATTTCAATCTTGTCCTTGTTCTTCTTATTGCTTTGTAGTATACGTGATCGATAGATTTCTTGCTTTGTCTTTCATTATTGTTGCTTTTCTTCTTACCCTAATGTTTTCATTCATGTTTTCCTTCTTATTATTAGTTGTAGTTAGACTCAATATGCTAAAGTAGTTTTCTTAGGGGTTTTGGTTTGGTGAAACCCTAGGTTTGGTGAATGTTGTTCATATGCTAGATTAGGGTTGAGGTTTGTTGTGGATTGTTTGATTGATATTCGATGCGAATCTTGTCCTGCCACTCTTGATGAGACATAGGGCGATTACGGGTCGTTCGCATGGCTATATGTCACCAACTTTCCCTCGCTATCTAGAGTGTCTCGATCGATCTACGTTCGATCTCCCTGGACCTAGCTTTCCATGAGAACATAGAACCGACCTAGGGTGAATCCTTACCATCCCCGTTTGTTTCCTATTGCTTATCTTAATCTTGTTTATTGCTTTCGTAGTATAGTTTACACACCCTTCACTCATACCCATTACCTTCTCTACACCTAGACCTTAACCTAGCTTAGTTCTTGTCCTTGTGGTTCGATCCCCGACTTACCTCTATACTCGCTATAGTTGTAATAGGGTGTTATAAATATTGTTTGCATAGCCAAGGTTTTTAGCGTTTAACGACGCGTTACAAACCCGTTATCAGGGAGATGGGTGGATGAGAAGGAGATGAAATAAGAATAGGAGAAAAGATGAGTTAAAGATGTAAAAGTGAGAAAATGGGGCAGATGGGGGGGTAGCGACGAGTCGCTACATGCAGAGCGACGAATTGTCGCTTTTGTTCTGACTTATTCCTGCTTGCAGTAAGTGTGCGACGAGTCGTTGCATAGGATGTGGCGACTCGTCGCTTCAGTTCTGCCTTGATCCGAATTTCCAGAGGTGGTGCAACGACTCGTTGCACTCAATGTGGCGACTCCCCACAAAGTTTCTCCCTTTATACCTGTTTAGTTTTATTTTTTTTTTTTGGAGTACAAAAATTTAACTAAGAAAATGATATGAAATACACGGGTTGTCTCCCAGAAGCGCTAGTTTAACGTCGATAGCTCGACGCCCTTCGGTGTCAATCAAACAACTAGCGGAGTAAGGAACAGGGCTTCCTTACCTTCAACTATGGAACTGGGAAAATAGTGCTTCGCGCTGTGACCGTTTACCTTGAAAACTTCTCCTTCACCACTTACTTCTATCGATCCATAGGGATAGACCTTCGTGACGGTGTATGGACTCGACCATCTAGATCGTAGCTTGCCCGGAAATAGCTTAAGCCTAACATTGAAGACTAGGACTTGATCACCCACTACAAATTCCCGTTGTCGGATTCGTTTATCATGCCAAACTTTAGTTTTCTCCTTGTAGATCCTAGAGGTTTCGTATGCATTTAGTCTATTCTCCTCAAGCTCATTGAGATTTAGTAGGCGCTTTTCACCGGCGGACTTCAAGTCGAAGTTCAAAGCTTTTACTGCCCATAGAGCTTTGTGCTCTAGTTGCACTGGGAGATGACAAGCTTTTCCAAATACAAGTCGATACGGAGTGGTGCCTATGGGGGTCTTAAATACAGTACGATAGGGCAAAGAAAATCTACCCACTTGTTTGTGGATGATAGGGCAAAGCAAATCTATGATGCGCACCGTACTTCTTCAAGAGGGCTTCAAATTTGGATTCTATGAAATGGGTGCCATTATCACTGATCAAGATTCGTGGAATACCAAAACGAGAAAAAATGTTATCTTTGAAAAACATGCTCACCACCCTGGCGTCATTTGTTGGAGTAGCAATTGCTTCTACCCATTTAGACACATAATCACAAGCTACCAAGATGTATTTATTCCCACAAGATGCTGGAAACGACCCCTGAAAATCAATACCCCAACAATCAAAAATTTCTATCTCAAGTATGTAGTTGAGGGGTATCTCATTTCTTTGGGAGAGATTCCCAACTCTTTGGCATCTATCACAAGCCTTAAAAAATTCACGAGCATCCTTATGCAAAGTAGGCCAATAGAAGCCACATTCGAGCACCTTTGCCACGGTCTTTCATGATGCGGCGTGACCACCACATGGCAAGCTATGACAATGAGTAAGAATTGATTCGACTTCTTCATCGGGAACACACCTTCTAATCATATCGTGTGAACTTTCATGGAACAAAAAGGGGTCATCCCAAAAATACTTCTTCACATCGTGGAAGAATTTCTTCTTCTCATAAGGGTTAAAATCATGAGGAACGACACCGCTTGCAAGATAGTTGACAATATCAGCATACCAAGGATCACTAGAGATGGAGAGGATGGAGAACAACTGATCATCTGGAAATGAATCATTGATGGGAAGACTCTCTTGAGAATGTTCAAATGTTAACCGAGAGAGATGATCAACAACAACATTTTCAGTGCCCTTCTTGTCTTTGATCTCAAGATCGAACTCTTGGAGGAGCAAGATCCACCTTATCAACGTGGGCTTTGCATCTTTCTTTGCCAACAAATGTTTAAGCGCGGAATGATCGGTATGCACAATAACTTTCGACCCAATGAGATAGGATCGAAATTTCTCCTAGCAACTCTTTCTCCGTAGTGGCATAATTCATCTGTGCAGAGTCTAGGGTTCTACTAGTATAATAGATTGCGTGCATCTTTCCATCTTTCGTTTGACCTAGCACCGCACCAACCGCATAATCACTTGCATCACACATGAGCTCTAGCATTTGGTCAACGAAGGGTAAGGGAAAGTGGTCTTTACGGGTCGACTTGTTCAAATTCCTATAGTCTATGCACATACGCTAACCAGTAACTGTTCTAGTAGAAATCATCTCCCCCTTATCATTGGTCACAACAGTCATGCCCCCTTTCTTTGGGACAACTTGAACAGGACTAACCCACTTGCTATCAGAAATGGGATAAATGATCCCTGCAGCTAATAACTTCAACACTTCCTTTTTCACCACCTCTTTCATGTTAGGGTTGAGGCGCCTTTTATTTTCAACAGACAGGCTGGCCCTTTCCTCTAAGTGAATTCGGTGGGTGCAGATAGAAGGGCTGATACCCTTGATATATTCAATAATGTACCCAATTCCCTTAGGATGTTTACAAACAAGATTTTTCAATTGAGCAATTTGGCTATCATTAAGTGCACTATTGATGATAATAGGATATGTAGAAGACTCTCCCAAAAAACAATACTTCAAATTAGAAGGTAAGGGTTTAAGTTCTACCTCAGGAGGCATAGTTCTCTCCTCAATGACGTCCTCTGTATTGAATAGCTCCTCAGATGGACTATCAAGAACCAACTCAGCTTCACCCAAAACTCCTTTTTCAAGGAGCCCTTCTATCTCATCACTGTGTATCTCCCATGCAGACTTGGGGACTTTTTCTTCACCAATCTCAACCATGAAACAGTCATCCATAGAGCTAGGATAACTTAGGGCTTTAGGGAGCTCAAATTCAATCTTATCATCACCAACCTCCAATGAAAGCTTCCCTCTTTTCACAGCAATCACAACTCCTGCGGTGGCTAAACACGGCCTTCCAAGAATGATGGGTGTATGGACATCTTCGGGTATGTCCATCACAATGAAGTCACAAGGGAAGACAATGTTGCCCACAAACATAAGTACAACCATGAGAATACCTTTGGGACGTTGAACACTCCTATCGGCCAGTTGCCATGTCATGGCAGTTTGAGACAAAGAACCCACATTGTGTAGCCGTTTGAAAATAGAGAGGGGCATGAGACTGACACTTGCTCCCAAATCGTATAGTGCCTGATCTATAGTGAGGTTACCAACTGTGATAGGAATGGAGAAGCTACCTGGATCACTGAGCTTTGGAGGGAGTTGATTTAGAATTACCGCACTGCATTGTTGGGTCAAATTGACAATCCCTTCAGTTTTCCTTCTGTTGGTGACAAGATCTTTCAGGAACCAAGCGAAGGATGGTATCTCAGAGACCGTATCAAGGAATGGGATTTGGAATTGAACATCTGTGACCATTTGAAGGAACTTGCCATACCTTTTCTCAATGCGAGCCTTCGCCAACCTTTGTGGGAAGGGAGCAGGTTGAACATATGCGGGTGAAAGAGGTGGTGGTTCATCAGCTTTATCTCCAATTTCAATCTCCTCCACTTTTTCATCATCAATGGAATATGTGCTTGGCTCTTTGGCTTTCTTGGTGGGAATTGGAGGTGCAAGTATTTTGCCACTTCGGGTGGTAATGGCATTGATATGATTAGGCCGCTTGGTGCTTGACTCAGGTTGACTAGGGAAGTGATTTGGGACTCTTTGGGAACTAGAGATGTGTTAACCCATCTGAGCGATTTGAGAGTACATCATCTTACTTTCCGTCTGCAACTGAGTGACCAATGCTTCAAGTGCATTTATGTCCTTTCTTAATTCTGCGTTGAACTGATTCTGGGTATTCATGAACTGCCCTTGAGATGCTATGAATTGGTTTTGAGCAGCTATCATTGCTTCAAAAGCTGCTTTCCATTCTTCCTTTTGGGGTGGAGCTTGCTGCATAGGAGGACGGTAAGCAGGTTGTGGAGGTTTATTCTGGAAGCCTGGTGGATTGTATTGAGGCCTTGGCATTATCTGATGCGGATTCTACACATTTGTAGAGGAGTAGGAGAGATATTGGTTCTTGTTGGGCATAAACGAATTATTGTTGTACAACGCATTAATCTCTTCCGGTGCAGGTGCAGTAGTAGGACAAGCATCAGAGTTATGTGCACTAGAACCACAAGTAACACACATCACTTGTGTAGGGGCGGGAGTTGCTACCTTTTGGAAATCAGTGCTCAACTTCTCGACCCTTGCAGTTAGCGCGCTTATAGCTTTCATCATTTCCCCATCTGGCTTGGTTGACGATTGTGCTGCTGGCTCTCTTTCGTTATTACATGAAGAGGAGTTTTGAGCTATTGTTTCAAAAAGAGTCATCAGATGATCTTCGGTTTTGGAACTGTGCTCTTCATGTAGACCAAAGTAGAAGGATTGGATGAGTAACCACTTAGGAATTTCATGATGAGGGCATTGCCTTTGAAGATCTTTAAACCGTTCCTATGCCTTGTAGTAGCTTTCAAAAGGACGCTGGTTGAACGTCTGAATTTCGGATCTCAGTTGGGATGTTTTCCTTGGGGAAAAGAACTTTGTGAGGAACCCAGTTGCCAATTCCTCCCATGTTGAGTATTTATTCGGTGGTTCAGACTTGAGCCAAGATTTGGCTTTGTCTCTTAGACTAAAGGGAAAGAGTCTTAACCGGATAACATCTTCTGTGACATTATTGATGTTGATGGTGTCACATTTCTCAATGAAATCGGACAGATGATCATGTGGACTTTCAGAAGGTTGCCCACCAAATTGATTTAGCTCGATGAACTGAATCAAGTGAGTGCAAATCTCAAAGTTATCTACAGCTATGGTTGGCTTCACAATACATGAGGCAGTTGAATGAGCTGGAGTGGGCCTACCCATTTGGCCGAATGTCGGTGGTGGATTAGCCATTTCGGGTGAGCCTAGTGGTGTACCTCAGACGTTTCAAATTCTCTTCTCCTTCTTAAAGCGTTGGCTTTACACGCAATGGCCTCGATCTCGGGATCGTACAGTAATTCACCTGTCGAGTGAGATCGCCTGTGCATCAACAAACAAAGTAGACCAAGCGTAAACCAAATAGATATTTGAAAAGAGACTGAAACAAAAATAAGAAAAAACAATTAACTACACTACACTAAATTAACCGATGCCTCCCCGGCAACGGCGCCAAAAACTTGTTAGGGTTTTATTTTAATGCCGCAAGATTAATAACTTTAGGAACATAAGATTTGTTGGTTGATTCTATAAACTATTTGAAAACGCTTAAGAAATATGATGATATCAAGATTATAAAAAGGACTAGGACATAGGAATTCCCCACTAATAGCATGCGATTATTTCGATAAGGATTGCAATTGATTCCGTTGAATTGATTTACCAATCTAATTCAATAACTCCTTTTCGGGATGGTAACCCAATTAAATAAAATTAAAGAGGTTCTCTCAATCTCAACTTTCGTATTTTGATCAATTAACATCACAAGATAACATATTACTCAATCTCAACTTTTGTAATTTTGATTAAGAAGACATATTAACCTTATTTATCATCCAAGACTAATAATATTCTCATCCCTCAACTTTCGTGATTTTGGCATTAACAAAACTAAAAGACTTTAACTTGAATGATCATAGATAACAATTTCATTAAATAAATTTAACATCACAATCACCAATCCTCATCTAGCAATCACATACATATTAGGGTTCAAATCCTATGCCCTAGCATACAAAACTACTCACTAATCATGGTTATAGAGATTTCTATACATACTAAACTATCATGAAACAAGATAGAAGACATAATTTAAAAACTTGAATATAAAGGAAATACCTTGACAATGGAGATGAAGAACGATAAGTAAATTGCTAATGAAATCCAAGAGTACAATAATGAAGTTCTCAAAGGAAAGCTTAAACTAAAATGTATGGAATACAAACAAACTCTAGAGAAATGAAAGGAAGAAAACTGCTTCAAATCTAAATTAGGGTAACCTCCACTTAAATAGTGGTTCCAAAAATTAGGAGAAAAACGGTTTAAATTCCCGTTAGATGAAGAGCGACGACTCGCCACATCAGGGGCGACGAGTCGTCACTTTGGTTCTGCTTGTGAACTGGAGTCAGCATCGTAAGCGACGAGTCGTTACATAGTAAGCGACGAGTCGTTACATAGTAAGCGACGAGTCGTCGCTTTGTTCCTGGAACAATATGAGATAGTCAGTGAATATGTGGCGACTCGTTGCATTGAGTGTGGCGAGTCGTCGCTTATGTTCTGGAACAAATTTGAGATCAGCATATTGGCGACGAGTCGTTGCTCTGATTATGGCGACTCGTTGCTTATGTTCTGGACTGTTTTGGCTTCTTTTCTCCATCATGCTAGGGGTCTTAGGCTATTTCTCCAAACGTTCACCCTCTTATAACTCCGTATACTAGTAAAAAGCTTCAATTCCGCCTCATATATCATAAAACTACAAAATGAGCACAAGAGACAAAAATTGCAACAATTCACTACTATAATCCATAAACACCTCTAAAACTTCATGTAAAGAGTGTAAAGATATCAAGGATAAGCGCAAATAATTGCACTTATCATGTGCCTTCTTGAGATGTTTTTGTGGGTTTTTCGTGCTAATCTTGTCTACAGGGCTCAAAGATGGAATCAAGCTATTAATTGAATCAAGTCATGATCAAAAGAGCAAGTTTCAATATGCAAATGTGTCTAGAAGCCAAGAGCCGAGTCGGCTAAGGTGGCTCCGTTTGCCTCGGCGACTCGGTGATGAAAGAAAGAACGAAGTCACTTTTCCAGAAGCAACCGTCGACTCGGCGACGAGTAGGAAAAAGCAACCGCCGACTCGGCGGTGATTGATGCTGCAAACTGTTATTCTCCAGAAACACTAGCCGACTCGGCTGAAGAAGAATTTTTGCGGCCGCCGACTCGGCGTTATCGGCTGTTTAGATATAAGATTTCCAGAAACCCAAGCCGACTCGGCTTTGGGTATAATCATTGGTGCAGCCAACTCGGCTTGTCCCTGGTTCAGTAGACGCGTGTTTCTTGCTCGTGTTTAATTCATGGGCTTTAGGTTAATTATGTTAATTAGTATAAATACCACCTTAACTGCTGATTAGGGTTTCTCTTCTTCCTTCTTACTTTTGCTGAGCTTTTCCTCTAATTTTCATTAATTAGCTTTTTAATTACTCTAGCATTAGATTTAATTCAAGCATTTCAATCAAGCCTTTGAGATTTAATCTTCCTTTAAGTTTGTAAGTGTTCTTTAGTCTTTTAAATTTCTTTGCATTTATATTTTAATGGCCTTCACGTCTATATATTGCCAACATTTAACATGATTGTAGAAGTGCTCTTGGTTTTTAGTTAACATACACCAATAGGTTTATGAAATGTCACCTTATTAAAGATTCAAAAACTTTCTGGATCATCTCCAGAAGCTACAAATTCAAACTTGAATTTCAGATAGCTTCAATAATTTGAAACTTTTTTGTTTCTTTTAAATTTATTAATCTATCAATGCAGATAATCTAATACTAAAATATTATTTAACAATAGTAAAGTTTATAAAACCATAACTTAGATAAACACATTTAATTAATTTGGACTTTCATCATACTTGAATAGATTAAACTAATTATTATATTTTACAGTTAATATTAAGTGCATGATAGATTAAGTAATCACAATATCTCTCTTAAATAAATTATATTCATTCTCTAATGAAACGATTTATTAATTAACTCTAAATTCTCATTATATACTAATGAAAAAAGTATTCACCCTACTAAATATATGTTATTTATTAAAATCATTAACTTGCAGCCAAATTTATTTATTTTCATGTTGCTTGCCGACATGATAAAAATATGATGTTTGATGTTCATCATCCGTTGGTCCTTTGTCTTCCCATGCTATTCTTATCTCAATATTTATGTCATTAGATTTAGCATAAATAGGAGGCTATTACACTTCTTTTAAGATGAATCATTCTAAGCCCATGCCTAAACACACAACCTCTCCTTATTCTCTTTTTTAAGTGTAATTCCTCCATCATATGATTTCTTTGAACTCCAATATTTTTAATGTTTAAAAAAGAAGATAGCCACCACCAATGAATTACGTAAGTTGGGTGAACCTTGTAAATTGTTTCTCTTTGTTTCTCTTTGTTCATTATTCCATTTGAATTCCTATTTGCATTGCCATTTCATTGATTGAGTAATTTTTCTCGTCAACCAACTTCATACATTTCTTCTTGATGATATTAGGGATAAAGTTTCATACTTAAGGCCTTAATCAAGTGATCATTTCAATTGGTATTAGAGCTAAGTTTTTTTTTTTGTATTTAGGAAGGCAATTTTGGTGAATGATGTCTACAGTGGAACTATCCATTCAAATATTCGATAGGAGTCTAACTTTCGCTTGTGGCAAGTTTAAATGATGGCAATATTGATTCAAAGTAGGGTGTATAAGGCCATTGATAGTGTTGACAATAGACCAGAAAGAAGGACTAATGCTAAATGGAAGAGAAAGGCTTTTCAGAGGTTCCACTATGTCTTGCAAATGTGGTTTTGAGAGAGTTTGTCAAGGACACAAAATCCATGTGGTCGGATACGGGAGAATTTGGAGTTTCTTTATATGGCAAATAGTGTCATCTATCTACTACTTTTGAAAAGTAGACTTTACGATCCTCTATTAGAGGAAGGTAAATCTCTAAAATCGCATCTTGATAAGTTTGTTTTTCAACAGTGACAAATTTGTAAAATATTCAGGTGAAACTTAATTAAAAGGACTTGGACATTTACTTATTCTGTTCATTACCTCTATCTTAAAAATCTTATTTTATGGTAGGGAAAAATTTGAATAGTGAAGAAGGGAAGAATTTCTCGAGTTAAAGGGATTTTATTGATACATAATTGTCACACAAAGCATCTAGTGACTCAAATGATGCATTATTTGTAAGGGGTAGGTCAAATGAGAAACGTTCTACTAGTGATAGTAGGAACAAGGGTAAAGAAAACTCTAAGTGTAGGGGTCCAAGTGAAAAAAAAGACTTGTAATTATAGTAAGCGTACGGGCCATATCTAGAAAGATTTTTGGAAAAGGAAAAAGACGAACTTTATTGATGATGAGAGGTATAGGGATATAACTAGTAATGTCGAAGCTAGTTAAAGTAATGTTAATGATGATGGTGGTGTTCTAGTTGCCACACATAAGTACAAGAGTAATGATGAGTGGATTATTGACTATTGACTCTAGTTGTTTGTTCCATAACCCAACAAGATTTTCTCCGCTACCTATGAAAGGGTAGAAGGAGGAAGTATGAACATGGGAAACAATGCTATGTGTAAGGTGGTATGTGTTTGTAGTGTGCAAATGAAGATTGATGGTATGATTAGAACTTTGTTCGATGTTAGGAATGTTCTGGGCTCGAAGAAGAATTTGATATTATAGGGTAGCTTGAACAAGAATGGTTGTAAGATTATTTGTGAAGGTGGAGTGATGAAGGTAATTATAGCGTCAGTAATTGTGGTAAAGGAGAAGATGAATGGTATGGTTGTAGGATTATCTGTGAAGGCTTACTATCTCTGGCTCGGTTAACGTCTCTACAAACACTGTGTTTGATCAAGAAACCAACATTTGGCATCACTTGACATTAGGTCACATGGGTGAAACAAGTATGAATGAATAGAGTAATCAAGGGTTCTTTGATGAGAAGAAGTTTTAAAGCGTTTTTATTTTGTGAAAAATGAATTTATGTGAAACATAAAAGGGTGAGTTTCATACCATCCAGAATACCAAAAGCATACTTGACTACATACATTCCGATCATTTGGGGCCTTTTAGGAAGGCTTCACCTGGTGGTTCTAACTACTTTCTAAGTTTCATAGATGACTTCTCATGAAAATATTGGTCCTTTGTTATCAAGCACAAAGGTAAAGTATTTGATGTCATTTTGAATAGGGAAATTCTACATGGTAAGCACCAATTTTAGGGAAACGCGAGTGGTAGCAATTCTTAAATTTTTTTCCACAAAATAGCACTTAACTGTTTGAAAACTCACTACAGTAACAATATAAAGCAAAAAACATTTAGTAGTCGTTAAATGGTGAAATGACACAAATCCCATATTAAATCACAACTTCCTCCTCTTTCTTTCGGTATTTAATGAAGATCATCTTCTTCATTTTGAATTCCATCCCGATTCCCCGTCACTTTCATTACAACTTCTGTCCTCTTTGAATTGTGCATGTACATCAACAAAAATCTTCTTCATTTTAGTGTTGTCATAGAATTTCTCAATTCTGACATAAGATGCTTATTAAATCGAATAGAATGATTTTTCTGTATCCAAACTAATACCAAACAAACCCATTTCACGAATAAAATGTGACTAATTAACCAACCAACAAAACTACATGTTTTAAATAACATATTGTTGTTGCATCGAAACATATAAATGTTGACTAATTTGGCTAACGTTGAACTTGGTAAAATGAAATAGTTGAATAATTTAAAAATGAGATTATTTAAAAATACACATTGAATGCTGAGATTACGCATGGAATTTCTGCTAGTAGATCCATAATCAAAAAAGTGTTTGTTATTGTTCTAGAAGAAATGAAACAAAAGATAGGGTAGAGCTAGGACAATTATTGTATGAGGTCTACCCATTGCTAGATGCAAAGGCGTATAATAGATCGATATCAACATCATGAGTTATCCCATAATACAACCAGTTGTTGCTAATACGTTCTTCTCGGCTCCTTCTTCTCCTTCTTCCATAACTTGAGATCGGAGAAGGAAGAGATAAGAGGCCGCCCCTATGGAGAATGTGGTCAGAAATCCATAATAGAGTCCGACCACAAATACCGAATTGATTATGTTCACGCCTAAGGATACTAGATGTTCTAGTAGAAAATATTGAAAATCCATCACAAACCTCCCTTTTTCGTTTGTATTGCTATTTATGGATTATTATATGATCAATTTTTAACATAACTCTCCATATATAAATATAGAAATAGAAAGAGATAGACTAGAAACGACATCACCCATCTTGGCCTTATCATTCTTTGAGCCGCAAAAGCACTCTCTTCTCTCCCTTACTTAATTAGTAGTTTGTTGTTCTAAGAAAGGTCTTGTTATTCAACGATGCGGAAAATCATATATTCAATTAAAACCCACTTAACACTTTCTCATTCACACCGTCTAACTAGTGCGCAATAAAGACCAAGTCAAAGCGATAACACAGAAGGGAGATAGAGATAGAGAGACCCTATTATATCTGATTTGGAATGGGAGCCTGAGTGTGTTAAAGCCGGAAAGGAAATGACTTTACAACCCAAGTTTTATTACAACATAACAATGAGGTTCAATGGCTTGATTCGGATGACATGTTTAAGATGTTTACAAAATTCTCTATTTAGAAAGGAAACAAAATTTATGAACTCTGTTAGGAGTCTTAATAAGTTGCAGGAGGCAAATAATCCACAGCATGTGAATGATAAACCTGCTGTCCAACAACCAATTGAACTGTCTATTACTGACCCCACACATGTTCAGCAAGAGGTTGAGCCTCATAACCACCAAGAACAGCCCATTGCTCGTGATAACGCTCACATTCTCAATAGTCTCAAAACTATCCTGAGATACAACAAACTAAATCCATCTCATTTCGTAGCAAGTTACCCATTAGGAAGAGTCCTAGGTTAGATGTCCCAACATCCAAGGAACTTGCTTTACTAGAATATAATAAGGAAAAACATGATGTTGGAGTTATGAATGCAACAAAGTACAAGTGGAATGACATGGAATGTGTGTCTTTACCTGTGAAGTCACCTAAAGGAAAAAAAGGGTAAGTACAAACACTCACCCTTGAAGGTTTTGCCATTGATGATGAAAGCTAGAGTTAGTCAAGAATGTATGGAGGATGTACCTAATGACTTTTCTGATGATGATTATAATCCAAAATCCACTGATTCTTCTTTTGATGATGATGAGGGGTGTATTAATTATGATCTATCGGCTATTGATGGCGATGATGATTATCAACCTTATGAGGATCCAATATGTGTTAACCTTTTGGGTGAAGATGTAGTTGATGTAAATTACATATAGAGAGTTTTCAAAAAAAGGGTAAATGTATGTTGATCAGGGATAGGGCAACATCAAGTTAGCTCCTTGGAAGATTTTCGTTCACAAAAAACACCTGAGGGATGTTGTGAGAGACTATGCCATTCAGTCAGGGTTTGAATATGTAGTTGATAGGGCAAACAATAGATTCTATACTATGAAGTGTATGGACATTAATTGCAACTGGTGACTTCATGGAAGTAGACTTCCAGATGACATAAAATGGGCAATCAAAATAATTGACTACCCTAAACACACTTATAGAGATATTGGTGCTCATAACAGTTTGGTGACAGTGAAATGGGCTGCCAATAAATTGATGGAGGACATTAGGGCGAACAATGACATATCTGGAACGGCTTTAAATGAGTTTATGGAAGCAAGATATGGTGTTACTTTAAAGACAAGTATTGTTTTCAAGATGAGATAACTGGCATTGAAAGAAATAAATGGAGGTCATGATGAAAGTTACTCCTTTTTGGGTGGATATGTTTATATGATTAAGGAAACAAATCCCTGGTCCTCTACTATTTGTGCATGGCATAGGGAATAGTCAATTGAGAGTTAGTAGTCTTTTCATTTCATTTAGTGCGTGTGATAGTGGTTTGATTAGAGGATGTAGAAGCTTTATAGGGATTGATGGTGCAAACCTTAAAGGCCAATATGACGGTACTTTATTGTCGGCTATTACATGGGATCGCAATAATCAGGTTTTCCTTATAGCATGGGCCATAGTATCAGGTGAAGATCAAGAGACTTGGAAGTTCTTTGTATGGCATTTGAATAAATTGTTGAAAGATAGTAGGAGGGGTGATAAATGGACCATTAGTTCTAACAAACAAAAGGTAATGTTGATTCCTAAACTAGTTTGTTATAACTTGAGATTCCTAACTAGCTGTTTTCTTAAAATGTGCTAGGGAATTGAAATAGCCTTGAATGAGTTATGGCCAACTGCAGGAAGAAGATATTGTTTTAAGCATCTGTCAAGCAATTGGTAGAAGAAATTTTCTAGGTCATCACTTTATGCAATGTTTTGGAGGGCTGCTAATGCGTCATCAAAGTTCAAGTTCAAAAAGGCATTGGAAGCATTGATAAAGCAGATCCAAAGGCCAGAGCTTGGCTTGCAGACATTAGAGAACAATCAAAGTGGAGCAAACATGCTTTGGATCCACTTGTTTCTATGATGTAAACAAAACTAATCTTGAAGAAAGTTTCAATGCCACACTTAGGGTGGAAAGTTGTAAACCTATTCTAACATTGCTAGAACGTGAGAAACTAACCCTAACTACCATTGTTACAACTTTATGAACTAATTAAATCAATGGATTTTACACTGTTCAATATTTGTTGGTATTAGAACAGTTACAACGGTACGCATGGCTACCGAAAAAGAGAGAACTGAGCACTTAAATGATGATAATGTATGTCCAAGCATATGTGTAAGAGTGCAAACACTGAATTCTGATTCTAGGACATGTAAGGCATACAAATTTGGAGATGGTTATTATGAAGTGAGGGATGGTAAGTCTATCTTACCAGTGAGTTTGGTTGGAAGGACATGTCTTTATAATGCTTGGCAAAAAACAGGCATTCCTTGTAAACATATTGTGAGGGCTATCATTCAAGTCAAGATCCACTCAAGTTTTGTAGTGAATGGTACAATTGTAAGAGGTACAAAGAGGCTTACTCACACACCATTAGGACCATACCAGACACAGAACACTGGCAAGAATTGCAAGGTCGTATGATCAAGCCCCCACCATTGAAGAGATCTATTGGAAGACCTGCTAGGAATAGGAAAAGGGCAGGTGAAGAGGAAAGAAAGGGGAACAGGTCATCAAGTGTCAAATGCAGTAGGTGCAAGGAGTATGGGCATAATGCGAAAATATGTACGGGAGGATTAACAGCTAAAGAAAAGAAGAAGAAGAAATCAACTGCCACTACCTCTTCACAACCAACTAAAATCAAAGGAAGGAGTAGACCAATAACAAGGGCATACTCTTCACTACCGATTATAATGGCATAAACATGTTGATGCTGCCATCCTTTAGTTTAGCATGAAGTAGTAGTTTGTTTTTGGATAATCATGGGTTATATGATATAAGATAGTATGAATACATATTTGGGATGTTGTAGATAGTATGATTTGGAAAACAGTATGTTAACTTCTATAATTTGGATGTAGTTCTTTTGAACTACTATGTTGTAATTAGTAAGCTCTGAACTTATGCTTTTGGATGTAATCATTAATTTATAAATTTAGTACGTATGAACGACCCAATATCTAATGCTTTGGAAAACAGTTTCTTATGAACTACTATCTTTTGCTTTGGAATACAACAATCAACAAGCTATGAAATGCAAAAGAAGAATTTCTAGAAAATTATTTCATAATATTGCTTCCATTTCAACAAAGTAGCTTACAATAGGAAGTTATTTCCATTTCAGAAAGTAATACACATCCATTAATCAACTAAAAAAAAAACAAATATACCCTAAATTCAATGGCTTTCAATCATTAATTTATTCTTAATGATCATGGAAATAATTAAAAGACTAAGAATAATCATAATCTTCATCATCTTCTATAATTGTCTAATTTGCTTCCTTTGGACCATCAAATTTGTTTCGATTTGGGTAGAGATTTCTCCTCTATATGCTTCACACATCAACCATTGTCTTTCATATCTAGTCAAATCTTCTTCCTTCACCCAGCTAAAAAAAAGATTTGCGTAGAGATTTGGGTAGAGATATCTAGTCAAATCTTCTTCCTTCACCCATCAAACCTTTGTCTTCCTTCACACATCAACCTTTGGGTAGAGATTTGGGTAGAGATTTCTCCTCCATATGCTTCACACATCAACCTTTCTCCTCCATAATTCTCTTTCATATACTTTTTTAAGACAACCTCAATAGGTTGGCACTGGAATCCGAAACCCTAACTTCCAAAATCCGTTCTGGTTGGCCATTGCTACACCTGCATCTAACAACGTTAATCTCTTTGACATTCATGTCTGTCGAAACATTAACCTCAATGGGTTAGGACATGGTTTATGATGTTGGAAGAAAAAGATTAATGGCAGAGCAAGAAGACATTGAAAGGAAGAGGAAGGAGATGTTGCCTTTTATTGAAATTAAACAAGGGTATTTGTGTCATTTCATCATTTAACGACTACATAACATTTTTTCTTTTAATTTTCAAACAGTTAAGTGCTATTTTGAAGAAAAAAAATTTAAGAATTGCTAACACTCATCTTTTCCTATAGTTGGTGCTTACCATGTAGAATTTCCCTTTTGAATATGAAGAAGATGATTAAGAAGAAGACTAGTAAGAGCATCAAAATCTTAACAACGTGTAACATTCTTGAATTTGTTGAAAAAAAGTTTCTTGTGTATTGTTCAAAGCAAGGCAATGCAAAATATCCAACATATACGAGAACGCCACAACAAAAAGGTGTTGCGAAGAGAATGAACAAGACTATGTTAGAAAAAGTAAGGTGTATGATAAATCAAGTAAACTAGGGAAACATTTTTAGGTCGAAGCGGTGGCTACGACATGTTACTGAACAAACCAATCACCTCATACTGCGTTGAAGCTCAAGTCTCCACTAGAAGTATGGTATAACACTTCGGTAAACTATTCTAGTGTTAGAGTCTTTGGGTGTCTGGCTTACAATCATATGAGTGATGAGAAGTTAGGACCTAGGGGGTATGGTGTGGGTGTAATGGATGGAGAAAAGTCCAAGATAGTAACCTCTATGTCTACAGGATTTAAATACATCAAACTGTTTTCTAAACAATTGGCAATATAGTTACATCCTGCAATGGTATTGTAATTCTATTAATACCAATTTACGTATAATGAATTTTTGAAATATGTGTTAAGGAATTGTTATTGCATACAATTCCAATTCTTCATTTTGGCATACTGTAATATTATAATAACTCTTTCATTCACAATTTCTCTGTGCATGATGTGTTCATAAGCCCTTTTGGCAAATTGATCCCAAAGTCTTATTCCCAGTATAATTCAACTTGATAAAAATAATAAAAACTAAGTCAATTCCTAAATATGTTGAATATATAATTTTGCTAGAGTCAGTTACGCACCTTTCATCTTTTAACTCTATGTCAAGAGTCTTTTTGAAGGAATTTTCATTATAATCGTGATATTCCACAACCTCACCACTCACATCTGATACAAAAGTTGTATATAAGTAATTACATGCCAAAATTAAAATATTTCTGTTAATGAATAGAAAAGAATTATTGAACTTATTACCAAAAAAAACATGTCATTTTGAACATTGTCAAAAATGTTAGAGAATGAAACAAAGTTAAAAATGGATTTGCTAATTTGCAAGTCTGGAATTTCTTCGATTCTTGATGTTTTATAGAAAAACATCTTTCATTCATGTTTGGTTGATCTATACTCACCCACTGCAGGATTAACACCAAATTTCTTTAAAAAAATTAGATTTTCAAACACACAGGATTTGGAACGAGTTGACATTGTAAATTTTCCCATCGAAAGCCATTATAGATGTCCGTTTTCGTCCACCGGGATTAAGTGAATTGATGTGGTCACATCTCTCCCTTTATACTCCCACATATGTATGACTTTTGCATTAATTTTCCATGTCCCCTTATCGCTCTGTATTTCTTGAATGTAATTTAAGCTCATGGTTATTATTGATTATTTACCAACACAGAAGTTTGAGAAAAGAGAAAAGGTATGAGCAAATAATTAAGTTGGTCAAATGGTGTAATATTGTAATTCATGCCATTAAAGTGAAACCAAATTTTTATATTTGTAAAGGAATAATTATATTATATAAAAATTGATTTCACACATTCCAATTGGATGATTTATAGACTAATTTAAAATTTATGCCATTAAAATAAATCTAAATTTTTATTTTTGTAATCGAATAATTATTTACTAAATTAAAATTCATGCCATTAAAGTGAAACCAAATTGGTTGATTTATTGACTGATTTAAAATTTCTGCCATTAAAATGTAAGCAAATTTTTATTTTTGTAAAGGAATAATTATTGACTATTTCAAATTACTGTCATTAAAATTCCTGCTATTAAAATGAAACCAAAGTGGAGATTTATTGACTGATTTAAAATTCTTGCATTAAATTGTTGTTTATTATTGTAATTGTGGCAAGTGAGTAATGGCTTATATCACTCAAATTCTAATAATACTGGCCAATAAAAAAATGACAAATGACACTCTCTCATTTAATCTACTTTTTTCTATTATACAACAAAATTAATATTATGTATGATTGTATTATTATTCATTATCATGTTGGGGTTGAAAATAGAATTGTTTATATTCAGCATCTTTATTTGACAAAGTTATAAATACAATAATACTTCGAAATATATGAAACAGTCTGAGTCATTCTTGTAGAAATTTGTATGTCTACATACATACATCACAATTATTGATAAATTTATAATTTCA
Source organism: Amaranthus cruentus (assembly GCA_019425755.1). NCBI lineage: Eukaryota > Viridiplantae > Streptophyta > Magnoliopsida > Caryophyllales > Amaranthaceae > Amaranthus > Amaranthus cruentus. The sequence goes on from CM033455.1 coordinate 16,533,702, forward strand.
TAAAGCTTTTAACACGTGATATTTATGTGGATGTATTTTAGAATCAAATAATTCAGTCAACATGATTAATTTATACAAATTATTTAATAAAAAATAATTTGATTCAACAGTATGATTTTTGTTGGAATAAAAATGATACCAAGTACGTTAAGGATAAAGGGCGACTCTTCAAACAGATGTAGTCTCTCTTATTTACTTTTATTGTCTTATTTATTTTTGACACGTTTGTTAATGTTATTGTTTTGGAAACAAATTCTCGTAATGGATTACATTATTTCTGGTAAAAAAAAGTCAAATTCACGAAAATTTATTAGAATAGAAAACTAAGAAAAAAATTGTTGTTCTCAAAGATTAGAAAAAGTTGAAAAGTGATGGAAAAACAATTAAAGCATTACTATCGTGATTTTGAGGTAAATATATATCCTAGTGAGATGAAGAAAAAATATTTTCATCCCACAAATTTTTGTGAGAGACGATCTTTTTGAGAAACCATCTCTAATTGGGTTGACCCATTAGGAAAAATGTAGCGTAAATATAGACAGTAAGCTTTAATGGATTGAGCCTGAGAAACGTCTCTCAGAAAGACGCTCTGTCAAGAGACTGACTGTTTTCATCCTTGTCCCTAAAAAAGTTTATCTTTTTTTCTTTATCTCTCCCATATATACCAATATATTTTTTATTCTTCGTCTCCCTTCCAAATTCATCTCAACTTACCGTTGTATAGTTTGAATTTTATTTTCTCATTAATATTTATTTTCAATACAACCATGCCTAAATATCTCTAGATTGTGCTTGGGTAATAATTATAATAAATTGCTATTAATAAATGTATATTAAAACGAATTAAATAAGATCTTTCATTCTTAAGAAAATTTTAACTTACAGATTAAAAATAAAACAAAAAAGTGAAAGTAATTAATGAATAATATTCAAAAAGTAAAATAAGACAATAACAGTGAATAAGAAATAATTACTATCTTACTAATTTAAAGATTTAAGATTGCCTTCTCATTTTTTAGAAGATTAATAATACAAAATATTGATGATCAGCTTCTTGAACTGTTAGTATATAAAAATCATGTTCATCAAAAAAAGGATAATGATACAAGCATGATAAAACAACAATCAAATAATTAATATCAGGTTCTTCAATCACATAGGGCTTCAAAAAATTAGAGGCTTTAATATTAAATTACTTAGTATATATTAGTATATGTTAGTTGTTTAAAGATACAAAATCGTTAGAAAAATATCATAATTTTAAAAATTACACAAGGCCTTTATAAAATTTCTGAACTTTTAATCTGCGTCTAATTAATAAATAATATAAGAAAGTTAAATTAAGCCTTAACAATCAACGCATTTATATTAACTCCATTTAATTGGTCCGCATAGTTACGTGTGACAGTTTACTTAGGATGTGATTTTATTGACTTAAGATCACCTATGAAGAAATTTTGGTGAGACACCATGTGTATAATTTAGATAAAATAGTAAAATACTTAACTCTACATTCTTTCTCTAGTCTACAAAATAAATACTACCATGATGCTCTAAGATTAGACTTATCGAAACGTTTAAAAAAAAAACACTTGTCAAAATGTTAGTTGACCTAACGGTAAAGGATTTTTTAAAAATACAACTGATCAATAATGTTATTCCATAAAGTATTCTATTTTTGTTTTAAAAAAAAAAGGTATTGTATTTTTTTATCAATTATTTTCTCCGTTTTATAATACTTGCTACTGATAATGATATTTTACCATATAATATGTCAAACTCACTAGCAAGTATTATGGACCGGAGGAAGTATTAGGCATCGAATTGAAAAGATGAAAATATTAAGGAAACATGTGAAATTTGTCAATGATCTTGAGTTATAATTGGATGTGAGCTCGTTTTTTACTGTATTTTCGAGTCGGTTAAATTACGTGTCAAAAGTTCTTACGACGTACAAATTACAGATTAGGTTTGAGTTTCAGATCAATTTTATCTTGTTATACCTATGATTCTTGCATGAATATCATATATTATATACTACACTATTTCTCATTTTCTGAAGGTAAAAACTTCAATATATCCAATTTGTATTCGATCTAGTGAAAATAAAATAATCTATTAGGTGTAATTGCAGGACAAAATACTAATTTATAGTTACTCATAAGTACTTGACTTGCCAATAAGGTTTGAAGAAGGTTATTTAAAAATAAACAAACAATCAGCATATCATCATGTTATTTACCAAAACAATAAAACTTTTTAACACGTGTCTCTACTACAAACATTATTTTTCCTACCACTTCTACAATTTGTGTGTTAACCTCTCCAAAAAATCATGAATTTTTGAACATCATAAAAGAATTTAATCAAGCATAAACACCACCAAGTTTAGATTAGAGTACTCCCAATTTGATAAAAGAGGGCAGTAAAAAACAAAGTTTACTATTGTTTACTAAAAAACGCATTCCAAGACAAAAGTAATGCATGAAATGTTTTCAGAGAAGGTCTTACAAAGATATGTTCTTACAACATGTGAGACCACTACTGAAACCTCATAATGTAGTATAAGGTAGAGGACTCATTACCCATAGTATAAAATATGATGTTTACTCATCAGAATCTTTCTCAAAAATCAAAAGTAATAATTAACCTTTGTCCAAGATAATAATTATAGTCATGATCTGTTAACTTAGGGTTTTTATTTCAAACCTGTATGAAAAATTCTCATAAGAGAATCTTTCTTGTCAACAAGACCATTCATAGTATCAACATTGTGCGTAAAATCTCATCCTCAACAAATACAAACACTATTACTCGAGTGGGAATTAAAAATCTTCTGTAGTGACTCTTAAGTTGAAGTTATTTCAAGACTTTTATCCTTTACATGGACCCAAACATAGAAATCCAATGGCAACCAAATCAAAGCAATACGTTTCATGGCACGCAAACCAGTTCAAAATGAAAATAACTTAACATATAAACAAGTGGAAGATCAAATTAAAATGTAGCATCCACCCTACAGACTTCTCATTGAATATCTTATAAAATAAGATTATAAACTAAATAAAATAGAGAGCAGCCTAAATCATTTCATAAGTCGCTGTAAAAATACAAATTTAGTGGTCTTTAAATTTTCCTCAACCATTCCATGACCATAACTCACAACTTTAACAATTCAAATAAAACTTATGTCATATCTATATCCTTAGAATAACATCACATCTAGGTGTCCATCGGTACCAAATTTGGGTTTAGATGCTCTCTACAGATTTATAAAAGAATGAGGTTTGGTTAAATAGACTATGTATCCCTTGATACCAGACATGAAAGATATCGTAAAAGGGTAGATAGACAGAATAAAATTTATTACTCTCACAAATTGCATTACTTGTTCTATCCCACTTCTTCTCATAAACAATTTTCTAATAAATAATCTTCGTTTAGTGTAACATATTATTGATACATTCGGAAAAGAGTTTTGAACCTACTATAAAATAATGGGTATCCCATCAATACATATTCTCTAAATAACCGAATCATACGCAACAATTCTTAAACCCTTGTTTTTTTTACTCTCCCAAAAGTAAATAGTAATTTAGTTTTCCACACTTAGCGAGACTCTCAATTGATATACCTCGTCTTAACTCAAGTCATTCTTTGAGTTCATAATATTAAAATCGCAAAGAACTGCAATCCTCAACTTCAGAAATTCTTCCCACTGACTTTCTCAAACGCAAGATGATCCACGATCCAAGAACACACATACAACTAAATCCCCAAATAATATCCATAATTATATTAATTAGTTTAACATTCAAACGATGACAAATCCTAATGTTAATATAACCTTCTCTTGTTTTAAATCTTTAATCTAATATTCTTCCTCATGCTCCCTTCAATTCCCGTAGAACATTTCTTAAGTCAACTCATAACGACGAGAAAATTGAAATAAATAGAATCAAACTCCTCAGAAAAAAAAGGAAAGCGCTTAATTCACATAATAAGTAAGTTAGAAATAATAAAACTAAAATAACGTAACACCTTATATCAGAATAGTTTGAATATAGTAATTATTTAAGATAAATATTCAATTGAATAATTTCTAAGTCCGATACACATAAAAATGGTGGGAATTTCCCCTTAAAGTCTAACCCATTTTCTCATAACTTTTAGATAAACTTTGTTTTTTATTATGTTATTTAAACAACCTTTATAACGCTTGATTAGAACTCCCGGTCAGATACCAATGGTAAATCCCGTATAAACTCGAATCAATAAAATACATATGTTTTAGATAAAATAAAGGTCCAAGTCCATAAATGATGTTACGTAGAAATATCATATCATACTAAAAAGTTTATTAAAACGACTTAGCAGATCGAGTTCTACTAGAGTCATTAATGTTATAATAAAGTTTAAAGTCTACCAGCGGAAATTAACATAAAATAAAATATAACTCGAGAACATTAATGCCTCTGTTTTACGATAAATAAAAAGAATGGTTTTATAAAATAATTTCCCATACTTAATCGAATTTATTCTTCACATGTGAACTCACTCCTCTATCCTACAACTTAACTAACTGCTAGTTGTTAACCACAAGCGAAACAATATCACGCCGGATTGTTAAGATCAAAGGTACACATCAGCAAAATACTATAAAAAAGAAATCATAACGTTATAATAACAAAATTTCATATAAACATGATCTATTGTCGTTATTTAAGTTACTCTTGGTTGATGTGGACTTCATAGTTTATAAATAATTCACTTATAAATAAAATAGTCATACTTCTGTAACTAGGGATGGTCACGAGTCCAGTACCCTGTTGGACCCGTCCCAAACCCGTCCCTTTTTTAAGGGTCTAGGTCTTAACTTTTGAGACCCATCGGATCCGGGTCGGATCTGAATCTAAAATATAATTGGCGGGTTCGGGTCCAGGTCCAAGATCCGGACCCTGGACCCGCCCCTCGGACCCTTATAAATATTAAATTGTCCATTTCTATTTGTCTTCTACGTATGAATTCATCCCCAACACTTATTTTATTTTCATATAATCATAATATATACATAAATAATATATATGCTACGTGCTAATTGCTATCCCAATTATCCTTATTTTATGGACTCGAACTAGTGTTTATAATACTCCCTCCGAATCATTTTAGATGTCCCATTTCCTTATTTGGCAAAATCATATCAATTGTCACATTTCCTTTTTTATCTATCTTTTGTTTACCTAAATACCCTCACTTTTCCAATTCCCAATACCCAACTACCACCTTTATAATTAATTTAATCAATTAAAATACCCAACTACCACCTTTTTAATGGACCTCACACCACCCTTAATAACCGTGAAAACCCAAATGGGAATGGGATATCTAAAATGATTCGGAGGGAGTAGAATTTAAGCGTATATAGCTGACGCTATGCGACTTTATATGTTAAATTAGTATTAAATATTTGTAAAATACGATAATAACTCTCTTATAAATATACGAAAGATATAATGACATACAAATGGTTCAAATTTGAAAAATCAAAGAGACTTTTTAAACCCATTAATGACCCTAGACCCATCAGATTAGGAGGGTCTGGGTCTGGGTCTGGAAATTTTGGACCCTTAGGGTCCGGATCAAAAATTAAAAGGATCCTGGTCTGGGTCTAATTGGATCCGCTCTAGACCCGCCCTATGACCATCCCTAGCTGTAACTACCCAGCCGTACTGCCGGAACAAGCCCGTCATATTGCGAAAACAATCCAAATCTCTATGTGTGAGAACAATATATTAGGGGGAGCTAACCACTAAAAAAGTCTCTACCATACGCAACACACCATACTTTGGTGTCTATGATTAAGTATGCATACCCCCGCGGCTAGGGCTGCACACGGTCCGGTCTGGTCTGGTTTTACAGAAAATTCATACCATACCGAAAACTTCGGTCCGGGAATTTTTTAGACCAGACCAGACCAGTCAACACACTAGACCGGATCGGACCAGACTGTTTTACAATGGTCTGGTCTAGTCTGGTCTACGGTTTTTCACTTTTTGATGCAATTTTTAAATATTATATATATATATTCTGATTTTCGAGTCTTTACTTGACTCAACGAAAGCCTTTAATTCAGTACATTACCATACAAAAGACAAACATGCATCATTATACAACCCTCATTTTAAAAAACAAATGACCAAAATCACATAAAAAAACGAACGCTACCATTACATGGATTGAGCACTCAAATATAACAGAAATTTGGAACTAATAGAGGAGAAAAGAATAAGACCCAGATCCAATTAAGCATGTGTTCTTCCGATTAGTAGGTAGTGAAAGTGAAAAGAAGCCATATGAGCTTGTCATTGATCGAGAACAAAATGAATGCAGATAAAATGTAATTAGATTGAAAAAGGAGAGAATTAATTATCTCGGAAGGAAGTGAAAGATTAATATTGAAGGAATGGAAGCCATTAACAAGTCTGGAGTTGGAGTGGACAATGGATATGGCTCGTTGGAGACTTGGAGTGGAGTAATGGTTTAAATGAATTAGGTTTAGGGTTTTCATCTTATCATACAATTACTAAAAAGATTAAAAAATTCCACATGACATCCTTACAAAGATTTGCCATGTGGAATAATTAAATTGATTTATTGCTGTATTTATTATTACACTAAATAAGATAAAATTCATTTAATTTTATTTTATGTTATTTTATATATTGATTAATTAATTGAAATAAGTACACTAAAATTTTATTCAAGTAAATAAGTAGGAAAAATAAATAGCAGCACCCCAATATATGCTAAAATAATTTAACAGAAAACTAGAGCAATGTAAATAAAACTAAAAAAGTAAAAATTAAATTGTTAATTATCCATAATTTTTATACTAAACACTCATGCCACTAATTGATTGAACTAAAACAGTAAAATTTTATTCATATAAGGAGAAAAATAAATAGTAACACCCCAATATATGCTAAAACAATTCAACAGAAAACTAGAGCACTATAAATAAAACTAAAAAAGTAAAAAATCAAATTGTTGATTATCCACAATCATACAATTAATTAAAATGATTGAAAAATTCCACATGACCTCACAAAGAGTTTCCACATAAAATAATCAAATTGGTTAATTGCTATATTTATTGAACTAAATAAGGTAGAGTTGATTTTATTACATTACACATTATTATATTTTTACTATTGATTGTTTGTATATACATCAATTAAACTTACAAAACAAGACATTAAAAAAATAAAAGATTGTTTGTATATACATCTTAATTAAAACTTAATGATTAAGACATTAAATTTTTAAAAAATATTAGTTTGACTGAGGTAGAGTTGTATTTTTAAATCAAGATTGAATAATTTTGATTATCTATTTTTTGTGTATTTTATTAGTGTATTAAAAAGTACATCATGTCCAATGAAATTAGTACCAAGTATATATTTTATGCAAATCATGAAAAGGGAGAAAAATAGTAAAAAAAAAAAAATACTCCTTTCATCCCACTTATTTATATTATTTGCTTTCTCACTATTTTTGAATTTTTTTTTTTTACAATGGTTCATCATTTTCTTTTAACTCATCCATACAAGTTAAGTTTCTTTTAATTTGTTTCTCATAACTTATTTTCTCTTCAATTATTATCATATATCCATATTTATTTTTAAAAAAATATTTCTCTTTGCCACTAATTTAAAGGGAGGAAGTAGTATACTTCAAAGGAATGTGTTAAAAATATCACCATTATTAATTTATTATAGTTACATTGGTTAGAAATTTTAATGTAAAGTTCAACTTAATAGATATAATATATAATTATATGAATGTTTCAAATCATAATTATTTTATATTTTAATATTAATAATCGTGCATTGCACGGGGTTTTATACTAGTATTATATATAGGTCATTTAGAATTCCTAGTTGGGCTATCTAATTAAAATTGCTATTCACTCATATATATTCCGGTCTACGGTCTACTGTTACGATTTTCACCAGACCGAATTTAGTTACGGTTTTTCGGTCCGGTCTGGTCTGAAAAATTTTTAAACTGGAACCAGACCGGAAACCATAATTTCTATATAAAAAATCATACAAGAGCATTTAGACCGTGCATTTAGACCGTAGACCAGACCAAATACTTAAATTACGGTTTTGTCTGGGTTGGTTTACGGTTTAGACCAAACTATGTTCAGCCCTACCCGCGACGGCTCATAATGCCCCCATGTACCGCAAGTAAAAACAATCCACCAATTGGCATCATACTACGTCTACTTTAATGTTAGTGAGGACATACTACCTTTACTTATCAAATTATTAAAATAATACTTCTTAATTAATGAAAACATATTATCATCTTTATATTGTATCCATTTTTCCTCAAAACAATCAACCTGTTATAGCGTTTTACTGCTTGTATGTGCCTTAAAAACTAACTCTAAATGTACTTATCAACTTCTAATAACAAATCGAGATCCTACATAGTTTAATCCTACCTACTTGGATAAGCACACATTCATGCTATCTTATACCACAAACTAATACACACATGATTCCAACACATTCTCAATAATCTAAAGTCATCCATTTTCAATTTGTATTACCATTATGTAATAGACAAATCTAAAAATTCTAATTATAATAACTATCACACATGTAAATTTCTCAGTTTCTCACCATGATCTACATACCTAAATCAAATTCATGAACCAAAGCAATATATCACAATACACACCACACACCCATAAATTCATCCTATTCAAAATAACCTATACTAACATCACGATGATAAAAATCCATCACATAAAACATACATAATTTAATTTAATTCACACACCACAATGCTAAAACAATTTTAATTTATAATTATAAAGAAAGCATAGAATGTACAAGAATACTCACTTGAATTTTGGTAACAAAAGAGAAACTCCAATGGTGGTATGGTGATGCTGGCACTCGAAAAGGAGGGGAAATTCGGGGGTTTGTTTTCTTTTCTTGTTAGCAAATAAAAATTGTGAATGTTCTCCAAACCATTCAAATTCATTTTAGGAGTTACAAAACCCTTCCCTTACACCTCATAAATCAACACCACCTTTCACCTTCCTCTCCTTATATATATTATTATTTTTTTTTAATTGTTTTTAAGTAATATTTTAAGTGTTTGGCTTCATGAAGCTTGTTATGAAAAGTGGGCTAGTATGTCTTGTTTTTACTAGCACTAGCCCAAAATCATTTGAATAATAGGGAAATTCACGTGGTAACCCTAAGGTTTTGGGTTTTTCACGTGGTAATCAAAACCTTTTAAAAAATTCATGTATTCATGTGGTTACCCTGAGATTTACGTAATTGTTCCAATGTGACCTGTTTTGCACATAAAAACGTTAGCAAACGTTAATTTCTAAACTCGACCGACTATGCTAGTTTTAGTAGTGTATGTTTTTTTCATGGTTCGAATTCTATCTATGTTTGTATGTGTAATTATATGCTGCACATGTATTGATTTTGTTCATTTAAAGAGTTTTGATTTGTGTGAAACGTAAATTTTTTAAAAAACTTGGATGACTGCCAAGCGTAGATGTAATTAGTTTTGATTTAGTCTTTGTGTTAATGTTATTTAGGAAAGTTCATTGGACATATTTGAGGAAATTCTGTTTGTTATTTAGGAGTTCCTTGGAAAATTTATCAAGTAACATTTGTGTTTAGTTATATGTATATTATATATGTTGCTAAAATGTTTTGATTTTAAAAAATACTCATATTGTAAAATATCGATAACAAATTCTTATCATTGTTATAATATATAAAATTTCCATATTGAAATTGTTTAATTCAAAGTTATTTGAAAATTGTTTTAGCTATTAGTAATATTTGGATAACTTATGTAAGAGGAATTATGGACTAAGATACTAAGTGTTATGATGATGTTAGTTATTGAAGATGAATCGCTAGGAAAAGTTATAGGGAGTTTTGTAGGAAGTATTAAAAGTCTATGATTGAAAATAAATTATGGAGGTAAAGTAAAATATATGAAATATAGTAAGCGATCAAGAATTTTGGGATAAAATTATTTCAAGTATTGCTTACGAGGAAACATCATTAAGGAAAATAAAGAATTGAGTTTATGAAAGTTTTAGAGTCAATGAGTAAATCATTAGAGATTAATACTAATTTAATAGAAAAAACAAAATCTATAAATCTTGAGGAAAAACCGGAATGAAAATCAAATATACATTTTGAAGTGATCGTAAAGTTAATACTTAAGGTAAATGCGATTAGAGACTTCTTATTTCATAAAGTAATTGTATAGTTGACTGTTTTTAAATGGATAATAAGTTAAAGGATAAAAAACGACTTTCGATTAGGAGAGAATGATCAAGTAAGAGTTTAGAATTATAAGGAGTTAAAATGTCAAAGGTTATAGAAGTTATCAAGTTGAACTATTAGAGATTACGAGAAGAATATATTGCAATAATTGAATACTTTTAAGGATTATTGATCAAAGATTAAAATTTAGTCTATTAACGGAAAAGAAGATATGGTTTAATATAAAGGCATTTAGAATGTATAAGAGGTAGGACCGGCCTAGTGAGGGGGAGAAGTGGGCCTGTGCCCAAGGCCCTCCAAAAAGTTAGAAAACCCCTTAAAATAGAGGCCCCATATTTAAATTACAATAAAACTAATAAAAAATACATGAAATCATCTCTAAGACTCTGACCATCAAAGACAACTGAATTTGTGAATTGTGACTGTTCATCTAGGCTCTCCTCCATCACCGCCAACCAGAGAGGAGAGACTAGCCGCCTATCATCAGGGCCTCCCTCCGCCTCAGTCGCCGCTGACCATTTGGGCTTCGTCCTCAACCTTCGTCAATTTCCAATTCCAGGCTCCAATGAAGGTATTTGTGTTTCAAAATTCATAACTCTAAAAATCAAAATTCTACTTTTTCATTACCTTTAATGATTAGGCGGTGGGTTTATTTAGGATATCTAGCATTTTCTTGTAGGATTAGTAGATTATTTATTGATTTGTCAAAGATTTAAAATTCAAAATTTTTATGGGGTTAAGATTAGGGTATTTTTTTTAATTTTCTTTATTGTCACAATTCAATGAATTACATGTATTCTCTTTTATTTTCGCGGTCATTATGGATGAGATCTCTAACTCTATCTGGGAGACGGTACCGTGGTGCATGCTTTTTGCGGCCGATATCGCGCTGGTAGTAGAAAGTAAAGAGGAGGTTAGTAACAAATTGGATGGGTGGAGGGAAGCTTTAGAAGGTAAAGGGTTGCGCATTAGTCGTACAAAGACCGAGTACTTGCGGTGTGACTTTAGTGGGACACCACAGATAGGGGAGCCAAAGGTATCCATTGGAGAAGAAGTCGTTAAAACTACGACCAAGTACAAGTATTTGAGGTCGATCTTTCAAAGGGATGGGAAGATTGACGGAGATGTAGATCATCGTATCCAGGTCGGATGGCTCAAATGATGAGCTGCCACCGCGGTGATATGCGATAGGAAGATCCCAAGTAAGTTAAAGGTAAGATTTTACCGGGTGGCGATCATACCTGCTTTGTTATATGGGACTGAATGTTATCCTGTAAAAAAGATCTTCGAACATAAGATGGAAGTCACAGAAATGCGTATGTTGAGGTGGATGAGCGGGCACACTTTGATGGATCGAATTAGGAACTAAGAGTTTAGAGACAAACTGAGGGTTGCCCCTATTTCTGGTAAACTGCGCAAAAGTAGACTGAGGTGGTATGGACATGTGAAGAGAAAGACTTTTGACGCCCCTGTGAGGAGAGTCGAAAGCATTATAGTAAAGGGTAAGAGGGGTCATGGAAGACCTAAGAGAACTTGGTAAGAGCAAATTAAAGTGGACTTGCATGAGTTAAACCTCTCTGAAGACCTGACTAGGGATGAGGGGTAGTTGGAGGCGTCATATCCAGGTCTCAAACCATGGTTTTTCTTCTTAGAGTCGTTTTTGGTGTTCTTGCGTTCTTGTTTGACCACGTCTTCCGTTTTTTCTAGTTTCTTTTGTTTTATGTTTTAAATTTGTTTTCTGCTTTTTTTAGTGGATTTTTTTTGTACGTGGTATTTATCTCTCACGTGGTTGGTACATTATTTTTATTTTCCTCGAGCCGGGAGACTCCGTTTGGTCGCGCTCTCCTGTATGGGTATGAGTTGTCGCCGTCTTTCCCTTTAGACCCTGTTCATAGTTTTTTATGAGCGGGATACATTGGGTAGGATGATGATGATGATGATGATGATGATGACATTTATTCTCTTTTAAAAAGTGAAAGAGGATTATAATTTATAATTTTGTGTGTTGTCTTAGTAATATTGTGTTAATTTTGTTAAAATTTTTGAAGTTGTAGGTCTCCATTGATATCATATCATTACAATTTCAGTAAGAGTAATAGTTTCAAGAGGAGTCTCTAATATAATTTTTTAGTTTATTCAGAATTAATAAGATGATGTCAAGAAAATATTTATTTGGAAGTAAAAAGCGGAAAAAAAAGACAACAAACAGAGGAATTTTTAGAGAGACAAAAAGGGGCTATGGATAAGTTTGTATTGCATAATTCAAGTTTACATGAAGAACCTGAAAATTTTTCTGATGATGTTCACGATGAGAATGCTGAAAATAACAATGTAGAGAATGCACAAAATACTGATAATTTTGAAGATAATGAATCCCCAATTGAGGCTCAAATTGATTTTTATGATCCAAGTAATTGGCCCGAGAAAGTTGATCTTGTGTTTCCACTTGATGACAATTCACGACATTTTAGTTATAGCCATTATTCGAGAAAGTTGAACAACGGTGAGATTAGTGATAGAAAGCGGCTAGTTTACTGAAAACGTATTTTCATTGCAAATTGTTTAGTTCCAATGTTGTCAAGAAATTTCTAGCAAGTGTTGGGTTCAATGATTGGAAACATGTTCGCGAGAGGCTTAAGGGTCATGAAAATAGTCCCGAACATGACTAATATGGGTTCTTGGAAGGAATTATGTGTTAGGTTGGAGAAAAAAGAAACAATTGATAGTGAATTGCATCAATAAATTATGAGAGAGAAAGAACGATGAAGAGAAGTTTTGAAAAGAATAATTGGTGGTGTGGAATTTTTAGCTAAATATAATTTGCCATTTCGTGGTACTAATGAGAAACTATATGTTGAAGGTAATGGGAATTTTTTAGGAGTTATGGAGATGATTGGTAAATTCGACCCAGTAATGCAAGAACATATTCGACGAATAAAAAATGGAGAGATCCACCATCATTATCTTGGCCACATAATTCAAGATGAATTAATTTCACTTTTGGCAAATAGGGTGAAGAACTAAATACTGAAGATCATAAATAAGGCAAAGTATTTTTCTGTGATTCTTGATTGTACCCCGGATGTGAGTCATACTGAACAAATGACTCTTATAATTAGATGTGTGAATATGTCAAATCCCAAAATAATCATGGAAGAGTACTTTTTAGAGTTTTTAAAAGTTGCTGATACGTCTGGTTTGGGACTTTTAATGAATTGTTAAAGGTATTAAAGTCACTTGATCTTAATGTGCTTGATGTGAGGGGTCAAGGTTATGATAATGGTTCGAACATGAAAGGCAAACATCAAGGGGTTCAAAAGAGGCTTCTCGAGCTAAACCCAAAAGCTTTATATATGCCTTGTGCGTGTCATAGTTTAAATCTTACCTTATGTGATATGGTACAATCTTGTGTGAAAGCTACTTCTTTTTTTGGGATTATGCAAAGTATATACACATTATTCTCTGGCTCTCCTAAAAGGTGGAAAATTCTCACTGATAATGTTCCTGGATTGATTGTAAAATCATTGCGTTATTGAAGATGCATGGTTCCAAGGATGATTTGGGGATAAAGAGTCACGCTGGACTTCTGGCCAAATCAATAAATAAATTTTAATTTTTGCTTGGCATGGTTATTTGGTATGATGTTTTATTCTACGTTGACATGGTGAGTAAGAAGCTGCAATCTAAGTCTACCACAATTGATGTTGCAATTAGCCAAATTAATGATGCCATGAAATATTTTGAGAAGTACAGAGATGAAGAGTTTGTTCCTAGTTTGAATCATGCCAAAACTACTGCTATCGAAATGGGGATTGAGCCTGATTTTCCAACCAAGCGTCATAGTCAACGAAAGTGACAATTTGATGAGAGTGATAATGAAGAAGTGATACAATCACCACAGGAAGATTTTCGAGTCAACTACTTTTTAGTTTTAGTGGATATGGCCATAAATTCACTTAGTGAAAGATTTGAGCAGCTAACAACCTTTCAGGGTATCTTTGGCTTTTTATGTGATTCAAATAAGTTGAAATCACTAGATGGAGATGAATTGAGAGCATGGTGTATTAATTTTAGTGCAATCTATTCTTAAAATAATGTCCAAGATGTTGATAGAGATGATCTATTTTCAAAGTTAAGAGAGTTACAGAAGACTTTGCGTGATGGGTTAATATCAGCCATTAATATTTTAGAGTTTGTCAAACAAGCTGATTGTTTTCCCAATGTTTCAATTGCTTGCCAAATCTTACTAACTGTTGCCATTACCGTTGCATCAGCTGAGAGGAGTTTCTCAAAGTTAAAGATATTAAAAAATTACTTAAGATCGTCAATTTCACAAGAACGCTTGAATGGTCTTGCTATGCTATGCATTGAGAAAAATATGACTGAGTCTCTTGATTTAGACACTGTTATTAGTGATTTTGCATCGAAAAATGCTCGTAGGAGTATTTTTATCTGATTTATATTGTATATTCTATATTTATTCATATACCTTTTCCTTTCGTGACATCAAAATTTTTTTTGTATATAATTAGTGTAACACCTCGGCCCAACGGACCACCAGTGACTACTCATGGAGACTGTATACTGGCCCCACAGACCAACACAAGTCTTTCCAGCGCACTTTAGCCTCACTTGTGCGCACCCGGAAAACTTCCCAGGAGGTCACCCATCCTAAGATTGCTCCCCACCAACCACACTTAACTGTGGTGTTCTTAGCAAATGGACTCCCATGAAAAGAAGACGCACCTTGTTGATATGAGTAGTCTATCAATCATTTTTAAATCTCAATCTGGGTTATCACAATTAGGGCCCCACAAAATATATTTCGCCCCGGGCCACCAAAAACTCAGGGCCGGCCCTGATAAAAGGTTGTAAAAAGGATATTTTGATTTCATATAGGAAGTTATATCTATATTGGCGAGTCATACTATTGGAATATATCATAAAGATTGCAGTATAAAAATGTTGAAGTAAACTTTTAGAGTTCCTATAATGATGAAAAATATATTAATGTTTATCGTAAGTTTGAGAACGAAATTGTTTTAAATTAGAGAGAATGTAATTAGGGAGAATGTAACAGCCACCATTTTAATACAACTTATTAATAGTACTAATTAAGTTAAATTGGAATACAAGTTAAGTTAATTCTTGTAATATGATATTAGAGATGATAATTTGTCTTATAAATTATTTTGACTCGTATTTAAAGGTTTCATTATTTTGTTTAAAGTGACTTTTGAATAAAGTGAAATTATGTGACTATTTTATTTTACCTACGACATTTATTTTAGTCAAACGTATTTCATAAACTAAGACAAAATATAAAAACAGTTTTTTCTGTTGTGTAAAAGTTAAATGACTCCACATTCCTTAGATTGACTCCAAAGCTATTAATGTGTCAATTTATTCAAGTCCTTCATCCTCTTTATGTATTCTTCTCCCAAGATTAATCATATGAATAAGAAAAATAAGGTACTTCATTCCCAAATCTTGCTCTCTTCTTCTTCAATGTTGTTTCATCTTATTCAAACAATAATGGTCACTTTTCTTCTCAACCTTCTTTGCAACATTTTAAGATTTAAAACCAAATTCTTAATAGTACAGAAAAATAGAAAGTAAAACCCTAATTTAATTACCTAATTTGAACCATATTCTATATTTTGGATTATATTCCTTCTTCCTATTTCAATTTGGTTTCTATCAAAATTTGATTAAGTGTTGTTAGGTAATTTGAATATTAAGTGGGTACTTGATTTCTAGTATCATTTGGGTATTTGAGTTCAAGATTTAATTGGGCACTATCAAGTTGGACAATTGGAGTTGAAATTTCAGTTCAAAAACTAAACTTTCTATTTTACAAATTTTCGGAATAGTTCTGATTATTTTTGGGTCCTGGTGTTTACATATGATTTCTAGAGCTCCAAGTCACGTTTGTGTGTCCACTTGAATCACTCCATTTTGATTCTATATGACTTATGAGAGAGTTATGTGTTATGGTTGTTGAAACTCAACAACCATGTGAATGGGAAAAAGATGGAGAAGATAAGAATTTTTAGGAGAGGAGAAGAAATCTAGAAGAGAAGTTTTATCTCGTTTTCTTTCTGTCCACTCTAATACAACATTATATCCCTTTTATACTACTAAGACTATAACAAACACTCATTTATAACTAATTACATTTTACTACCAAATATTCCTATAACATACTATCCCCTTTCAAGAGACTTGTCCTCAAGTCTATGTTAAGAAATCTAAACAAAAATACAAGACAACTTCTCATTATGGAGTGAGAAATGAAATAAGATCAATATTGGTAATTTGTGATTCCATGCCAAATGAGTTCGAGCACCATATTTGAAACTCATATTATTTGTCGAATCTTCTTTGCCAATATATGAGCAAGCAACATCATTTGCGTTGAAAATCGTGCTACAATACTTTCATTTTCCCCAACACTTGCTTGAATTTTAAGAGTAAGATTGTGATTTTGAGACTCGGATTGTTGATAATAATCAAGTAACAAGACATTTTTATTGTACTTATTCACCACTTCATGATTAAAACTAAAAACATGCATAGAAATCTTTCGTTTCTTGATTTTTAACAACCAAGGTGGATCAAGCACTACTTTAGCATATTCTACCCAAACTTTTCTCTTTTTTTTTGTACATTTCATATCTTCTTTTAACCTTCTTGGAGCTTGATTGCACTATTGACAAAGTACCCCATTGATGAGTTTTTCTTAGCAGATTCTTAGTTTAAAGAATAGAACTTTCAATTGGATGAACTTCAAGAATTTCCCATTTGCTGAAAATAAATTTTTAGGTTCAATTGCCACAAAACATTCATGATTCTTATCTAAATCATGTTCACTTATGTCATCAATTAAGCAATCAAGCAAATCACCATCCATATGAACAAAGCATTTAGAATCCAACTTACTTTTTGCGCATGAATTCATATGATCAACATTTAAAGATTCTTGAGTATCAATTTTTAAATCACACGTTGCTAATTCTTGAATGGTATTTACTTCAATATCAAACATCTCTAATGCCATCACATAATCATTTGCTTCGTCATTTACTACAATAAAACTCCAACTATCACTATTATGTTGGCAATTATGATCAAGAATTGGTTCCTTACACCATTCACACAATCGTTTATCCCAACTATCAAAGCATTCATCTTTCAAAAGTTTTTTAAAAGATTTTATAACCTTCTTTTGTTTGGCTTCTTCAAGTTGTGGGATAATTGGTTCTTCAAATTGTATGGTTTTGTAAAACTATTCACTCCTCATCTTTGCAAACACTAAAAAGAAATCTCTAATTTGGGGAAAAAAATCCAAGAACACAAAATGGCAATGCCTTTTCACAAATAGGTTGTGTGCAATTTGATTGTAGTATTTAATGTCAAGAAATAAATATTTCAATAGGATAAAGAAAGAAAAAAATGGAAGAGAAATATTGCTGCCAAAGAAAGAATGGCTCTTGATACCAATGTTATGGTTGTTGAAACTCAACAACCATATGAATGAGAAAAAGATGGAGATGATAAGAATTTTTAAGAGATGAGAAGAAATCTAGAGAAGTTTTATTTCATTTTCTTTCTATCCACTCTAATACAACATTATATCCCTTTTATACTACTAAGACTATAACAAACACCCATTTATAACTAATTACATTTTACTACCAAATATACCTATAACATTATGTCTGTTTTGGTAACAAGGTATCGTAAAATGGTGTTATACGGGATTGTTGTTTTTATCTAAAAGCTATGAAATCAATTGGGTAATATTTTAATCAAATGTTTAGTGTTATTTATTGGGTATTTGACATCAATATAGGCTTTTGTTCATTTTTGAATTGACATTTTGTTGATTGGTATTGTTGGGATAGTTGTTATTTGATTTATATGCTTATTTAGTTTCAAGTTTCAAATTTAGGAACACAACTATCAATTGGATATTAGATTAGTTAATATTATTTAAGTTTGATTCAAGTTGCGTGAAATAAAGTGAAGGCTGGAGTTTGTTCCGGTCGTGAGTAAACAAAAATTTAAGAGGAACTTATCCATGGCAATTTTGCATGATATGCGTACTTTGATTATTTTGTCTTGATATAGGTTGGTTTGTTCTTGGTTCTTTGGTTTTATGTTTTCTGGTTTGTTGGGTTTTGTTTTGCTTTGTTGTGCAGTTTTGGTTTTGGTGGGTTGTTGTTGCTGGCTTTGGTGTCTTTTGGATAAAGTTGTAATCTTTGATGAAATTATGATAATCTAACAATTCATTTAATTGGAAGAACAAGATGAAGGAAAGAAGAAGATAGATTAAAAAGGAGAAGATGGACGAAGAAGAAGACAAAGGTAAAAACGAAATTCACAACTTAATGTAAAATCTAAAGTTTTATGGGTAGTATTGTTATGGCAGCTTAATTTCAAAAGTACTATGCTATTTTGTGGAACTCTTTTAAGATTTGGCTATGGCCTTAGGTCATCGCCGATTAGGAAAAATTTCCAGGTTTTAGTCAATTTGTCATTTTTTTTCTTTAATTAATTATAAAACTTGGGAATTAGTGCCTAGGCCACCTAATTTGAAGGTCATTTGATGTTTGTGGATTTTCGTCATAAACATAAACTTGATGGGTCTTTTGAATGCTATAAAACTTCTCTTCTAGGTAATGAAAATACTTAACAATAGGGTGTTGATTTTCATAATACTTTTTAGCCTAGTAGTTAAACTTATAACCATTAAAACAGTTCTCAGCATTGTTCTCTTTAAGTCTTAACCTATTCATTTAATGGATGTCAAGAATCCTTTCTTACATGGTCACCTCAATGAAAAAACAATATTTATGCAGGTTAAAACAAGCTCCTTGGGCTTGGTACGAAAGATTTACTGATTTTGTAATATTTTTTGGCTTTTTACACAATAAGTTAGATCATTCTTTTTTCATCTACAAAAATACTGACATTGCATAGATTCTATTGTATGACGATCATATTATTCTTACAACTTCTTCTGATTGCCTTCAGAATCATATTATAACTATCTTGGCTTCTAAGTTTTCTATGAAGGTTCTTTTCCCTCTAAGTTTATTTTTGGGTATTGTTATTACTGGCCATTAACACAATCTCTTCTTATCCCAAACACAATATGCTGCAAATATAATTGCACGTGATGGAATGTTTCACTACGGTGTAAGTTCTAATCTTATTGACACTAAGTTCTAAACTTAGTGCCACTGTCGATACTCCCTAAGATTATCCAGCTATGTATATTAGTCTTGCAAGTATCCTTCTGTATCTCATAATCACTTGGGTAGACATTTCTTATACAGTGCAACAAATTTGTCATCATATGCATGCTCCGACCAATGAATACATACGTGCTCTTAATCATATTATACGTTATCTTTAGGGTACTCTTTCTTTAGATCTTCACATGTACAAGTCTCATATTAATCGAATCACCTCATGCACGGATGCAAATTGGGGTGGATGTTCTAACACCCGCCGCTCAACCTCTAGTCACCACATATTCTTAGGTGATAATTTAATATCTTAGTCATCCAAGAAGCAGCCCACTCTCTCCCGTAGTCGTGCTGACGCGAAGCATAGAGGTGTTATTAATGTTGTTTCGAACTCATGTTAGATCAGAAATATACAAAAGTAGAGTTATTTGTGATAATGTGAGTGCAATTTACGTATTCGCTAATCATGTTCAAAATTAACACACTAAACACATTGACAGGGATATTCACTTCCTTTGAGAGATAGTGGATGGCGGAGAATTGGCAAGTGAAAACCAAATAACATCAAAAGTTTATTCAACATGTAACAACTTAAACTTGTACAGATATAGTTCATACAACAATAACAACTAATTTGAAAAGGATACTCAAAACCAGAAAACATGAAAAGTTTATTACAATCGAAATTGGGTAGTCATTGATTTTTCCTTCAATTCCTTAGAGAGGAAATTTTGCATAAAATCCGAGAATACAAGTTGCTTGTATATTGCAGGTCTTTGAGGTGATACAAGCTCAGGCAATGGACCATACACTTTATCATATTCACCTGGACTTAAGAATGTAGCGATTGATACTCTTGGCTTGTGATTTGGATTAGCATATACTCTATGTTCACCACTCTTGTATTCATCATTTGACAATATCTGAATTCAGGATTTTAAAAGAGTAAATAATTGATAGAGTATATAACATTTTCTCATCAAGTTACAACTACAACGTTAAAGCTTTGGTTGAAGTGCTCATTTCCCATGATATTATCACCAAAACCACGCTAATGAAATAATTTCACGACGTTTATATTCCATTTATTCTAGCGTAATGAGGTGCGAATCAATTATTTGAATCTTTAGCTTTTGTATTTTCCGGACATAATGTAATATTTCTAAATTATAGTACTTTCAACTACAATAGAGTATGCTCCCAGCAAACTAAAATAAAAGTTGGAATTTTCACATTGAACTAAGGGCAAATGTTAGATTATTAGAACATAATCTAAGGGTGAGATTATTAACAACAAA
This sequence comes from Amaranthus cruentus, assembly GCA_019425755.1. Lineage (NCBI taxonomy): Eukaryota > Viridiplantae > Streptophyta > Magnoliopsida > Caryophyllales > Amaranthaceae > Amaranthus > Amaranthus cruentus. The sequence goes on from CM033455.1 coordinate 16,554,597, forward strand.
CTAACTAAAGGTTAGAATATTAATATGAGTTTTTCTAATTTTAACATAATTTCATGTTTGAAGAAAGCATATGTAGCATTTAATCTAACGTGCATTCATGTAAAGTAGTGTGACAAAGTATATATATTTAAAAAAAAAATACCTTCGTTGCCATTTTAATCTTTTTATCGAGATAATTCGTTGATATTCCAGATAAAATTTGGTCATTAATCATAGGAATTATCCAACTAAAACTTGGCTACAATTTATATAATTAATATAGTTACAATTTTATTTTTATCAAAGAAAAAAATTTATTAAACTCTTGACTTTGTTTATATTGATGCGCTTAATTCCTATTCAACAATTTTACATTTACACTATGTTTGGATAGCAAATTAGGACAGAAAAGAAAGGAAGGGAAGGAAAAGGAAAGGAAGGGGAGGGAAAGAGAGGGAAAGACTACATTGTTTGTATAGGAAGGGAAGGAAGGAGAAATAAAGGAAATTTATTATTCTTCCAAATCTTTCCTCTTATAGAGAGATTTGAATGTTAACAAAATGAAGTGAAGAGAGCTAGTTCCTCCAAATCCCTTCCCTTCAAATCCTCTTCCTCTCTTTTTGCTATCCAAACAAGGGGATTTTCATCCCTCCAAATCTTTTTTTTTCTTTTCCCTCCATTTCCCTCCATCCAAACAAGGCCTTAGGGAGTTCATGGAATTGTGTAGTTATTCAAGTTATTAGGATTCTTTGTTATTCACTTGGAAAGATATATATGATAGTGCATAGTGTAACTTTCATTTTGTATATTGAAAAAGAATGTCGAAATTCAATAATTAATAAATCTTGGGATATTAATAAATCTTTTGATAGTATTGGTTCATTTTCATTAAAATATTTTTTGTCTAATAACTTTAAAATATAAAAAAAAAACAACAAAATCTTACAAAAGTTTTCACATAGAGGAAATACATTTGTACCATTAACAGGGTAATGTTGTATACATCTAACTCTTCAAAATCTCAGCCTCGATTAAAGATTTACTTAATTGTTGGCATGAGGTAATGAAGTGTTATAGTATTAAATTTTTTTTTTGGCATTATTATACTTCGCCACCTTTTTTCATTGTGTCGCCACCCTTTATACATTAAAATCCCAATATTGCCCTTAATAAAATTTCAAAACTGAATCTCTCTAATTTTTCTCTAAGAAAACTCTTTGAAATAAAATTCAATATCGAAACACTATGGCAAATGAAAATAATCACCAAAATGATTTGATACATGTTCACTCTTTTGGCTATAATTTTTGATAGCTAAATCACATAATTGCAATGTTTGCGGCATGAGTTACTAGACTTCAAGATATTTCCAATGATATATCATATACCCAGTTCTGATAACCGAGCTAGAAATAGCTATCATTTAAAGTTTGTTTGTGCTAAAATTTGATAAATGCTTAATCTTTTGGGCATAATTTTTTATATAAAAATTGTATTAATGTAGGTTTGCGTCATTCGAAACTAAGCTTTAATTGCTTTCCAATGACATTCAATATGCTCGATTTCGACACCTGAGCAAGAAATGACGATCATTTGAAGTTTGCAGGTACTTTTAACATCCAGTCGTGCGCGATCAGACAATAGTATGGTCTTGTAAAAAGCACGACCGAACCACGGTAGAGTCGCGCATTTTACGCGGCTATACCACAATCCGGTCGAGCGAGATTGGATGTGAGAAATCATAGCAAACTTTAAACCATCGTCATGTATTGCTCGATTATTGAAATTGGGCATATGATGTGTCGTTGGAAAGCCCTTAAAGTCTAGTTTCTAATGCTGCAAACCTTGCTTTAATATGATTTTTGTATAAAAAGTTATTCCCAAAAGATTGAACATATATCAAATTTCTTGCTCGGTTATCGGAATTTGGCATATAATATATCATTTGAAAGATCCTGAAGTCTAAGTTGTAGCAAAAATTGTAGTAATGTAGTTTTCCTGTCAAAAGGTTTTGCCAAAAGATTGATCATGTATCAAATTTCAACACAAAACGTGTAATTAGGTTTATTTTCCGTTTTAAAAAATTGTTTTGTTTTTTAGAATTGATATTTTTATTTTAATTGAATTATTATTAATAATTTTAGTTTAGTAATAATAATGGTTTATTTTATAATTAAAAATAAATTTAAAGGCGTTTTAGTAATTTCACTAAAAAAAAAGGTGGCAACACAATGAAAAGGGTGGAGAACTTTAAGGATTGGGTTTTTTTGTTTGGTTAGCTACATCCACCGATCGAATAAATTAAACTATCTACTCTTAAAAGATATCTAGAAATATTGGGATCGAAATCACGATTAACATATATATTTTATTTGTTTATTAGTACAGAGTAGTATACCCATCGGGTTAATTAAGTTTTTTTCCATTATCATATTATTAAGATTAGGATTTTGACATTTTTTTTATAGAATAGATAGATAGAGTATTGTGCTATTTCAAAAAACTAACTTGATTAATCAATTTAGCATGACAGTTATTGTGATATTTTAGAACATTTCTAATAATAAAATAAGATAAATAATAAAATGAACAAGTACCTGAAAAAGATCTCCAATGTTAACAACAAGAGCACCATGAACAGGTTTGAGATCAATCCATTTTCCTTCATATTTAACTTGTAATCCACCAGATTGATCCTGCAATAAGACAGTCAAAATACCAGGATCTGTATGTGTAGCAATCCCAACTGTCTTGTCTGGTTCTGGACAATATGGATAATATTGTCCTCCCATTGTTCTTCTTCCTAAGTAGGAATTTCCAGTGAGTTTATTTGGACTTAGTCCTAATCCTTCACACAGTAAACCCATGACTTTCTCTCCAAGTTGCTTCATTTCCTTATCCCACTCTATCAACTCACTTCTATACACAATCAATAAAGATTCATGTTACTTCATTTTTCTTCATCTCCATTTTTTCTTTTAAATCGTGAGAGAAGCTAGGATTTTAAATTAAAGGAGATCAATAGCTAATATAGTATGTACAAGAAATATATTAAAATTCATCTTCAAAAAAAAAAAGAAATATATTAATTAAAATTCTAATGTTTTTAAGTAAAGAAATTATACTCTCTCCAACTTAAGTTAGTGAAAAAAAAACATTATATGTATGTTTATTTATTTTAATGCTATTTTTATAATATATTGGGGGTTATTAATATATAAGAGGGCTATAAATAACGTATTATTTCTATCTTTTATAAACCGAAGAGGCAAATAACAATTATTTGTATCTTTGATTTCAAACAAAATATATAAATAATGGGTTATTTGTATTTTTTGTTTGAAACAACAATACAAATAACCCATATATTTATCTTTGTTTCAAATCAAAGATACTTCTTAACAATTATTTGTATCTTTTATTCTGAAATAAAGCTTTTTTTCACAACTTATTAGCAATTAGTTTTAATTTGTACAATATTCAAGTGTAAATATAGTCAAGTGGGGTCCTATTGATTGGTCGTACTTCTAAATTAATTAAAATGTCAACATTTTAAAGTTATTAATTAAGTATGTCAAAAGGGTATTTTAAGGATATGATAAATGCATTGACATTTGTGCAAAATAAAATCAAATCGGAGAGAGTATAGTTTAAGACAAAAAGTCTATTTGATGACCACAACAATTTATTCCTTCCTTAACCTACAAAAAAATGTTAATTGGTTCACTGAAATCACAAAAATAGGATATTTTAGATGTTGAATATATAATTAAACTGAATAATAAATTTGATTATGGAAAAGAAAAAATCATAAACATTAAAAAATATATAAAAATAAAGTTGGTAGAAAAAAATTTGGGGATTACAACGGTCAAAAATGTTTTAATAAAGTTAGTGAGAAACATGTCGGTACCGTACACATTATAAAAATGTCATATTGAAGTTAGTGAAAAATATGTGGGAACCATAAGCATTATTAATATTGGTTGCATTCTATTCGTATTTGTCCCTGTTATCTAGCTCGATTAGGTAGATATTTTGCATAACGATACTTGCTTATGCTTGATTGGATGTTTTGGCATGTTTAGGCATTTTAGATTAAACGCGTCAAAACCGATTACAAACTAAGTACATTTGGCGCATACACTGCTCACCTAACTCCGGATGCTCAAGGGAGCAAAGCCTCAATGAGCCGAGGCAAGAAAACAAGCCAAATGGGTGCCAAAGTAGGCTTTTCTAAGACAATTTGACCAAAATTGGGTTGAGCCATGGCTGCTCAAGCGTACCAAACCTACATTAGAGATAGAAGAAGAGCAAGACAATCCTGAAGGTTGCTTGACCTAGTCAAGCAACATTGGCTCGGGTCTAGTGAAAGTAACATTCACTTTCAGTAGCTTTTAAATGTTGGCTTTAGTAGTTTTGATGGGTCGAGCGTTCTCGGTCGGTCAAGCGGATGGGTTGAGAAGATCCTATTTTTGCTGACTGCTCTATTTTTAAAGATTTTGACCTGTGTACCAGATGCATGCTCAACTTGGTCGAGGTAACCCCACATGGTTAAGCGGTTTGGGCGACTACAGATTCTTCGATTTTAAGAATTTTAGTGTTGAGCCCTATTAATATACTTCTTTATTAAAAAGCTTACTCTACTACGGCCACCCGTATATTCACTTTCCTATCAACTAGGGCGCCGGAGCAATTATGAAGCCTTACCCCTACCACCACTCGTATTAGCCATCTCTTTATAAAACAAAAAGAAGAAGAACAATAACAACAACAAGAACAAGAATACCATCTACACAATATCAATTTAGTCATCCAAATTCATTTTAAAGCTTTCATTTGTTCATTTTCTATTTTGGCTTAGTTTAGAATCCTTCTTTTTTAGTTTTGACAGTTCATCTTTTATCTCAACTTTTTCATTGTAATTTAAAAATACTATAGTTTGAGGTTCAACTTGTATTTTTGCTTATTTGAAGAACATCTTGATGCTCTTTATTACATCATCAACTCAATTTTCATTGAAGCATTTCATCAAACACTTAGAGTGTATGTGCATTTTTGGCAATTCATCTACGGAAATTGTTCAATTCTTCATCATCTACTTGTTCCCCTTCCTTGGATTCATTTCAAGATTGTAATTTCTATTCTCTTTACTTTATTATCGTTAATCTTATTGTTGTTGTTGGTATTTTTCATTTTAATCATGAATTCATGTCAATTATTTCTATATTATAGTCAAGCTATGTTTACATAATTAATAATAGTTTAATTTGGCTTAGGCCAGGATTTATAACTAAGTATGTAGAACAGTTTCTTTTTTTAACTTTTGGTTTGGATATGTGGTTTATGGTTTGGGATGAGTTTTTCTATTATCACAGTGTTATTCGATTGAGGGCTGGGGGGGTGCAGGGCGAGAGTCGATTGCTAATGTTAATCCATGTTTGAAAATTAAATCATCTCTATGAGAATAGTGAGTTTTTAAATTGGAAAAATGTTTAGCTCAACATGTAGTTGAGCATGTTTCAGAAAGCTTTTGTTACTGGAGATAGAAATACTAGCATCTAAGAGACATTTTTCCCCATACTTTTGTAGGATTATTTACTAACTACAGCCTTGAAGTTTAATATCTTTAAAATAAACAGCCTCAAGACAAACAACTGCCTTCAAATTACTAAACTCCGAAAATGTTTATTCTAAAATGACTAAAATTTAATGTTATACTTGGTAGATAATCCATTTTTTTTGTTAAAATAAACTAAACTTGTGGGAGATATCTCACGAAAGGATTCTCTGTCACAAGAGTTGCTATTTTATTTAGGTAGGTACTTTGATAGACACTTGATTAGTCACTAGACTACAAATACAATAAATATAAAGTAATGATAGCCGATCTCATCTAAGATTTTATTTGAAGATCTCATCTAAGATTTTGAACTAGAGCATATATAGTCCTCCTAAGTTGTTCCATTTAATTTTTCACATTTATCGAGACAATATTTTAACCCTTAATATCTCAAATTATTGTTATTTAAAAATTATAAAAAGTTGATATTAATAATCTTTGTATTGAGACGAATCAAACAAGATCCCACATGACTATGTTTTAACTTATAGATTAAGAATAAAATATAAATTAAGAGTGATAAATAAATAGTGACTAAAAATAAATAAGACAACTTGAGTGAATAGAAGGGAGAATAAGATTCTTTTCTCCGGTATACTCGACATCCACACAATATGAGTTCAACTCATAGTGATCTTTGCAAGGGTTGGAGAAAATCGAAAACAATAATTAACGCCGAATTTTCAAATGAGACTATGACACCATTTGTCATTAAGCTTTTCTCACGTTTACTTTTCTCTCTATACCACTATGTTATATATCCTCAAATAATATAGACTAAGTAATTTTTAACATTATATATGCTCTAAGTAAATTGAAAGAATATGCTCTAGGTAAATTGAAAGAAGTGGACTCTCCCTACGAAGACGTGTCATATAATTCTTAAATAATAAAAAAAACAACACTTAAATTTTTAAAAACTTTTTAACTTTAATCGTTAGGCAAATGTCTACCTAATTTTATTGTCCCATGAGTCCATGTATTATTCATTTTTCATATTCGTATTCAAATTGCTTGAATATTTTTAAAGTTTTCCGAATTGGAACGTGTTGAATAGGCCCAACATAGCACGTAGATTTTCTTAGCCCAGCCCACCCATCCCTGACCCGGCCCGCATGTAGCTGGTTGCAAACGTCTATTACTGACTATTTCGATTAAAAAAAGGTATAAACACATAAAAAATGAGTGACCTAACTTAAAAAAAAAAAAAAAAAAAATATACAAGTGACCTGCAAACTTGAGGAATATGATTAGGATCAACAGGAATGGGAGCAAGACGAATTGAAAGGGTATCTTGCCAACTGGCAGCTCTGGAATTAAACAAATCATAATTTGAGTAAAATCCAACACCACCTCCGTCACCGTCACCTGTCATAGTTCTTCGGTAATATCCAATCTTTTCATTCGGGTCCTGCTCATGAAAACCCTTTACAGCACCCAATACCTTATCAAGTAGCTCCACTTTCACTCCGTGGTTAATTACTTGAAAGAATCCAAATTTAGCCGAGGCTTCTCGAAGCTCCTTCACAAGCTCCGTACGATTACCCGAAAGGTCGATCACGGGTATAACCGGGTTGTCAATTGGGTTATTGGGTTTTTGTGTTTCATTATGATCAAAGAGGGTCTCGGGTGGGTGATGGAAAATGCGTGGGATCCGAGTTATGCCTGAGTCAACTAGGCCCTTTACCCCGAGTCTAGTGTTATCAAAGTTTTGTAGCTCTTTGCTACGCTCATTTTCATTCATTTTTTCTTGTTCCATTTTAGTTTTTTTTTTTCTTTTTTTTTCTTTTTTTTTTGTTGGTTGTTTTTGTGGTAGTGTTAAAAGAGTAGATGATAAGTTCATTTTATAATGTTACATATTTATAGTGGTAAAGGTTGGACTTTGTCGTCCAATTTTCTTTAAGCACGTTTTTTATTTGGAAAAATGATATCCTTATCTTCAAGACAATTTGGAATCATTCAATATTCATAAAATTATTGGACATTTATTGTATAATAATCCTTTGGTTTTGAGAGGAACCAAGTCAACAGCAAAGTCGACTCGACTTTCCTATGGGTCAGAGCCACAACCGAATGGGCTTTTGGTTTTGACAGGTCCTGTTGCCTTTTCGTTTTCTTTGAACTATGAATGTTGTTTTTCTTCTTTTGTTACATCGTCTTCATTCTGATGTTACAATGGTTTAATGTGTTGGAATAATGTTCATGAATACCATAATTAACATCGTATTGATAATTGATCAAAAAGTTTGATCATCATCAATGTAATTAGTGAGCCATGACCCCTTGGTATTGGGGAAGAATAATATACACAAAATCTGAGTAGTATACTTTCAAGAAAAGTAAAAAAAATGACTATTATTAATTTGTTATAGTTATATTTATTATAAAATTTTAACATATAAATTTGAAATTGATAAACATATCATACATATTAACAAAAATACTGGAAAATGACAAGTGTCATCATTAGGAATAGATCTGTGCAATGGGCCGGATAAGGGGCGGGTCGGGCTTTGATGAAAATGGGTCGGGCCTTGTTAAAAGGGACACGGGTTTTAAATGGATTGGACACATAGAGCCCAACCCGCCCCGCCCGGCCCGTATATTAAAAACAATTTTTAAAACAGCAATTAATTATTAAACAAAAAAAAAAAAATTAGTTTTTGAAAATTTTTATTATCAGAATGAATTAATATATTTTTTTTTTGTTATCAATACATTAATACTTCTACAGCATATAAATACTACTAGTTCTATAAGCAAAATGAAGTATAAGTATAGGTATAAACAATAAATACTACTAGTTCTACCGCAATCATTTTGTTTATCCTCTTAAGATTAATTGTAATTTAGTTTTTAGGTATAAACAATAAATACTACTAGTTCTACAACAATCATTTTGTTTATCCTCTTAAGATTAATTGTAATTTAGTTTTTATTACATTAATAAGTCTGATTTTTGTTGAATAAGTGGAAATTTTCAGCATTCTTATCTCTCCTTCAACCCTCCCTAGAACCCTTCATGAACCTCATTACAACCCTTATCCAACCCATGACACTAAAGCCCGTTTACAACCCGCTCCATTTTCAACCCGACCCTTTTTAAACCCTTGAAATTAAGGGTTGGATAAGGGCCTCCAATAGGCCCCCGACCCGTTGCATAGCCCTAATTAGGAAGCCTTGATAAATATAAAATTATTTTAGTGAATGATAGTTGCTTACATAACAATATTTACCCAATTTAGAATCTGAGTCTTTAACATTTAAACTAAAATAGGTGAAGTATTTATTTAAATTATTAAAGCTATTTTCTATGCCTAACATACAATTTGATATATTTAATTGAATAAAAAAGTGATGTATTCGATAAATAATTTTTTTTTTTAAAATAGTATTTAATTTTTGATTTAAAAAATCATGTATTCGCTAAATTTAATTAAAATTATATTTTTATATATTTTATACTCAGAAATCGTGCATTGCACGAGTTTCTCTACTAGTTATATATAATTATAGCATTGTCTAAAAATCATAATAAATCTATTTATCTTAATACTAATAATTGTACATTGTACAAGTTACCATACTAGTTTTTGAATATTCTCAATCATTTAAGAATGCTTAAAAAGTTATCCAATTAATAAGCCTCTCATACATGAAAATAACAGACTAGAAAAAATTTATGTGTCAGTGCTAATTTGAGAGTTTGTCATTTGTTGTTATTCTATTTTATAATATGATATGTCATGCGTAAATATGTTTAATTATTTTGTTGATTACTTGGCGATAGAGATCATTTTGCATAAAGGAAGGAGTTGAAGCTTAGCGATCATGAATCTTATGATTGTTCAACCAATAACAAATTTTAAAAATAGGAAAATTTGCTCAAAATAATCTCAACTATTATCCATTGACCAAAAATACTCTCAACTACCAATTATTTTTTAATAATTTCAGCTATTCTCATAATTTGTAAATATACCCACCCCTTGTTATCGGCTGGAGTAAGTAAGTTTTCCACTCTTTTTCTTTACTTAACGGTTCAGAATTAACCATTCACTTCATTTATTAATCAAAAAAGAAAGAAAAAAGTGGAAAAGTTACCTGTTGCAGCCGGTTAAAAGGGAGGTGGGTATGTTTTTAACAAATAATGAGAATAGTTGGGATTATTAAAAAATAATTAATAGTTAAGATTATTTTTGACCAACGGGTGATAGTTGGGATTATTTTGAGCAAATTTTGGTATTCATTTTTTTATTGAAAATGATTAGATTAATAGTTTTACGGCTTGTCAACACTGACGTTAATGTGATAGAGATTTAGATGTATACTATAGTAATGCCCACAACAACCTACAGGCGGCTTTCAAAGCAATTGAATAACACAAGAAAACGCTTATACGCCACAAATACAATGTCATGTATACTATATACTTGTTTATCACATGTCTGATTTTGTTGACAGACATAGCTATTTAATTCTCTATTTCCACAATTCAAAAATACTTGATATAAATTATGTTTATTTGCACTATTAATCGATCAAATTTATTTCATGTATTTGGGTTAACGTAAAAGTAAAAATATAGTCAAATTTAGAGTCGTCTCCGGCATTTCAAAGATCCTGAACGAAATATAAATTGTGGGCCCCTGAAAAATAAAATTACGTACGTTCCTTTAGATTTTAGTTGTAAACGTGCGAGTTAAAGTGAACAAGATATTCACATGTAAATATGAATTTCGGATTACACGTCGGACATTTAAGTTAAATCATTCCTAAGATCGATGACGTTCTAGTGATAAAGAATTAAGTAATCAAAAGAACACGATAAAATAAATCAGCGAAAGTGGTCTGGTTAACAGCTTGAGAGCCTAATGACCTCATCAAAACGAGATAAAGTCCAAAATAAAGTTCAAACGATAAAATGACATAATCTCGTGAACGATAGTCAACACGATTACAGGTTCTAACTTCTGAATCCTAACACACTAGCCCCACTTGAAGTCAACCTGCTAATTGTCAAATGATAACATCATAGCAAGCACCAAAGAACACAAACTAATACACGTAAGAGAGTTCATACAATGTGTTATACATGTTACTTACAAGCAATGTGGCCATCCTATAGCATGCAAAGACTCTAATAGTTAAAATATCATATTTGACTTTCTAATTCCCAACTCATGTTGTTGGCCGTCCAATTTGGGCCGCCAGAGTAATATAAAAGTTTGGAGGAATACACATGGGAGTGCTAATCCCAAGACAACCTCCGGCCTAAGACGGTGCCCGTTCTATTCGGGTCGTCCAAGTTAAAATATGCATACCCCATGGTGAGTGTTGTGATCCATAATTGCCATGGGAACAATAATAATAGTAATTTTCATGCTAATAAATTAACCCCATGTGGGTAACCAACACAACCATCCTCAAATTTTCAATTTAAAACTCATTTCAAATTATTTTGGGTGTCTAAGCTGTAAGTGATATAAGGCATCACAATATAGAATGAACACAACATTACTTTACATCACCAATTAGAAAAGCATGGTCTACGCATGTACTTTGGTAGCACTATAAGTTAGCCAAAGCACATCACGAAAAAGATATCAACCTCTTATGAATCGAGGTCCTGAACACAATATTTATACAAAAATCACGTATAAGTACATGTTTACACAACCAATCTACTTTATCAAGGCATAACTAAATTGATAATTTTTAAATGACTAAATACTAATCACATGAACTTCTAAATTTTAAAACACAACCAGTAACTTTACTGGTCATTTTGAGCAGTTTTGAAATCTCAAACCAAAAATCCGACTTCACCATTGCGTCCGGAAGGCATCAATTACATTGGGTGCCAAATTTCATTGTTTTTAACTCCTGCTTACTATTTTTAATTAATTTTAGCATTTAAATGACTTTAATGTAATCAATGGACGATACGACAACAAAACGCACCCGAACGTTAGAAGTTCAAGGCGTACCTGCCGAGGCACAGTGGCTGTCCAGAAAATTTTTATTTTTATTTATTATTATTATTATTATTATTATTATTATTTTTGGAAAATTAATATTTCATTTCACAAAACAAAGACAATACAATACAAGAAAGAGGGGTTGCATCACCCGCCTTATAAAGTGCATCTGTATGGAAAGAGCACCCACCTTCTAGGAAGGGTTGTGCCCCCTCACTCTTCATATGCAAAGGGGGAGAGACGCTCTCCAAAAGATGAAAAATACAGATAGATCAAGCTTTCGTTAAGCTCCTAACCAACTAAGCGAGGCGACCTCCTGGGGGTAGAGGGCTAACAACCTTTGCTTGATTTCATGTTTGACTAGGTGTAGGACATGATGAACTGGTCGAACACAATGATGCCATACTGCTTCATTACGGACTTTCCATATATGATAACACAGACTACTAATGTAACACCCCAAAAATTTTAGGCAAACTTTATAAGTTTGTTTATCATACAAAAAAAAAAAAAATAAATAAAATAAAAATAAATAAATAAAATTTTCTTAAAGTAGAATGACTTAAGGGTCGGAGGTTTAGGTAATAATTTTGGAGTGATAAATGTAAAGATTGAAGAGTTTGTAACTCCTACCATTAGTTCACTTATTTACCTCAATTTATGATTATAATTAAGTATTGCTAGAAAAAAAAAGGGAAACAATCACTTCATATTCCAAAAGTGAAGCTTTTAAGAGGTGAAGAAAAAGGATTTCTTAAGAAATCTTAAACGTAAACTTGGAAAAAAAAAATGAATAAATCATATCTTAGTTTTGAGAAGTTCTATTCTTAATTTTGTTTATCCCTATCAACACTAAGCTTGGGATAATAAACAAAGGGTTATCAAGGTTGGAGGGTTTTTAATTTCGAGATTATATACTTGAATTGAAGAAATTTTATGTACAAGGGAATTATACTAGAGGACTATTTGTAAGGCTATTATCTACCATTCTTCATATTTCTCTAATTGAAATATATATAAAGGTAACTAGTTTATCCCTTCTTTTCTTAATTCTCATATAATGTTATTCTAATTATGTGAAATAATTAGGCATGTAAAAGAAAAAAAATGTTAGTAATAAATATTTCAGGGGCTAAAATAATACATATTACATTAGTTTCATATTATTGTGTATTGTAATATATAAACTAAAAGTAATATATAATTCGAATCTATTATTAGTGTTGTATCCGATTAGTATTTGATTAGTAGCGTATTAGTAAATAAATATGATTTTTAGTAATTGGAACAAGTTAATATTGTTAATTTACCCATTTAGTTATTTATTTGTTCGTTAGTTATTTGATTTAGAACAATTTTAGAGAGTTGTTTTTATTAAAATTGAATTAGACAGAGATTAGCACTTATTGCAAAGTCCTAAAATGAGTGTAGATGACATTCTGTTTAATAGAAAATTTTGGAATGGTAATTAGCTAGCAAATAATTATTTCTGAATAATACAAACAAAATAAAAATGAATAAATAAATAAATAAAGGCTACGAAAAATAAATTGGTGACAGTCCTTGATCATAAACCTACTTTGTAAAGTTGAATACACTAACTTGCTCTTAGTTTAGTATAGTTGGAAAAATAATAATTAATCATATTGCTACAATAAGGTAACCAAAACAGTAGAAAAGAACTTAGATTGTAATTTATGAATTTGTCATTTTCATCTTCCTATTTTTATGGATATTTATCAATCGAATGCTACAACCGTTTCATTCTTGGTAAAATGTTACTTGAGGAATTACTACTTAATTACTCACTTCTTTTTTTATGTTATTTGTTTTATTATCAAATTATTTATTTCGGTCACGTAGAAATCTGTCAGTTTTGTTGGAGAAGGTTTGAGTTGATCATTGAGTTTTGGTAAATTATGATTTTTGACCAAAAACGAGTTTTATAGTATTTTATTTTGAGCTTAGAAAAATTTTCGAAGGCATTGTTATTTTCGTTTAAGATGTTAAGAGTGTTGTTGACACAGTTGTACTTTTGAGTAGAATAACACTTTCATTAGTACCTCTTTGCTAAGAGTTATAATAGGGTTGACTTTCATTGACTAGGTCAAAGTTGAAGTTGACTTTATTCCCAAACTCAGACATTACTCATACCATTTGTTTTGGTATTTATATAAAAATGGAAATTTATTATTAGTTGAAAATATTATACTAAAAAAAAAATTTATTTGATGAAGTATATTTGTGTTAAGTATTTTGATGTCGAATTTGAGTGTAAGGCCTATTTTGGCGCCTTTGGTGTAGACTCCATGAACCCAGCATACCCACAAAGATTCAGACATGTGGTAGATATGCCAAGCTAATTTCCCCACGACCACCAAGTTCTAGGTTTCAAGGTTTCTGACTCCCAAGCCTCCTTCACTCTTCGGGCGGCAGATATGTTTCCACCTTATGTTGCCCGGGGAGGGGTTGTTGTCTGAAGCGTGCCATAGATAGGAGCGGCAAATGAGGTTCACTTTCTTAATTACAGCCTTAGGGAGGATGAAGAGCATACACCAGTAGGAGCTAATGCTCATTAGAACCGAAGTGACAAGTTGGACGCGAGCTGCATAGGAAAGGTTCTTAGCATACCATGATCGAATTCTATAGGTCATCTTATCAACCAAGACATCACAGTCCGCAACAGATATCCTTCTAGAGGTGAGGGGGATACCCAGATAACTAAAAGGGAGTGATCCGAGGGGTAGATGAACTTCCTGAGCGATTTTGATCTTTAGGGCTTCAGGAATACCAGCTAGGTATATAGCGGATTTATCCAAGTTACCACAAAGACCCGAAGACGCAGCGAAGGAGTTGAGCCATTGACATAGCAGCATAATAGATTTGAGGTCCCCTTTGCAGAATAACATGAGATCATCAGCAAAGGAAAGATGAATAAGCTTCAGTTTTGCACCTGGGGTGGAAATTGAAGTTATCGTGAGAGCTGATTCTCATGAGTGTGCGAGAGAGGTATTCCATGCCAATCACAAAGAGGAGGGGGGACATCAGGTCACCTTGTTGTAGGCCTCTTTTAGGCTTGATTGTTTTAGACGGTGAGCCATTCAACATGATCGAATAGTGGGTGGAGTTTATGCAGACCATGATGATTCTGATAAAGTGTGGGGGAAAGTTTAGAGCAAACAACATGTCATGCAAGAAGGACCAGTCCATTGTGTCGTAAGCCTTTCTCAGATCTACCTTGATGAGACAGCTGGAATAACAACCTTTCCTTCAGTAGTGCTTGACAATGTCTTGGCATAGGAGGATGTTGTGACTGATTAACCTTCCTGCCACAAAGGCACCTTGAGTGTGGTTTATAATCTTACCCAGAAACTACTTTAGCCTTGAACAGATGAGTTTGGATATGCACTTGTATAAAGTGTGACAACACGAGATGAGTTTGTAATCACCTGGCTTTGAGGGGCAGGGCACTTTGGGGATGGGAGTTATAGCAGTGTTGTTCCAGCTCTTCAGGAGTTTCCCAGTAGTGAAGAACCCTTGGATAGCAGTAATCACATCTTGGCTTACAATTGGCCAGACAACTTTATAGAATTTGCTGTTGAAGCCACCCAAACCGGGGCCTTGTTGTGATCAACGCTCCAAAGAGCTTCTTATCTCAGATGGGGAGAAGTTAAGGTCAAGGAGGGACCAAGAATCTGCATCGAGAGTAGGGCCATTTCGGATGGTTTCCATATTTAGCCTTGTCTATTCATCAGATTTGTGCCTATTAAATCCATACAGTAATCGTAGAAAGCTTGTGAGATGCCTTCATGATCACTTATAGTCTGCCCATTAATCTGGATCATGTTGATCTTGTTGTGGGCTCTCATTTATTATTATTATTATTATTATTATTATTATTATTATTATTATTATTATTATTATTATTATTATTATTTTATATATATTATAATTTTTATATCATAATGAGAAACTTTACACAAAGTTGTTGGGGAGTCGAACAACAAGCTAGGCACCAACACCTTTTTGAATGCAAAAAGCTAGCCTCTGCTAAATATAAGCCCTAGTCTTAGTACTACTGAAGTTACTTGAAGAAAACGATGCAATTCTCGATAACATGTTGATGTGCTCGATTTTAGAGCACATTTATACCCCTACTTTGGTGTCGAATCTCGATGTTTCACAATGGTTTTATGCGTTTTACACTCGGTTTTACCTTGATCTTGTCACCATGGTGTTTAGAGGTCATTTCAGGTGTTTTCGGGAGATTTCGAGGTAAATCGGATCGAGTTCGAGGCTTGGTCTTCAAAGTCGAAAAAGAGGCACGCGTTTCGAGGCTCTCACAAGTGTTTCGGGTCATCCCCGAAGTTATCGGGAAGGTCGAGGATCATTTGAAGCTCGTTCGAATGTGTAAAGAGGCAAGGGAGCCTAGATTCGGTCGAATTTAGGCTAGGTTCGGTCGAATCCCTGATGCTGTGCCCAAGTTCAATGCTCAAGTCTCTGGAAACCCCGAATTAGCTCACATTCGGTCGAAGCGGTCTAAGCTAAGCACTGCAGCCCAATCAGAAGACCAAAACTCGCTGGAATGGGCGATCGATCGTCGAATGGGGTTGGATTGGCGAATCCCATGCATTCGCTAATCTCTAAAACTCATAATTGTTTTCTCTTCGAAGCTTGCTACGTAGGATTTTTAGGGTTATTTCCCCTACCCTTTTGTAGCCTATATAAAGGCTCATTTTTGAATGTATCCCCCATGACTTGATTGGGAGTAACCCTCCCTCTCTTGTTCATCAATCCTTAATGCTTTTCTTCTCTATTTTTTCCCTAGCTTAGTTTGTTCTTCATTTATGTCTTGTTTCTTCTTTCAAGCATTTTCATTTTTGTAAGTTTTCTTCATTTAATGCTTTTCTATCTTTAATGCTTTCTTTTATGTTTTCATTTATTGCTTTCCTATTGTAGACTTTAATGCTTTCATGTTCTTTCTTCCCATTTAATGATTTCATGTCTTTTGTTCCTTTAATGCTTTCTAGAATAGGTTTAATGCTTTCCTTTCTTCTTGCTTTTGCTTTTAATATGCTAGAGTAGTCTTTTAGGGTTTTGGGTTAGAGAAACCTTAGGGTTTTGGTCTTGTGTTTAATGTTTAGGAAGATGGTTGAGATTGATGTTTGTTTGTTGATTGATATTCGAGTCGAATCTTGTCCTGCCACTCCTTAGTGAGACATAGGGCGATTATGGGTCGTTCGCATGACTATAGGTCATCAACTTCCCCTCGATGTCTAGAGTGTCTCGATTGACCTTCGTTCGATCTCCCTCGACCTAGCCTATCTATATTTCCAATAGACCTACCTAGGGTGGACCTAACCTAAGCCCGCTTTCTTTCCTTGCTTTATATTTGTCATTAGATTAGTTCACCCACCTTTCAACCTACACACCATCAACCTTTCCCACACCAAACCTTTAGTCTTCCTAGCCCTTGTTCTCTATGGTTCGATCCCCAACTTACCTCTATACTCGTTATAGTTGTATTTAGGGTGTTTGTAAATGTGTTTGCATAGCTTGTGTTTCTAGCGTTAAACGACGCGTTAGAAAACGGTTATCACATGTCAAGTGCGTCCTTGTTTAACCCTCCAAAGGTGGAGAAAGCGAATGGGATGAATTTGTAGCCATTCTCCTCGCACTTAGATGCGTATTTCTTCCTTTTCTATCTTCAGCATTGGTTAAAGAGACACTAGGGGCCCCTGAGGATACTTCTGTGCCAGCAAAGGGCGAACTTCCGGTTACATCCACACAAGCATCTTTGCCATGAAGCCAATTAAACAGTAAGATATCCTCAGGCTTAAGATCTTTCCCCGTATCTGAAGAAAACCCCATCGATGCCTCCTTACGGACTGAGATGCCAGCTTTGCAACAAATATCCACAAGCATGTCCCGAACCAAGTTATGGCGAAACTTCACACCTATCTCACTAGAGCAGTGAACAGCATGGTCCCCCCATTTATCCATCTTGGGAGAGTTACAGCTCGGGCATAAACTTCCTTCTATGAACAAGGGGATGGTGAGCCGGTAACATAAAATAGATCTATATTGACGATGATTCATCTTTTGTCCCAAACCATTAATAGGGATGGTAAAAAGAAAGTTATTATTATTATTATTATTATTATTATTATTATTATTATTATTATTATTATTATTATTATTATTTGGCAATTAAATTCTTATATTACCAAAAAGAACACTTCCCAAACGCTGAAGGGCGAGTAACAAAACCCAGAAAAGAGAAAGTCATACAAACAACCAAACAAACAACAAAAGAAAGAACAAACAACAATTACACAAGGAGAAACTAATTCTATTTATCAGAAAGACAAGCTGCAACATTGAAAATCACCATCCGCCCAATTTGTTGCTCATCCATACTCTTTCCTCCAAAGATTTTGAGATTCCTCTAAAACTAACTTAGTAGATGATCTTTGCTCATGACATAGTAATAACAAGAGCCTTGGTATTACGTTTCTTCTTACACAACTGATTCATAAGACGAACATCTTGCTCAAAAGAGGACGGCTAGGAAAAATCCCTACAAACAAAGGCTTTCACCCTCTGAATAAACACACAATCCCCATACAAATGTTCTCTAGTCTCTGGAGCATCATTACAAAGCCTACACATTGGATCCTAAGACATTCCCCACTTACGCAATCTATCAATAGTAGGAAGCCGATCAAGAATAGATTGCCACATGCAGACCACACTCTTCAGAGTTGCCTCGTTATTGCCCTATTAACTTCTTATGAGCAATCTTCATATTAAAGCGACCATGAGGGGCACAAGTATTCAACTCATGAAGATTCCCAACCAAATGCCTACTATCAAAAATTTTCGCAAGCATCCAAGATGTTGTACTAGGAACAACAAAGCTAAAGCATCAGAATGTTTGAGATAATAATCATTAATCCACCGAATCCAAAGTCTATCCTTCTTATGCCAAAGGACCAGAGATTCTTCAACATATCAGCGTTATTCCAAAGGTCCAAACAACACAAATTAAGACCCCCACAAGACTTGGGAAGGCAAGCTAAACTCCAAGCTACATGAGGCTTAGATTTAGAGTCTCGACCACCACTCCAAATGAACTTATTGCACACAGCTTTAACCATCTGAATAAGTTTTGAAGGAAGAATAAAGATCTGAGCCCAATCGGAATGCACACACTAGAAAGAGAGATTCCTAGTAGCCTAATGAGTAATGTGACTTGTAATTTTCTCCACCAAAACTAAACAATCCTGAATACGAAGCCTCTTAGCAGATAAAGGAACCCCAAGATAGGGAAAAGGAAGAACACCTTTAGACACCTGTCTTGCTTGGACAAGCCTAAGACTCATATCATCACTAAAACCAACAACATAAAGGGAGCTCTTGGCTTTTTTAATAGAAAGCCAAGAGACTAGAGTCAAATCATCCAAAACAAGATTCTAACATGCAAAAAGGGAGATCAGCTTTAAGAAAAACCAAAAGATCATCAGCAAATAAAAGTTTCATAACTGTCTAGCACTTACATTTAGAGTGGAACTTAATAGTATCACCCTTCTTACTCTTCAAAATTCTGCTGAAATACTCCAGAGAAAGAGGGAAAAGGAAAGGAGACATGGGGTCCCCTTGAAGAAGCCCCTTCCGCGCTCTGAAAGGAACACCAAGCAAACCATTAATCAAAATAAAATACGACACATAATACATAGAACACATGACCCAATCAATAAACTGAGAAGGGAAACTCATTTCCTGCATAAGACTCCTAACAAAAGACCACTCAACAGAATCATATGCCTTCGCCATATCAATTTTAAGAATACACCGGGTACTATTAGCCCAGTTATAGCCACAAATAAGGTCAGTAGCAAGCATAGCCCTATTTTTTATTATTATTATTATTATTATTATTATTATTATTATTATTAGGAAAACTTATAAGAAACTACCTAATCTATACACCTTTTTCAAAAAAATTACCTTATCTAAAATTTTTTGCAAAAAACTACCTAATATAACACAAATGTTTGCAAATGACTACCTTTTAACGAATATCGTCAGTTGACCGTTAGTTTAACACTTTGACCAGAACACTTGTGGCACGTGATTAGTTAAAAGGTAGTCATTTGCAAACATTTTTGTTATATTTGGTAGTTTTTTGTAAACAAATTTTAGATAAGGTAGGTTTTCATAAACAAGGTGTATTGATTAGGTAGTTTTTTATAATTTTTCCTTTAATAAATCAATTAGTTTATAGTATTCAAATTTGACTTTAAATTGATCAACTCAGACTTTAAAGAGATCGACTATATACAAAGTGGTCAATCAAGTTATCAGATATACTTTTTAAAGAAATTAATTAAAATTTTCGTTTTTGATCTAAAAGTGATCAATTTTGACATGAACGTGATCATATTGAGATGATTGCTCGCAAGATTAGGTAAAGGAATTTGGAGTGATATTTTTGTTGGATGTTCAGTCTCTTATTACAGACATATGACGCATCTACAAAGTCATATGGTATGAAAACTAATTCTTGGAATGCTTCAGCTCGTGGAAGTTAATGTAGATGCAGCAAGCTTTAAATTTAAGGAATTACAAGCCGCAATATCCGATGTTCATATTGGAGGTGGAGATTCAAGCATTATAGAAGAAAAAACTTTAGAATTTACAATGAGATAGACTAATAATGTAGATGCAACAAGCTTTCATCCAATCAATTATTTTGAATGGAATGAAATGAAAAAAAGAGTCTCCTTTTATCTCACAAATAAAATGATTATTATATATTATATCAATATAATATTTTATAATAGGAAAAATAATAAGAAACTACCTAATCTATACACTTTTTTGTTTTAAAAAAACTACCTTATCTAATTTTTTTCACTAAAAACTACCTAATATAACACAAATGTTTGCAAATGACTACCTTTTAAGTAATCACTTGTAATAGGTGTGCTGGTCAAAGTGTTAAACTAACGGTCAACTGACGATATTTGTTGACATCATTTGATTTTTTTCTGGATTCATAAAAATATTAGGACTATGTCTGGAATGTCTTGGGTCCTCTTAAGCTCAAATTTTTCAGTAGAGAGCTTATGTGCTCGAGATCTCACATGCTTTTGAATCCATTCTTCATGCTCTAGTGGATAATGACTCTAAAGAGGAGTTACAAACGATGTTCAATGGTTTATGTGTTTTGTTGAAACAAACTCATCTTTACAAATAATTCTGTTGACCTGTCCAAACTTGAACTTAGTTCCTTTCCCTCTCCTAACATTATACCGTTTGTGGGTATGAAGGTCACTGGCTTAGGAATGGTGATCCGATATGAAAAATGGTGTGCTTATTTTTTGTTGGTGTTTGAGGGTTTCATTGTTTTTTGAATGCGGAATATAGTGAAGCAATAGCTGCACTGTTGAGTTTGGAGTTATCTCTACGGCTGGGCTACAACAAGATTCATCAGGAAAGAGATACCTACATCGCAAATGGCCCTAATGGTATTGCTCCTTTATATCAAGTTTATGATAGTATTTTTTTTCTTTAATAGAGTTTGTTGTTGATTTTAATATTAGCTTTGTTCGTAGTAACGTAACTCTCTAACTTACATGGTTGCTAGATAGGAAACTAGGTGTTCTACTGAACGTGTTTGAATGGATAATTATCTCCCAAGTCTTAGCACTTTGGCTAACTTGCACTTAATTTAATCAATGAATTTATTTTAAAAAAATAACTAAGAAAAGATATGGATTAATCAATAACTCAATGCCATCTTTTCTTCCCCAAATTAAAATAAGCTTTCTCTACATTTAATAAATAAAATCTAATTTGTTGTTGTTATCCAACTAATATTTTATATGTAATTTACAACCCGGTTTTCTATCATTGAAAGTAATATGTACATAATAACCTGCATATTTGTTGTTAGTTTTTAAAAGTCTTATTAAAAGAAATATAAAAATAAAAAAAGAATACCTTAGAACTTAATACAAATTGAATTATAGAACAATTAAATATATATCATCGACTTTGAAGCTTTTGTTACGTGCTTAGATTATTGTTGAGCGAGCCGAAAGTGATTAGTCATGGTGTTGCCTTGCAATTCCTTGGATAGAAATGTTTTTATCAAATCTGAAAATTTGAGTTGGCAGTACAAAGCTGGATTATGAGACGAAATTAAGTCGGGTAAAGGTCCATATAAATTATCTTCATTGCCTGGTCCGAAGAATACAGCAATTGATACTCTTAGCTCCAGAAATGGATTAGCATAAACACGATGTTCTCCACTTTTGTATGCATCATTTGATAATATCTATAAAAATAATTGACATTACAAAAAGTAAAAATAAGCCTAATGTTATATGTGTGTTTAAACTTCAAGAAATTTCAAGATCCTATCGATAATAAAATACACATCTAAAATACAACAGTTAGCACCTTAGTATAAGCACTATATACAAAGGCAATGTGAAGAACAAAAGATTATTAAATGAATAAACATAGAATTTTGTAATTAGTTTTCAAGATCCTATCAATAATAAAACATGTAGAGAAAAAAGATAGGAGGAAGGATAATAGAAACACAAAATCAAAAATTTGGATTATGTGTAACTTATTCTTTCCTTAATGCAACTACCGTTAATTATATCAGAAGGTCTCCTGAAAGACCGTCTATGGCATAGACAGCACTCTCAGCAGCACAGCCCAATGGAAATTTCAGTTGTTTTTTTTGGAAAGTGTAAAAATGGGCTGGACCATTACACCGGTCTATGTTATAGACCGTCTAGCAAGAATTTGTGTAATTATATTGGTGTATGTGTGCATTCCATACCACAGTTCATAATTAAACTGAATGCATTAACATGCCTCACATTTCAGAATTAAACTAATTGCATTAACATGTATCATAAAGAAACATAAGCCATCCTATCCTAACATACCAACCGACAAAACTACACAGATCAACTTATCATACGGAAAAGCCGAGTCATTTTTCCCTTAGACAAAGCTAAAGCCGACTCCTAAAATCGACTCTTATTGGAAGCCCTTAAAGCTGAGTCCGCTCTATGCTCTTCCTAAATGCACATTGTACATTTAAGCCAAGTCAGTTTTTTATTCTTACAGACCAAAAGTCGAGATGGCTTTTAGTTCTTATCTTGTGCCCTTTTGTTCAATCGTTTTGTCTTTCCATTGGAATTAAGGTTTTATACTTAATGTGTCCCACTATTTTTATAACACTTGATATTACCTTATACATTTAATACACTCTAAATATCCAACACTTACTAAAACTTTTATCAAATTTATTACGAATATAATAATTTTTAAAAGTAACACCTAAAAAGTTTTTTTTAAAAAAAAGCATAAACTTTAAATTTTTTATTTTTGTTTTCAAGGAAAGCTAAATGCTATAAACAATGAACAAATACAAATCAACCCTAACTTAGTTGGATTTTTTCATTGGCTTTTAGCTTGTTAATCAACTTTTCGCTCCAAAACAACTAACAATCTATACTTAATTTTACTAGACATATCCTTACGCAGATGACTTCTTTAGCTAAATTAAAAGTTAAATAAAAATTATACATTTGCACCAATATTAAGCAAACTACAAAAGCCAATTACTGATAGCCAAATGTTATTTGCCAAACAGTCCTTATATGTCTCTTATTTTAAAACTTAATTATGATAATTGAATATAAGTTTTACAAGTTCAATTGTAATAATTTTAATCTATACATTCATTGGTAATACGCTTGTTGAAATTTATGACTGGTTTCAGTTCAATGTAATAATATACTTGCTATATTCAACTATATTTGCTATATTCAACTATACAAATCTAAAAATAATAAAAAGTTAATAAGACAATTCAAACAACATCTAACTTGACTATTTTTTTCTTACACAATACCCACGATATATAAAATAAGTTTCAATAATAAATAGTGTCAATAACCAACATGTAGCGAGTATTCCCAAACGGAGGAAGTATGAATCAATTAGAAAAGGTAATAAAGTTTCTTAATTAAAAAAAAAATTATTGCTGTGTGGACAGTGAAAACGATTAGCCAAAACAATAAAAGAAACAATAGAAATTGACAAACAACAATAAAGATCACCACAAAAAATTACCGTGGTTCACTGATAATGATAACCGAATAATTATCGTGGTCCATCAACACCGACAATTCAAAATTTCACAATTAAACTTGTGATTATAAGATGAATCGTAGAAAAACACTCTAATGGCACCTCACTTTTCTCACTTGTATAATTGCATCACCCTAATCCTAATTGATGAGGGGTTATATAGTTCTCATGTACAAAGAAATTATGTTAACTAATTAACAAGAAACCTGCCAAAAATAAAACACAACGGCCCAAAATCTGTAAAACCGCTGATAGCGACGATTCGTCGCCCAAATATGGCTACTTGTCGAGTAGTTATTGAATGTATGTGCGACATCAGTGAGGAAGTGACAAGTCGTCACTTTTCACATCCCTAGAGCGACAACTTGTCATAAGTTTTTTGAAAACTCAATCAACAACAGAATTATCACAACAAATCGTCGCGTACTCCATCCAAGAAGCGGCAACTCGTCTCCAATCCTCTTTTTGACAAGCTCACATGCTCTTCTTTTATTCATCTACTCTTGTTCAAGTCACTCAAACACCAGCAATATCTACCTTGACTAGAATGTGTACTCAGCAAGGAATCCATCGAAAAAATCTATAGTGAAAGCCATCTCTAGCCTTGTTGATGCAATAAACTACACATTCAAGGATGTCTCCAACCAAAAGTCCCAACAAGTCTCCAACCAAGATTTATCACTACCTATCTCCAAGTAAACTATTCATAATGCTCCACTACCATCACGAGTCCCTCATAATACTCTACCTGCATCTTGCGTCCATAAGGCAAGCTTCACCTAGGGATTGATATGGGTCTTGGACACTAAGGCTCTAGCCCCGACCCTACCCGAATTAGGGTCTGGATCCACCTATTTTTAGATGCTATAGGTCCGGCTCGGATCTAGGTCCATGATCTTAAGGTCCGAGTCTTGGTTCGGGTCCACACATTTGAGACCCAAATGCTACCCATTGGCCCTTTTGCATATTTTTTTAAAATTTATACATAAGTTATTATGTGTATTTAATTGTTCGATTTAAAACTCTATTATATTTTTTAACATTACGTGATTTGGAACATTGTTGGTTTATGTAATTTGTAATTTGGTCGTTTTATCTATACTTTAAAATTGAAGACTTGATAAATATTTCGTTTTAAGAACTTGAATGGTGGAAAACTTCATATATATGGTCGCTCGATCAGTATAAATTATAAGAAGATACTTGTTATTGGAAAATGTCAAAATAATTTCATACGAATGGACAAAAATTGTATAATATATTTTTAAAAACATTTCAGGAAAATAAATAAAATATTGTTTTGGACCCAGATCCAAACGCTAGACACGCCAGACCCTAAGGGTTTGGGTTTGGGTTTGGGTCTGGGTCCAATAAAAAAATAAGGTCTGAATGTAGATTTAGTTAGACCCGACCGAGATCCAACCCATACCCATCTCTTTAGCTTCACCTTAAGGCCAATAAACCTCCTCCTAGAGCTTTCCTAACACTGCCCCTATGGGCCTAAGCCAACGGAACCAACATAACAAAAAAGTGTTTAGGACTGTCAAACCATCCTCAAGAATTTGTGAACCAACCTATCTTTTTCACCGTTACATTCTTGTACGTGTATCCGAATGAAAGCTGACTAGAACCTGCTTCTTCCAATCATCAATTACTTGATCACTAATTATTGTGCATAAAAGATAAAGAACTCTTTTCTGAAAGAAAGCTGACCACAACGTGTTTCTTTCAAGTCATGTACTTTCTCTTCATGATAACCACAGTTACAGAAGACCTTAATTACGACTCCTAAGTTATCACAAAACCGCCTAAATCAAAGTCAAAATCAATGATCGCAACCAATACACACAAAAGCATACTCCAAACACCATACTGGAACACCAAACGCGTAGACAACCTCAGCTTCAAAGTAAGGTAAAAGAAATGAGCTAAGCAACACTACCAGTCTATCAACACAAGTTTTAATCTTCGTGGCCAAAACAATAACAACAAATGAATAACAAGCATGTTTGATCATGACAGATTAAAACCCGGAGTACCGATAACACAATGACTTCTCAATAAGCTAGAGGTTCAAATGATTCCACAACATTGGCTACCAAAAACTTCTTATGCCCTCAAGATTCAATGTATAACCTAACACACTTATAGCAACCAATAACGTCATCTCTACATCCAACCTATTAGACTTCTAGATAATAAATATACGCTTCTCCTAAAACCCTTTAACTTGGTGGGAATAATCATGTAACATCTCTACTAAACTATCCACAATGTTAAAGACAAAAAAGAAATCAATCGTCGAGAGATACTTGGGGCAATATCAACAAAATCAATATTAAGTAGAATAGATATGAATGAGGAAATAACCTTTTACAACACCTCAAACACGGTACCACTAGCATCATAAACAGAAGATGGAAAATACAAAACAACACATTTAAGGTAGAAAAAGGCTCCCAACAAGAGATAGCATGATAACCAACAAAACTATAGCACACACATATTGACTATGTCAATTCAAGTGTGTAAACCTTGATCGAACAAACTAATCATGTACCTTCTGAAAAATGAAGCTCTAAAGGGCATGCATAAGACTCTTCTATACAAGCTCTAATCACTAGTCTAGTAACACCATTTTATAGTGGTCTTATCCCATAGGTATAATGCCACATATTACTCATACCCCAATATATAATGAAACATTCCAAAAATAGCCAACTAATATTCTTACCAGAAAGTTGTCATTATTAACATGATCTTCAATGCTAAGCTCCAACCATTATATAAATTTAGACCCAATGATCGTCAACCTCAAGGTAATTATCCCTGACATATGTAAGAATATTTCAAAAGGACAAATCCAGCTATATAGTCTCTCCCATATGACCTTGTCTATCCCAAATTGTCATTTGTCGTTGAAAAGTATAAGAACTAGATTCAGAATTAAGCATCTTAAAAACATGAAAGACATACAGAGATTTCTCCTTCACACATTTAAGTATCAAATTCGAACCCTTAAAGATACTCAATTTCCTATTGCAAAATCAAGTTTTCCCCAAAGCGAAGACACGCCTAATTCTAGTCAAAATCAATCTTCGCCCATCAACAGTTTGAAGTCTCATAGAATTAATACCCACTACCCCATATAGAATACCGTTACAATGTAACCGAACCCCAAAACATGGCTCAACAGTAACAAACCAATCATGATGAGGACTCATACGGAACAAAATATCAGAATCGAGAACCCAATTATGGAACGATTCACTTGACTCAAAAGAATCGACCAATGCTAAGTTTTCCTCCGTATCATAGCTCTTACTTTGTTTACTTTAAACTAAAATAGCTTGCAATTTATTCTTTAATTCAAGAAACTTAGACTTTATCTTTCATGGTTCCTTAAAATAATATCAGGTCTTATTCGTAGTGTTTCCAGACCCATCTGTATTATTACCAATACCCGACCTAGCATCTACCTGACCTAACACCTTTACCATTGTTAGACCTCTTTTCTTTCTGGAATTTCTCCCAAATCTAACAATGAACCCACTACCATCATCTCAATCATCAAGTACATATCGCCTTTTGACATAATTTCTTTTTATGAAGTCCTTCCTTCACTCTTTTAGGGTCAATGATTCTTTACCAACTACAAATGAATCTACAAAATTCGCGTAGCTAGAAGGCGAAGACACAAGTATAATCAATGCAACATCCTCATCATTAATCTTAACATCCAAATTTCACAAATCTAGTAGAATCGAGTTAAGATTCTCTAGATGTTCTCTTAATGGCGTACCTGATTGCATCTGAACGCTAAACTACTTTTGTTTTAGTTGCAGTTTGTTAGATAACGACTTAGCCAAATAAAATGACTTCAGCTTTAACCACAACTTTGCGGTTGTCTCTTGATCTTCTACCTTTGTGATGATCTGATCATCAAGACTCAGCAAGATGGTAGAATGTGTCTTCTCTTGCTTCGTTTCTAACTATCTGTTATTCAATTCGTTTCTACCTGCTAATGTAGACACCGCGCTCTTTGGGAACAAAGAACGCCAGATCTTTTGTTTTTTCAATAACGCCTTCATCTGAATCTGCCATAGCCCAAAACTATTCTTCCCAGTAAACTTCTTGAACCTTATTATAAATCTCCTACCATTTTTTCCCTCAAGAAAACACACCTAGGTCGAAACATGTTTTGTTGAAGTCGATTGTTGTGCGGACACCGGAAGCAATTACCGAAAATAATAAAAGAAACAATAGAAATTGACAAATAACAATAAGGATCACACCAAGAATTAACATGTTTCACTATTAGTATGATAACTACGTCTAGAGGCAACGAGAAATCTAAGTTTCACTATTAAGTTGGAGATTACAAGATGAAGCTTAAATAACTCTCTAATGAAGGGTTTATATAATATGCCTCATATACTATGAAATCAGGTTAAATAATTAACAAGAAATCGGCCAAAATAAGACATAAACGCCCAAATTTTCTTTACTTTCTTATCCCACTCCATCAATTCGAATCACCCAAGCACCAACAATAAGTAATACTTCATCCATTTCTTTTCAAACGTCTTATTTGGTTTTTGAGTAATATTCATCAACAACTCTTGATTTGTATTTTATTCTTTATCTATAAATTAAAACATAATCAAACGAGATCTTGTTTAATTCATCTCAACATAATGTGTATTAGTATCTATTTTTTTATAAGTTTTAACTATGCTCAACTAGAGATATTAAAAATTAAATTAGTGCATTGACAAATGTGCAAAAAACAAATAATCAGACATTTGAAATGAAACGGAGGGAGTAAGAATTTAGTAGAGGGTTGCCATACTTGAAAGAAGTCCCCAATGTTAATAACAAGTGCATGACGAATAGGTTTAAGATCAATCGAATTATTGTTAAATTTAACTTGCAAGCCACCAACATGACCTTGCAATAAGACAGTAAGAATACCAGGATCTGTATGTGCAGCAATTCCAACAGTCTTGTTTGGTTCAGGACAATGAGGATAATAATGCCCCACAAAACCTCTTCTTCCCAAATAAGCCATACCTTTCAATCTATCCTCGCTTAATCCCAATACTTGACATAATAGTCCCATTAGTCGTTTTGCTAGTTGCTTTACTTCTTTATCCCACTCCATTAGTTCATCTCTGTTAAAATTTACGACACATACATCTATTAGTTTATCATTTAAATTTTTCCTTACATAAGTATTAGAGGGTTAGTTTTTTTTATTACATAATTTTGAATCCTGGTTTAGACAAGGTGACAAGTTAAATGTCGAAATACCAACTACTTTTTAATGAAGAGGTTTGTGAGCTTTAGTCTAGTAACCGACTACATCTTTAGTTGGGATATTCTTATTTTTTCAGTTGTTTTTCAGTTTAATTATTTCTTAACTATAAGGTAAGCTTAGTCCCTAACAGAAAAAAAGAGATAAATATGATTTAATTTTAGAACCTTATTTGTGAAAGATGTTACTTGCTCCTGATGAGACAAAACTCGATCCTTTTCAATTTAGCTACATCATATATTAGGTATTGGTCAAATTGACCAAAAGATTTATGGGTTGTTTACCCCCAAAACAAATATCAATCATTACTATAACCATTAGCGCATTCTCAATAGTGTGGAAAATACTTCATATTTAGAGTTATTTTTCCCTAAATTTGATCCTAATGGTGGAGAAAACCAAAAACACTTCACAAATTTTATTTTTACGCTCTATTTAAAAAACAACTTTGTTCACCTTACAAATAAGAAGTTGACACTTCTTTAAACAACTTTAATTTTTTTATTTTTTTTATTTATACATGCATTAAAAAAATATATAAATATACTAATGGCTATAAATTTATGCTCTATAATTAGATACACATTTTATTATATTTTAATAGTCTTTAAATTTCTTATTTATTTTAATCCTACATAAATTAATATTCAGAAGTAGTGACGAAAATTTTGTGCTTTAAATCGATGGGATCACTTTTTATGTAAATTTTTTAAAAATATGTTGAACATTTTAGTATCTAATAATACTAAATATAAAATTACCAATTACTACAAAAGTAGTGGGATAATGTGTATTAAAATACAAGGTCCAAAAGCGGTTCAAACGATAGGATAAAACGGAATTGGAAAACCAAGTCAGCAGTAAAAGCCGACTCAGCTTTCCTTGAAATGGGCCTAAAGTCGACTCCGCTTTAGGTTCTGGAAAAATCATTTTGTCCAGCAGGAGAAGCCGAGTCGGCTACCTGTGTTTGGAGCAAAAGCCGACTCGTCTTTTTATTTTGATATAACCGTTGAGTTATTATGTTTCCTTTGAGTTGATTGCATTGGACTCTCATTCTTGTTCCACATTCGCGAGCCGCGAATTAAAACAAACCCAAGCCCGTGCCCCGCGCTCATCTCCGCGCTTCGCGCACCTTGGCAGCCCAAGCTCCGCGCCCCGCGCACCTAGTTGCAGCTGCTCCACTACCCTTCTCTTGATTCATCTTCAACAATGGTGTTTGAGTCACCATTATCCCAACAATCTTCACCTTGACGAGAACCCATAGTCAACAACTACCTCATCAACACATAGCGAGCATATCTCAAGCCAAAAACCCCGATGCAAAACTTATGCTAAAGCCAAACATCTCGATTGTCTTCAACCAAGACCCATCACGATAAGTCTCCAATCAAGACCTATCAACATACTCGTTTCCAAGTATAACCACTCATAATGCTCCACCTGCATCACAAGTCCCTCATAGTGCTCCATCTGCACCATGAGTCCATGAGCAAGCTCCACCTAGAGACTAACACACCTCCTCCTGGAGCTTCTCATCACCGCCCCTAAGGGCCTAAACCATTTAAGCCAGCTTAGCAAAGAACCCCATAGGATTGTCAAGATATCCTACCTTCTTCACCTCCACCTTCTTGTATGTACCCCCTGAATGAAACCTGACCACATTTTGCTTCTCACCAACATCAAGTGCATGATCAAATGCCACAAAATCAACGTACACCGAAGTCAAAAAACAGGTCGATCACACAGATTCATCATTAAGACGAGACAACACACAAACCCCTTTGCTGCAAAAGTTGAAGCCCTGTATTTAATCTTCACATTTACCGAAGACCCCAAATACGACTCCCAACTTATCACGAAACCGCCCAAAGCAAGATCAAAACCAAGTCTAGTGATACCAATCCAACTATCAACCATCAAACGCAAGCACCCAACATCAATCCAGTACACAAGAACTACACCAGCTGACTCATATAACCCATAGAGAGAGCAACTCCCTATCTGTCAGTGTCATACCCAGGTTGAGTCACAAACCTGCAAATGACACTAATGGCATGCGCAAAACAAATACACATCATAGCATACTTCAAACACCAAACCGAAACTCCAGACATGTAAACACGCTCAACCTCAAATTGAGGTGACATAAATGAGATGAGCAATACTACCAATCTATCAACACAGGTCACAAACTTCATGACAACAAGCATAATAATAACATATGGATAATTATGCTTCTTCATGATAAACCTATAGTACCAATAACACGAAGACTCTAAATTCTTCCTCTCAATTAGTACCCAAAATAGTTCCCAAACTCTGTTCACGCATACAGTCATAGCATGCCATTGCGCCAGCTCTCTATAATCTGAATCATGCTCATAAGTTGGAGGTTCAAGTGACTCCACCAAATCGGCTACCAACCTTGTTATACCCACAAGATTCGATGCATAATCTACCACACTTATAGCAATCAAAACAACAACCCCTAAGACCAACCTATCAGATTCCGTAACAACACATATAGGCTTCTTACGAAAACTTTCAAGCTGATGGGATGTTTTTTGTAACGACTCCTTTACACTATCCACAGAGTTAAAGACAATTAAAGAAATCACAGACCGCGAGACACCTGGAACAACATCAGTAAAACCAATTCGGGGTTGAACATATATGGTTAAGAAATCAACCTCATACTCCACCTCGAACTCAGTACCACTATCACCATCAACAAAAGCTTCAAAATACCCAATAGCACATTTGAGCCAATACAAGACTTCCAACATGAGATAGTTCAATAACCAATAACACCATATTACACACATATTGTTCAAGTCGATTCCTCTGTGTAGACCCCGATTGATCAAACAAACCCAGTACCTCCTTCTAAATCAAGCACCAGAGAGCATGCACCAAACTCTACTAGACAAGGCCCAATTTACTAGTTCTGTAACACCGTTCTGCAATGGTATTATCCCATAGGTATGATGTCTCAAAACACCTAAAACACAAAACATAGAAAATACATAAAAACAATAGTCCTATTGTAGCCAACCAATCTTCTTATTATGCAACCTGTCATCACCAACCTGAGCTTCAATCCCAAGCTTCACCCCGTGTTTAACTTCAAACAGCTGACGCTTGTCAACCTTAATATAAGTTTCCTTGACACATGTATGAAGATTCCCAGAGGACATAACCAAATCTCTACTCTCACTCATATGACGCTGTCTATCCTGACCAATCATCTCCCGGTGACAAGTAGAAGCACTAACAGCAGAACTAAGCAGCGTAACACCCTGAAAGACATACAGAGATCTCTCCTTGATACCCCTAAGGATCAATTTCGAACCCTTAAAGACACTCATTTCCCCATTATGGAAATTTTTAATAAACGCCAAATCATTCAAGGTCCCAAGTGAAATCAAATTCTTCCCTAATACAGGAACATGCCTTACTCTGGTCAAAGTCAACCTTCTCCCATCAACAATCCGAAGTCTCATAGAATCGATACCTACTACCTCACATGAAGTACCATTGCCAACTGTATTTGACTCTCCAAAACAGGACTCATAAGTATCAAACCAATCTCGACAAGGACTCATATGGAATGAACAACCAAAATCAAAAACCCAAAAATCACACGATTCCCTAGACTCTACACAACCGACCAATGCTAAGTCTTCCTCAGAATCATAGTTCTTATTTTATTTACTTTGAACTACAGCGGCTTGAGATTTATTCTTTAATTTAGGACGCTTAGACTTAAAATGTCCTGGTTCCTTACAATAATAACAGGTAATTTTCCTAGTGTTGTTAGACCCATCCATACTATCACCAGTACCCGTCTCAGCACCGTTATCACAGTTAAACCCCTTTTTCTTCCTAGAATTTTTCCTGGATTTAACAAATAACCCACTACCACTACCTTCGTTATCACCAATCGCCTTTTGACGTAATTCCCTAGTGTGAAGTGCTTCCTTCACTTCTTCTAGGTTCAATGAGTCTTTGCCTACCACAAATGACCCGATAAATTTCACAAAAATAGATGGCAGAGACACAAGCAAGATTAACGCAACATTCTCATCATCTATCTTAACATCTAAATTACGCAAATCCAATAAAATAGAATTAAGATTTTCTAGATGATCCCGTAAGGGAGTACCTTACTTCATACGAAGGTCGAATAACCGCGGTTTCAGTAGCACCTTGTTGGTTAGTGACTTAGTCATATACATGATTCCAATTTCAACCACAATTTTGCTGTCGTCCCCTGATCAGCACCCTCCGTGATGATATGATCATCCAACTCAGAAAAATGGTGGAATGAGCCTTCTCCTCCATTACTGCGAGTTGCCCGTCAGTTACTTCGTCTTCAGACCCCGAAGTAACACTCTTGGGAGCCAACGGACGCCAGATCAGCTGTTGTTTCAACAACGCCTTCATCTTAATTTGCCATAACCCGAAACTGTTTTTCCCGTTAAACTTCTCAATTCTAAATGTTAATTCCTACAATTGTTTCACACAAAAACTCTCCAAGGATTAAACCTGAGCTCTTTATGTCAATTGTTGTGCGACAGCGGAAGCCAAGATCGAAAAACAATAATGAAATAATAAAGATTCAAACAAACAACAAGAACGTGGTTCATTATTAATGTGATAACTACGTCCACCGGCATCGAGATCAAAAAATTTCACTATGTATGCAAATATTATAAGATGAATCAAGAACCGATCACCAAGAAAATGGCTCTCTTGTGATCTATCTAATTTTTGTGAACTCACTATTCCCTAACCCTAAAATGGGGTATTTATATGAATGCCCCAATTAGAGAAGTTATTACATAATTAAACAATAATAAGCGGCCCAAAATAGCAAGAAAAAACTGCTCCCGTGAAAAGAAACTACCTATTCGCGAGCCGCGAATTAAAACAGACCCAAGCCCGCGCCCCGCGCACCTGGGCAGCCCAGGCTCCGCGCCCCGCGGGCTATTCCGCGCCCGCGCACCTAGTTGTAGCTGCTCCACACGGCCCTTCTCTTGATTCATCTTCAACAATGGTGTTTGAGTCACCATTATCCCAACATGTGGGGTTGTGATGAATGTTGTCGCTGCTGCTGTTTTGGGCAAAGCTATTGAGCTGCTGAAGGCTGGTCAGGTAGTTTCTATTCCATTTGTTTCTCAACATGATAGCAGTATCCATTCTTGTAGCCATTGTTAGTTTTTCAGCTTGTACCATTCAAATCAGGAAGAATATCAATTAGAGTATCCCTTGACAATTAAAAGTTGTGAAGTATTTAGCCCAGACTACAGTAGTGTAGCCTGCAACTCCAGCCTCTAGGATTTGAACAAAGTGAAGCCTATTGTGGTTCTGTAACTCTCACAAATTCTGTATTGTTGATGTTTTGTTGTGGAGACTACCGTAGTGCCTACCTACTGATGCCTGGTGCTAGATACTAATTAGTATGCAAATGTTTTGTTGTCCTCCTACTACAATAATTTCTAAATTTACTAATTATTATTATTAGGAAAAATTACCTAAAATCCGACTTTTTTTTATGATTTTCTTATAGTAATTCCATTTATTGATCAACCATTAATAATCCCAACTTTAAGGGGTATTTGCATCAAGTAAACTTGGGTAACCCGATCACCTGTTATAGTAGATAATCCACCAATAAGATAAATTGAATATTAATTTTATTTAGAGAAAAAATTTTGAAAATTTACATAAAAACTCTAAATAATACAAAAATCATGAATTTTTTATGAGCATTTTTTAACATTTTTTTCGATATTTTATTTTAATTTATCTTTTTAAAAAAAAACTTGTAGCAAGTCATCCGGTCACAAGGTTTACTCTAGGAAAATACCCCTCAAAGTTGGGATTATTCATGGTTAATCAATAGGTGGGATTATTGTAGGAAAATGATAAATAGGTTGGATTATTCTAGGTAATTTTTCATTATTATAATAATAATAATAATAATAATAATAATAATAATTATTATTATTATTATTATTATTATTATTATTATTATTATTATTATTATTATTATTATTATAATTATTATTATTGGAAAAATGAAAAACTTTCCATTGCACCCAAAACAAGACAGTACAAACACAAAGGAGGAGGAAGCAATCCCCCTTTTATTGCATCAGTATGAAGAAGAGACCCACCTTCTATGAAGGGTTGCCTCGACTCACTCTTCATGTGCAAAGGGGAGAAAGCACCTCACAGACAAGAACAATAAACAAAAATTGTACAAGAGTCTAAACAAGTAGGAGTCTACACCCCTCATCAGAGTGGGAAGGATACAAAGCATTGATCCTCCCTTTAACTTCTTGTCGAACTCGGAGCAAAATAGCAGACGTAGTACTCATACTGAGATTCCAAATCGCATCATTTCGAGCCCCCCAAATGTAGTAGCAGAAACTGCAAAGACTAGTAATAATTATTTTCCTCTTCATACGTGAGACTTTCCAATTCTTCCTTGCAAGCTTATCTAGAGTGGGGTTAAGTAAGGGAACACCTAACCAATCCGATAAGGCAGCAAGATATGTAGAACTGAACACACGTTCAAAGAAAAGGTGTTCCAAGGATTCAGTTGCATTAAGACACATAGGGCAGCTAGCATCATCAACAAGACCAAACTTGAGGAGTCTATCTCGAGTCTTAAGTTTATTTTGGAAAGCAAGCCAAAGAATAAAACGTTCTTTGGGTATTGAAGGTCGGTGCCACACAAACTTTGCCCAAGTTACAGGTGTGTTGTGTTGAACATACTCCTTATAGACATCAGCAATACGATAGTTCTCCTTCATCACCCATTGACTAAGAGTGTCCCTAGCTTTACAAATCTTTCTTAGGGACCAACTAGCTGTAGGTGGTGGGTTAAAACGTAACCAATTTGCTCCTTTGGTATAAACACCGTGAATCCAACGAACCCATAAAGATTCTGACCTATGATAAACATGCCAGGAAAGTTTACCAACAACTACAATATTCCATATTTCCAGGTTTCGAATACCAAGACCCCCCTCTTTCTTACTAAAGCACAAGTTTTGCCAACTAAAATGCCCAGGATTAGTATTGTTAGCATCCGTATGCCAAAGAAACGCTCTGCATAAAGTATTCACCTTTGTAATCACGCACTTAGGGAGAATAAAGATCATGCACCAATAAGTACTAATGCTCATAAGAACTGAATTAACAAGCTGCAGTCGGGCCGCATAAGACAAATGCTTAGTGTACCATGCTCTGATTCTAGAAATCATTTTATCAACTAGCATGTCACAATCACGGACATAAAGCCTCTTTGAAGTAAGAGGGACCCCCAAATATTTAAACGGTAGGGAACTAAGAGGGAGTTGAAAGTCCCTGGCTATCCTGGATTGAACGGCTGAGGGCACTCCAGCCAAATACAAAGCAAATTTCGAAGAGTTGGCACAAAGGCCTGACACTACTGTAAAGGAACTAATACCTTTCCTACGAAGGTGTGCAGATTGAAAATCCCCTTTCGAAAAGAGCATAAGGTCATCTACAAAAGCCAAGTGGTTAAGGGAAAGCCTTCGACATCAAGGATGAAAATTGAACAGGCTATCCGAGCTCACTCTAATCATTAGACGAGAAAGATATTCCATTCCTATAACAAACAACAGGGGGGACATCGGATCACCTTGCCGCAAACCCCTTTTCGGCACAAAAATATCAGAAGGACTACTATTCACAAGCAAAGAGTATTGGGTTGAAGTTATGCAAACCATGATAATTTTGATGAAGTGTGGAGGAATATTAAGGGCCACAAGCATATCCCGAAGAAAAGACCAATCCATAGTGTCATAGGCCTTCCCAAGGTCCACCTTAATCAAACAGCTAGGAGAACAAGCCTTCCTAGGATAATGTTTCACGAGATCTTGGGAAAGCAAGATATTATGACTAATAAATCTACCCTCAACAAAAGCACCTTGGGTATGGTTAATGATGTGACCTAGAACCAGCTTCAGTCTTGAGCACACAAGCTTAGAGATGCACTTGTAAAGGGTGTGGCAACAAGAGATCGGTCTAAAGTCACCAGGAGTAGAAGGGCAAGGAACTTTAGGAATGAGAGTAATGGTGGTGACATTCAAGGCTTTTAAGAGTTTCCCTGTAGTAAAGAAGTGCTCAGCACCTGTCCACCATTAGCATCACCATTCAAAGAAGAGACCCAGACGAGTATAAGCTTTGGTTCTGTAATTGTAAAAGGGACGCACGAGGGCTCAGCACCTCATTCTCTAGTATCGTAGGTTCAGGGGTTTGGGGCCCTGTAGAGCGATGCGAAGCCACCGAGGACGAAGCAGAGCCTTTAGCAAAAGAAGATGAAGAAGATAATTGTTTCGGTGGTGCTTGCTTCCTAGGTCTTCCTCTCCCCCTTTCCATGGCGGGTTGAAGAATCCACGAAAGGAAAAAACTAGAGGGAGAAATGATTCTATTATTATTCTTATTATTAGGAAAATTTGCTCAAAATAATCTCAACTATCACCCGTTGTCCAAAAATAATCCCAACTATCAATTATTTTTTAATAATCCCAACTATTCTCATAATTTGTTGAAAACATACACACCTCCCTTTTTAATCGGCTATAACATGTAACTTTTCCACTTTTTTCTTTCTTTTTTGATTAATAGATGAAGGGGAAGGGTTAATTTTAAATAGTTAAGTAAATAAAAGAAAAAAAGAGTGGAAAAGTTACTTGTTACAGCCGGTAAAAAGGGAGGTGGGTATGTTTTCAACAAATTATTAAAATAGTTGGGATTATTAAAAAATAATTGATAGTTGGGATTATTTTTGGCTAACGGGTGATAATTGGGATTATTTTGAGCAAATTTTCCTTATTATTATTATTATTATTATTATTATTATTATTATTATTATTATTATTATTATTATTATTATTATTATTGATTTATTTCATTTAAATATCTACATTCCTTTATTCTCGTTTCCATGATTCTTATTTTCAATATCTACAATTTAACATACGAATATAAAATCCCGTGCAATACATGAAATGTTTGGCAGTATCACATCACACAACACTAGTGGAAAAAAAGGCATTGGCTGCGAGACATAGGTTGCGGTTGTTCAAAGACGCAACTTAAAATAGAAGAAAAATATCGCGAAAAAAAAAATTATACATAGGCTGCGGTTTTTAGAAAAACCGCAGCAAATAACCCCAAAAAACATATAGGCTACGGTTTTTCTCTTTGACCGCAGCCAATACTCTCTTTCAAAAATTAGTAGAATCTGTTGGCCCAAAGCCCAATTGTAAGAAACCAGCAGCAGCATGCCATAATATAAATAAGCCTTCTCAACCTTAGACTCCCTTGAAACCCTAGAATACCTTGGACTCCCTTAGTCCTTATCTTCTTGATTCAATTCCACCATTGCTATGTCTCAACCTTCAATTGCTATGTCTCCATTGACGGTGAAAATTGTTTCTCCAATTGATATGTCTCCATTGACGGTGAAAATTGTTTCGCCATTCCTGATTCAATTCAGTCCTTATCTTCCTGATTTAGTCCTTAGCTTCTAGACTTCAAAGTGAAGTGAGAGATGAAGCTCTTGATGGTGAGACTTTGCAGAGATTTGTTTCTCCATTGACAGTGAGCCTTCAATGTATTATGTATTTGTTTCGATCTAGATTTTGCAAAGATTTGTTTCTCCATTGACGGCAATCACATTCTTCTAGACTTCAATGTATTATGTTTCTCCATTGACGGCAATCACATTCTTCTAGACTTCAATGTATCATGTATTTGTTTCGATCTAGATTTCAATCTAGATCTATATGTTTGCAGAGATTTCTATATCGATCTCTTTGTGAGGAAGAATCGAAAAAGTGTTCAATTTTTCGACGCTTCTCCGATTTCACATGGGCGTATATTGTTGGATGCTTCTGGAAATCCGCTAATCTCCATATTCTGTTACTGTTACTGTAATGGAGGTCGAAATTGTTGGTCCTCTGAGTTTCTTGATTAAATCTGATGTGTTTGTTAATAATTTTATTGTAAGATTTGTAAGATGTTCGTTATATTGTAAGATTTGTTTTTTTTGTTAGATTTTATTATTAACAGATCTAGATTTCTTTTATGATTTTATTTCGTTCATTGTAATTTGTTGAGTATTTTTGATAGTTGATTCTTGCAATGAGATTTGAGTTTTGGTTAAATGGGTATGTGTAATTTCGTTCATTGTAATTTGTTGAGTATTTCAATGGTGCTGAACTGTTTTCTGATCTTCCTTTAGGTATAAAACAAAATTAAAAAAAATAAAAAAAAAAGCCCTCAAAGGCTGTGGTTCTTGCAATGACCGCAGCCAATAATCCCCCTTTTTTGTTGTGAAAATGGTCTATAGGCTGCGGTTTTTATGACCGCAGCCAATAATATTTTGTCATCTGCTGCTATTACTAATGCTGCGAGTCAAAACCGCAGCCTATAATGGCAAAAAACCCGCAGCCAATAGCTTATTTTCCACTAGTGCAATATTACAAAAATGTTGAAATATTTCAAGTGTCATTCTCTAAGGAGGTATGACAAATGTAAATACTTTGGTGGATGTTAGTTGATTAAATGATACTCCCTCCTATTCATCTTAGGAGTCCCATTTAATTTATGCACTCTATCCAATACACTTTGGTAGATGTTAGTTGACAAATGTAAATATTAGGAGTCCCATTCTCTAAGGATGTATGACAAATGTAAATACTTTGGTGGATGTTAGTTGACAAATGTTGAAACATTACAATTTTTATTTACTGGATAAAAAAGAAAGAAAAAAGAAAGAAAAGAAAAAAAAAATTTAGGAATTTAATCTTCTTTTTCTTTTCCCTGTTTTTTTTCTTCACTATTTATATAAGGAAATCAAGTCTATCATTGTTTTTACGTATCTCCAATTATGACTTCAATCTAAACATTTCTAATCAATCCACATATATAGAATTCACCCTATATAATTTAGTACAAAAATTGAATGATTCAGTGTTTACACAAGAATCACAAATATGGAACACTAAATAAGGGTTTAAGGCCTGTATTGACCCCTTATCCCTTCCCTTGTCTCTTTATAATATACTAGTATAATGTCCGTGCAATGCACGGAATTTTAAAACTTTCATATATATATATATATATATATATATATATATATATATAGTAATTTAACTATTTGATAATTTTTTGTTAGCATAATTATTAATTATTCAAATAAAAAAGTTCATAATCATAGAAAAAAATTTACATACTCAATCAATATAAACCGCTTTCCTCTAGTATTACCTCTCAAGGGAGTAGGGAATATGGATTGTCTATCACATTCCTTCACCCAGACCCTGTTTTTGAGCGGGATATTGATTTATTGTTGATGTTGATGATGATGATGAATCAAAATAGATATTATATGTCTAATGTAAGTTATTGAGAGTTTACATCTTAATGCAACAATAGAAAAATAAAAATTTAATATATAAAGACATTACTCCCTTCGTTCTTTTATGTTTGTCCACCTTACTATAACGGGTAGTTCCAAATGTTTGTTCACTTTAGAATACTTTTCATTTTTGAAAATCTTCTTTCCCAAATATATTCTCATATTCGCTCCCATTTTTCCCAATTATACTCTCTATATTAATGACAATGATAATTTCTTTTATTTTTTCTTTATTTTATCTTTAATTTAAATTTTTTTATCTCTCATAATACCAATACAATCATTACTTCACACTACAAATTTTAAAATAATACTTACTACAAAGATTCTAGTTTTTTTAATTTGTGTGAAAGAACCTATAGTGGACAATCTTTTTAGAACGGAGGGAGTACATTTTATAAGAAGTCTACTTTAATTACGCAAATTATAAAAAGGAATAACCGATAGTAATTGAAAAAATTAGAAACTCAAATTAAATTAAAGAATAATTGAGCAAATAAGAATGATTAAGAAAAGTGACATATGACGAATCATAGGAATTCCTCAACTCTCATTTTGAAGCCGCCATGTGTCAAAGTAGTTTCTGAATTAGTATATTTACTAGTATAAAAACCTGTGCAATGCACGGATTTTTAAATACGTTAATATTTTAATGAAATTTTAAACTAATACAAATATTATATGAAGGTGGGTAATACGTATTTACTCATATATATTGTAATTAAAAAAATTAATTATAAACAAACCCAAAATACGCTGTTAATCAAAAGTTTATAGGTTTTGAAACACCTCAATATATATTACATTCTCAGTACAATGACATATTTCACCATCCTTGTCGCATATGAGAATTTTCGTCTTTTTCTTCTAGTCACTCTAGAAATGGCGACGTAAAATTGTTCATGACTAAAAATAGGCTAAAGTGAGAATAGACCAACATGGGATACTATTTGTCTTTGACTTTTATTAATAGTCATTAATATTCCATGTTCTCATCTCAATATGAATTTCTTGAATGAATTAAACTCCTCATTATTCTATAAAATATAATTAAACAACACTAAAGATTCAGTCATGAAAATGTTTATACATTTATATTTTCATAAAGGAATAATTAAATTACAAAAAAGCAGACAATATTTTTAGTTGATTGATTTTTATTGCACTATATTTGGTAGCTAAGATAGTCTGATTGCCTACACACTGATTGAAGTTGGTTGATTTTTTTGCGTTAATTTATTTGTTTCCATAATTATCATTTGGTTCAATATTTTTTACATTTTACCTAAACTTCCAAATTGTTATTATGGTAGTCTAACAATGTAATTTCAAAAAAAAAAGTCTAACAATGTAAATGACTGAATTTAATAATCAATTAAATGAATCTAAGTCATTTATGTTTTTAACAACTATTGCAGGAAAAAAGGACAATTATGTATTTCTAATAATAATTTAATGAATTGCAGTATAATTGTAATGAAAATAATTTATTTTGCAACATAATATTCTATCAGTGTATTTTCATTTTTATCTATTTTTCAGTGTAACTTTCTAAATTGTATATTTATATATAACAGTGTAAGTGGGATAATTATGAGTTATTGCATTCATTAATGTATAAATTTTTTCAAAAATGCAAACGTGTAAATATGGAAAGTCAAAAAAATCAAAAAAAATCAATTTCATTAATACCATCCAATGAAAAAAAGACAAATGGCATGCTAACATTCAACTTGCCTTTTTCTAAAATACAATAAAATTAATAGATTGTATGATTTATTTATGATGATGATGATAAACTAACTTAGAAAATAGAAGGTCGTGTATATCCACTAATAATCTTTGTAGGATTTCTACTTGTAGCCCAATTAAATGTATTTATTATGTGTGACCTTTTTAAATTACACTACAAAAAAAATGCAACTTACCGACTAAAAAACTACCGACTAACTAAAATAGTCGGAAATTCCGACTGATTTTCCGACTAACACGTGTTAGTCGGAAATTCCGACTATTTTGCTACTAAATTTGTTTTTGGTC
The DNA here is from genome assembly GCA_019425755.1 of Amaranthus cruentus. Taxonomy (NCBI): domain Eukaryota; kingdom Viridiplantae; phylum Streptophyta; class Magnoliopsida; order Caryophyllales; family Amaranthaceae; genus Amaranthus; species Amaranthus cruentus. The sequence continues at coordinate 16,597,190 of CM033455.1, forward strand.
GCAATTTTAAAAAAATGAAAAAAAAATTAATTATTTTCCGACTAACTTCCGACTAAATTTTAGTCGGAAAATTTTTCCGACCATTTTCCGACTAAAATGTGGTCGGTATTTGGTCGGTGGTATTAAGGAATTATTTTATCCTAATATTGGCCTGGAGGACTAATTTATAAATTTTAGACGCTGTATCATAGCATGTATAGGTAGTTGTCTCAGTTGGTAAGTGGTTTTGCTTGTGTCCAGCAGGTCTTGTGTTCGAATCGCATTTTGTTGGTTTTCTTCTTTTTTTACTAATCAACTAACCAACTAATAATGTACTATAATACACTAATACAATTAATAATAAACTAATTATACGAGTAATAATATATTAATACAAGTAATAATATACTAATACACTAATAAAAATACTAATATTACTAAATGAATTTGACTAATACTTTATCAGGTGCTCTCTTAATAGACCGTCTTTTGTAAAAACGACTCTCAAAAGTCCAACCAAAATCTATATTTAGAGTTGTAACAATAGTCTCAAGTAAGAATTTGTGATACTTTATATACTAATATACTAATACACTAATACAATAATAATAATAATAATAATAATAATAATAATAATAATAATAATAATAAGAATAATAATAATAATAATAATAATAATAATAACTAATACGACTAATACGACTAATACTATACTAATGCGACTAATAGTACATTAATACGACTAATACAAGTAACAATATACTAAAACAACTAATACGAGTAATAATATACGAAGATTGCACTAATCAACTAATACGAGTGGATAACTAATAAAGTACTAATACGACTAAATAACTAATCAAGTACTAATACGACTAATACTACACTAATACGACTAATATAAATGTGCTAATACAACTAATATTATACTAATGATACACTAAAACGAGTTATAATAATAATTATAATAATAATAATAATAATACAGATTAACGACTATTATTATTTATTATGCAAATAAAGAATCAAGGTACGAGTCATTAACTAATAAATACAATAGCCTTGCAAAACATATCATTAAATGTCACTTGGTCTGGTGGTTAAAATGATGTGCTTTGGAACTTGAGGTCTCAAGTTCGAAACCTGCTAGGCACATGGGCTGTGGGGAATTGGAGCTGACATGCGTGAAAAGCTGCAGGCGCGCATGTACGCGGCAATGACGTGGTATCTATTCAAAAATAATATTTTTTTCTTTTTTTTTATCGACCAGACGGTTGGTCGCAAAACGGTCGCAAATTTTAATTTTATTTTATTTTTTTTCATTTTGGATTGAATTCTGTAATAGCGCTTACCGACTAATTTCCGACTACCCAAGTTAGTCGGAAAATTCCGACTGTTTTCCTACTAAAACGATTTATCGACCAATCTGAGCCGACTAACCCAAAACAGTCGGAATTTAGTCGGTATAGCTCTATACCGACTAAAATCCGACTGTTTTGGATAGTCGAAAAATTGTTTTTTTTTTGTAGTGTTAACAAAGTGTTATAAGAGACTGTCTCTTTAAAAGACGCATCCATATGAGTCGACCTAATATATTATTAGAAAAATTAACAAACACACGCTTTATCACCAACTCGAATAGGTTAACATGCCAGCTTCAAATAGGTTAACATGCCAGCTTCAAATAGGTTAAAACATGTATGATGTAGACGTTTGTTTTTTAATTGTAAAATGTAAATAGGCTTGCTTTGAAGAGTATCTCTATCAAGAGACTAGTTTCTTAGAAAGTGCTTTCTTTGTTCAATCTCCAACCTTATCGATGACACAACTACATATTTATCCCCTATCATGAAAGTATTAATTACTAAAATGGAGTACAATCCTTTCACATTATAATTTCATCAAAACATTTCTCGTCCTCTTCGTGTTCTTCAAGTTTTATTCAAACTACCTCATAGATCAATCAATCTACACTTTGCTCCACTTAGTTTATTTGCCTCTTACAAAGTCATAAAGCAAATGAGTATAGTCAAAATCAGAGCCGTCTTGAAAAATATAAAAACCATGTGTAAAATTTTTAATTTGCGCTTTATTTATAGCTAATATATTTATTTTATGAGTAAATTTAATATATTTCTTTTTATATTTAACTTTTTCATATATGGGAGAAAGAGAGGCCCTGTGCAGTCGATCACCTCACACACCCTCAAACACCCCTCTGATCAAAATATACCTCAAATACAAACATTACTTTATTAATTCTTCAAGAACCAACATAAAACAACATAGATCAACAATAATGAACATAGTATTAATTCATATATATATACATGATCATACTTAGCAATACAATCAGGATAAAAACAATAATGATGATCATCTATGACTTGTTTTCCAAACTGAAGAACTTGATCAGCGATTTTCCATCTAACTCCTTTGAGAAGAATCTGTACATAAATTCATTGTATGTAAACTGTTGGTAAAGTGCAGGTTGTTCAGGTGACACAATTTCGGGTAATGGTCCGTACAAATCCTCCCTGCGGCTTGGGTTGAAGAATATAGCAATTGATATGCGTGGTTCATGCAATGGATTTGCGTACACTCGATGCTCCACACTCTTGTACTTGTCATTTGATATCATCTTAATATAACAAATTCACATAACTAGTCACTAGTCAGTGCCATATTTTGAATTTATACTAATTTTTTAATATCAAATTGAAATTTTATGAACGTTTTTCTTTTCTGTAATCTTTCAATAACAGCGTGTTCTGTTCTCATTAAGAAAAGAAATAATTGTGAACTACAACCTCAAAGCTTATACCTTTTTGCCAATGATAGCGTCAATCTTATTTTTTGCGAATTACATCCACCAAAACCCTTAGGTCAAATTATAGGATTCCGACCACTTAACCAAAAATTTCATTTACTAAAATGGTTAGAATCCTATGAATTGACTTGAAGGTCGTAAACATTGATACTTTGATGGTTGTAATTCGCAGACTAGAAATATTAAAGTTGTAATTCGCAAATATCCTAATCTTTAAAGCCGTAACACGCAAATAATTCCAATTAAAAATAAATTTAACTTGAAAATATTACCATGAATAATACATCATTTTGTTAATTTTCCTACAATAATACCAACTATATAATGATTAACCATGAATAATACCAACTTAAAGAAATGTTTTCCTAGAAAATCTCTAACATGTTAAAAATCAAACTATAGGTAATTATAAGATAAAAAAATCGGTAAATTGGTTAATAAGCTAAAGTTGATATTATTCTAGGAAAATACGCCCCTAAATTGGTGTTATTTATGGTTAATCAATAGTTGGTATTATTATAGGAAAATTACCAAAATGTTATATAATTCACCATAATTTTTCCATTTAATTTGAAGTGTAGGGAAAAAAAGTAATATTACCTGAAGCAAGTCACCAACATTGATAACAAGAGCACCGTGGACTGGTTTAACATTAACCCATTTATCATCATATTTAACTTGCAAGCCACCAACTTGGTCTTGCAAAAGGACAGTGAGAATGCCAGGATCAGTATGAGAGGCAATCCCAATGGTCTTATTTGGTTCAGGACAATATGGATAGTAATGTCCAACCATTACTCTTCCTTCACCACATGACAATTCCTTTAACTTATCTTCTTTTACTCCCAATCCTAGAGAGAAGTAACCCATCAATTTCTCGGCTAGTTGTGTAGCTTCCTTATTCCATTCAATTATCTCATTTCTGTCATAACACAACATCAGTTTCAACTTATGTCATCAAAGAATATTTAATGGGTACCTCCAAATTATCTCTTTTCTTCTATGTATAGATCTCCATTGTTGAATGAAATCATCATCTTGAGGGGTTTAGATTTTTGGTGTGTTCTGGTTTTTGTGTTTTTTTCTAACCTAAAAACATAGTTATAGTTTGGGGCTTTATTCCTATGACTTTTTTCCTACCTTGGGTTTTTTTATCTTGGCGGTTTTGATCTCATTCATATTAGTGTTTTTTCTTCTTTTGATCCTTTTATCGAGAATATTAGGCAGTGACACTTTGTCACATAATCTCATCATAGCCCACTCGTGTGGACACGGGAAACCCATGAGCTTGAGCCCACAAACTCACGAGTCAAGAACGTTGACTTGCACATACACTTGGTATTGTTTATTGTTTCCGTAAACCATATGGTAGTAGAAAGAGTAGATCACCTAATATATATGCAAGTCAACAACCCACTATTTTATCGATGTCAGATCTTGTCTCACATGTGAAATATTTCCAACACTCCCCCTCACATATGAGCCACATCATACCAGGAACCACCTTCTGCTCTAATACCATATTAGGCCATGATACTTCGTCACATAATCTCACTGTGGCCCATTCGTGTGGACACGGAAAACCCATGGGCTTGGGCCCACAAACCCACAGATCAAGCGTGTTGACTTGCACATACACCTGGTGAGGATCATTGTTTCCCAAAACCATATAGTAGTAGGAAGAGTAGATCACAAGTTAACAACTTACTATTTTATCGATGTGAGATCTTATCTCATGACATGTAAAGTATTTCTAACAGAGACGAATCAAACAAGATCTCACATATAACTATGTTTTAACTCATAGATTAAAAATAAAACAAAAATTAAAAATGATAATTGGTAAATGATAAGTGATAAAAAATAAGTGAGACTAATGGGTAGAATAGAAGAGAGTATATTTTTTATGTATGTATAAATAAACAAAACCCTGTTTAAAAAATAAAAAAAATTATTTGAACAAATTTTAATTTCATATTTGATTTGTGAACCAAGTTTTTCTTAAAAAAACTTTCCCCTCTCGTAGTGTAATAAATTTTGTGAGGTTTTTTGTTTTCTTCACCATCAAAAACACCCATTAGACTCTTGTATTAGAGTATTCAACCATTGATGGTATGATTTGACAAGAATCGTTATTGGTTCAATTGTTTGGTTTGGCACGGCACAGTTACGTTTCCAAATTGGAACAAATTAAAAGGACCACCTTATAGTATTACACTACACATTAACTGTTCAACAAAAAAGATAACTACAAATGTTTCTACTTTCAAAGAAAGTATTCATTCTTTTAAGACTTTCTTGTTTCTACAAGCTGATAGACAATTGAGTTGGTGTGCAATTATTCGTTCACCTAGTTTCTTTAGAGACGTATTTTAAGCTCAGCATATATATTAAAGATTAATGCTTACTTACCGTATTTTTAATATCTACTTACTTATTTTTAATGCTTAATTACCGTTTTCTTAATGCCTACATTAAGTATTTTAAATGTATACTTACATCATTTCTCAGGCCTACTTATAATATTTAAAAAAAAATATAATGGATCAACCCAAATTAGAGACTGTCTCTCACAAAATTTTGTGTTATTTCTTTTTGTTTTCATGATAATGTTTAATATTAATATAACAAAGAAAAGTTATATTTATTAAAGAGACTAATATAAAAGGTCAATATATATATACTCCCTCGTATTATTTCTAATAGTTTCATTTACTTTCGCCTTATTGTTCACTTATCACTCTTATATTATATTTTATAATTAATTTATAAGTGAAAATATATTTAACTAAGATCTTATTTTCTTCGTCTCAATGCGAGAATTATTAATAATAATTATTGATAATTTATAATTATATTATTAAAAATATTAAAAATCAAAATATTGTATGGACAAATATAAAAAGTAAATGAGCCTACTAGAAAAATAAATGAGAGTAAAATGTGGAATATGGAAAACTCAATATAATGTTGAGACGAATATGAAGTCAGTTACATCAAACATCCACATAGTTTTTGGGGAGATCATCAGTCACCAGTCACCAGTCACCAGTCACCACACATCTCATGCGAAGTGTACACGACACCACAACTCAAATAAATACGTTCGTCTAACTTCCTTTTTTGACTTCCTTTGTGTTCGTCTAACTTCTTTCACATTGAGATTTGCACCATTAAGTAATAATTCCTCCTTCTCTAAGATACTTATACTTCTTATACTTCGTATTAATCTCATTTAGTTTTAAGAGACTATTCACTCATCATTCTTAACATGTATTTTATTTTTAATCTATAATTTAAAACATAGTTAAGTGAGATCTTATTTGATTCGTCTCAATACAAAGATTATTAATATCAAATTTTCATAATTTTTAATCAAGCATAATTAGAGATATTAAAGGCTTAAATATTGTCTCCATAAATGTAAAAAAAAGACAAATGAGACTAATAGGTTGAATAGGAGGGAACATTTTTTACTTGTGTCTTTTAATTTCTAATTTGTTTTTTAATTTATAAGTTAAAATATAATTAAATGAGATTTTTGTTTTATTCGTCTTAATACAAAGATTATTAATATTAAATTTTGTATAATTTTTTAGTAAACATAATTAGAGATATTAAGAATTAAATTAATGTAATCATCTAAAATAAAGTCAAATGTAACAAGTATTATAAAATGGTATATAAAATTTCATAATTATTCATACGTTGTACACCCTTCGTTTCTTTTTATTTGTCCACTTTATCTTTACATACAATTTTCAGCAAATTTTAAGCATTAATATTTCTAAATACACATAATAAAAAATTATAAAAATTATATATTAAAAAGTTTACATTATGACAATCTAACAAAATCTCTCAAGATTATATTTTATCTTTAATATATAAATTTTAAAAATTTAATTTAAACTTTTCTTGTTTAAAGAGGACAAACTCTATGTGGACAAATAAAAAAGGTAAAAGTAATTATCATAAGAAAAATAAATAAAATATTTTTATCATTGATATGATAATAATTTCCAAAAAAAAAAAGAAGAAAGATGTGTACCTACAAACATGAGGAATAGCATCCGCCTGAGCCATAGTCGGGCCTAACCTCAATTGCAAAGTATCTCTCCAACTAGCTGCTTTTGAAACAAACAAATCAACATTAGAAAAGTAATTCACACCTGTTTCCATATCCCTCCTGTAATACTTCATCCTTTCCTCTGCTTGAAGTTCATGAAATTCCTTCACCCTTTTAACAACTTCGTCAAGGAGAGAAACTGAAATTCCATGCTTTATTACTTGAAAAAACCCAAACTTCCCTGCTGCTTCACGGATCTTGTCTACCACAGCTTCTTTTGGACCCGAAAGATCTATCACGGGTATTGGATCCACACCCAAGTTTGACTCCGAGTTTGCTGTGTCAACCAGGTTTTCTTCCGGGTGATGGAAGATGGATGGAATCTGAGTTATGCCCGAGTCAATTAAACCTTTTACTCCCAGTTTTGTTTCTTCGAATTCTTTTACATCTTTTTTTCGATCATAAGCTAATAATGGTTGGCTTATGGTTGTCATTTTGCTTTTTTTTTTTGTCCCTTTTTTTTTCTTGTTTGGTGAAGCTGTTGGAATTTATTTTTTTTGTGTTATAAATGGGATAATTAGCAATTTATGTACCAGTGTTCTACGTTACTTTGAAAATAACTTTTTTTTTATTATGTATTTGGAATATGGAAGATAGACAAAGAAAAAGGACGAAAAACTAGAGGCCGTATTATACACATGCAATTCTCTAAGTTATACTATGAGTTTTATCGTTATAGTAGTGTGAAAATCCGTACAACATAAGATTATTTCAGCATCGATAATTATATGATATGAAAAAAATAAAGTCAAAGATATTATAGAGTAGAAACACTCAATTTGAAAACTATAACAATATATTATATCGTATATTATAGTCTATAATTTATTCAACATGGGAGGCTCTGGCTCGGTTCAGAGTGTGAAATGAAACAGGGCCCCTAGAAAATGGGGGTCTTATATCACAGCAAATAGAAAAGCAATATGTGACAAAGCATTTTTATCACTCTTTTTGTCACATAAGGCATTAGGCGACAAATAAGCAACAAAATTCTTTGTTGCCTCAAAAGTTTGTCGCATAAAAAAAATTAGTGTCACCTATTTTGTCGCTGACATTGATTACAGGTCATAAAAAGATTGAATATTTGTCATTATTATATATAATAATGGTAATTACTACTCCCTCCTATTCATAGAGAATGAGACATTTCCTTATTTAGCCAATTCACTGAAAATGTTCCATTTTTATTTTGTCATTTTTTTTATCCTTTTACCCTTACTACAACAACACAATCATACAATACTATAATTTTGTTATTAAATGACAAATGGTAGTCTAACAACCATTTGCCAAATACATTAAAATTAATGCTCATTTAATTATAAATAGCAACATGCATAGAATTTCAATATTTTCATTTACATATAAAATTTCAATATTTTCCATTAATACAATATATTGTACGGTCAAAATAATTAGTTTTCAGTATCATTAGGAAAGTTTTAATTATTACTAGATTTTTAATTATTATAAATTCATAATGATAATATGCAAAAATATTTGATTATTTTTTATTATTCTTTTATTTAATAATTTATTGAGCCATTATATATTTATAAACAATTTGAATAATTTATTAAATTTTATTTATAGTACTATAATTTTATAATAATAATATACAATTGCACAATTATTTAAAACTTATGTTAAAAAAAATTCGCTCTACAAATTCCGTGCAATGCACGGGGTTTATACTAGTAATATATAAATATCAATACGCTTTATGGAAATAAAGGGTTTTACACTTACTTTTAAGTGGTCCTCCACCCCTCCTTGGTTTTGGTGCAAAACCCAAATGTCCTATTCTCTATGAATAGGAGGGAATATTATTATTAAACAATAATAACAAATATACAATATTAAAGTAATATTTTAACGACAAAAATGAATTTGTTGGCCCAATTAAGTTGTGATGGTGACCTCCTTATCTATAAACAAACAAGTTTTAGAGATTGTTTTATAGGTCGTATATCCGATTTTGTCAAAGTCGTCGATTGTACCTAAAAGGCTTGTTTAAAGGATATTGTACATGTCAAAGTCAAAGTCAAAAGTCAAAATAGTCAGCCTAGAAGATCATATGGAAAGTCAAAAGGGAAATTGATCTCTACTGTTCCAAGAATTGACAAACTGAAATAAGTGCTGATGGAGACAGTGCAGTGTTCCCAACGAAACAGGTCTGGAAAAGTTAGTCAATTAAAGAAACGTAGGAAATTAGTTTTTCTAAATTTTAGTTGATTGTAAGGGTAAATATTAGAATATTGCATAAGATATTAATTGGCAAACAACTAAATAACCACCACATAAAACTAATGGTTGAGAATAAGTCTCCTTATTTCTCTCCACAAAAATAGGGAAGAAGTTAGGGTTTAGTTGAATTAGTGTTCATTAACAATTATTAGCTAATTAATTGTTAAAATTAACCGTATGATTTTAAGTAACCTCCAAGGCAATTCCCCACTTTCCCACATCTTAGATTAAGGGAATTATTGGAAGATTACACGGTTAATCTCTTATAAAAGAGATTTATTAAACCGGCTAATAAAAAAAGAGGAGTTGTGCCCTAACCGAAATATTCAAGTGAGATCACACAAGTAAGAAAAATATTTATTCTTTCATTTGCCAATTAATTCACAATATTTTTCTTATGCAATATCTTAGTCTTTATCCATTCTAGAAAAAATTATTTGTAAGGGTTTTTGAGAGTTTGTAATTAGACTTAAGGGAAGTCTAAGGGGAAACGAGAGAGAGAGAAGAGAAAGAGAAGAGAAAGAGAAGGAGAAAGCGAAGAGAAGAGGCCTAGAAGAGAAGAGAAGATAATTGTTTTATGTAATTGTATTAATTGCCTAAAACATATTAAGAGAAGCTTAAAATCCCGAGTGGTCGTGGTTTTCTTTCTATTAGGCCTAGAAAGTTTCCACGTAAAAATTCTTGTCTCCATTTTACTTTCTTGCTTTTTGTTTAAGTATTTTTATTCAATTTAAATTCCGCAAAAATAGGGCAAAAATACTTAAAAGCACAATACAACAATTCACCCCCCTCTTGTTGCATTCATAATCTCTAAGCGTTTCTACAATTGGTATCAGAGCCCTGTTCCTCATTTGATAAGGAAACCCTGAGAGCCGCATCTTGGTATTTTAGAGATGTTGAAAATGAATGAACGAATGGAAGAAGGTTACTCTACTCAAAGACCGCCCATGTTCGATGGAAAATTCTACACGTATTGGAAGAATAGGATGAAAATCTTCATCACCGAAAATTATCAAGTTTGGAGAGTTATCGAAATTGGAGACTTCGAGGTAACAACTACCAACTCCAATAACGAAACTGTTCCCAAACTGATCACTGAATTTGAGAAAGAAGATTTTCAGAAAATGGAGATGAATGCTCTTGCCATCAAATTACTTCACTGTGGTCTTGGACCAAATGAGCATAATCGCATTATGGGTTGCAAAACAGCCAAGCAAATTTGGGATCTGCTAGAAGTTACTCATGAAGGAACAAATGAAGTAAAGCGCTCCAAGATTGACTTGCTGATGTCGAAATATGAAAGATTTGTTATGGAACCTAGAGAAAATATTCAAGAGATGTTCACTAGGTTCACGAACATAACAAACGAACTTGTCTCTCTTGGAAGGCTTATTCCCTCAGATGAACAGGTCAGGAAAACTCTCAGGAGTCTACCTCAAGATGAACGTTGGAGAGCTAAAGTCACAACCATACAGGAATCTAAGGATTTCACTAAGTTTAATCTGGAAGAGTTGGTTGGTTCCCTTATGACCCACGAATTACATCTGGGGACAGCTGACAGTTCCCGAAACAAAGGCTTGGCTCTGGCAGCGAACGATCAAGAAGAGTCAGAATGTGATGAAGAGGAGACTGCCATGTTGGTTCGAAAATTCAAGAAGTTCTTCAGGAACAACAAATACAGCAATCAAAGAAACAACAAAGAAAGAGGAACTGCTTATACCAAAATCAACTACGAATGTCATAAATGTGGATGCACTGATCATTTCATCAAGGAGTGCCCTCAATGGAAGAACGAGAAGGGCAAAGGGAAGGCAAGGAAAACGGGAAGACAACCGATGAAAGGGAATTTCAATAAGACTGACTTTCGCAAAGCCATGATTGCTGCATGGGGAGAATCTGAGAGCGAAGCTGAAACTGAAGCTCCAGTTGAGGAAGAAACAGCCAATCTATGTCTCATGGCCATTCATAATGAAACGTCAAAAGGAGAAGAGGTTCTAGTGAGGGGGAACAACTCAAGGTATCTCGACAGTGGCTGTTCCAAGCACATGACAGGTGATAAATCAAAATTTCTCTCACTGGAAGCCTATGATGGAGGAACTGTGACCTTTGGAGACAATATGAATGGCGAAATCATTGCCAAAGGAAAAATAGGAAGGTCAAGTTCCCATGCAATTGACAATGTATTTTTAGTCGAGAATTTAAAACATAATTTGTTAAGTATCTCTCAATTTTGTGACAAAGGTAACTCTGTAATTTTTACCTCTGAAAAGTGCATTATTTCTAGGAATGACACAGGAGACACTGTTCTGGAAGGTATCCGAAAGGGGAACACTTATGTTGTGGACCTCCACACTGTTCCCAAAGCCAGTTTGACATGTCTTAGTGTTATAGAAGATGACCCTCTTCTTTGGCATAAACGTTTAGGTCTTGCTAGTTTTTCATTGCTTAATACTTTACGATCTAAAGACCTAGTAAGAAGATTACCGTCCCTTAAATTTCAAAAAGATGGAGTTTGTGTTTCTTGTGCCAAAGGAAAACATGTTAGATCATCCTTTAAACCTACAAATATTGTGACCACCTCAAAGCCACTTGAATTAATTAATATGGATCTTTGTGGACCCATGAGACTCCAAAGTCGCAGTGGAAAGTGATATGTGTTTGTTATAGTTGATGATTATAGTAGATTTACATGGACCTTATTTTTAACTAGTAAAGATGAAGCTTTTGATGAATTTGTTGCGTTTGCAAATAAAATTCAAAAATCTAGTAACAATCAACTTGTCCACATAAGATCAGATCATGGTAAAGAATTTGAAAATTCAAGGTTTATGGATTATTGTAATGAGCATGGTATAAGTTAGAATTTTTCCGCACCTAGGACACCACAACAAAATGGTGTGGTGGAACGTAAAAATAGAACATTAGAGGAAATGGCAAGAACCATGTTAATTGCTAGTGGTCTCCCTAGAAACTTTTGGGCTGAAGCTGTTAATACTGCATATTATATTCTGAATCATGTATTGATTAGACCAATCACTTCTAAGACCCCCTATGAACTATTTAAATGCGTTAAACCAAATATTTCGTATTTTCGTGTGTTTGGATGTCGATGCTTTGTTCACGTAAATGGAAAACGAAATATAGGAAAATTTGATGAAAGAAGTGATGAGGCAGTATTTCTTGGCAACTCATCTCATAGTAAAGCTTATAGAGTCTATAACAAGAGAACTATGTGTGTTGAAGAATCTGTTCACAATATTTTTGATGAAACTAACTTTATGACAAGTGAACAAGAAACATGTGATTTTAAGATAGCTCTTGCTAATCTGGAAGATGATGAAAACATCCATAAAGAGCAAGATCGAGAAATAAATGAAGATCTGCAGGTTCAAATTGAAACTGTAGAACCTAATCAAGAGCAAGGACAACAGGAAAATCAAAACCAGCAAGGTGTTCCTAATCCAGCTGCTCCCATAGTAGAACAAAATGAACAACATGAAGTTGAGCAAAATATCAATCAAGTCAGTAAGCTTGTTCCCACAACTATCACCACAAGAGACTTTATGCCTAAGCCGTGGAAACATCAAAAGTCACATCCACTTGACATGATTATAAGTGACATAAACAAAGGCACACAGACCATATCCCAGATAAGAAACTTTTGTGCACACTTTGCATTTCTCTCAACATTGGAACCCAAAACTCACGAAAAAGCATTACAAGATTCAGATTGGGTCATTGCAATGCAAGATGAACTAAATGAATTTGAAAGAAATAAAGTGTGGCACTAATATTAGACTAGATGAAGATTCGAATGGTATCAATGTTGACCAAACCATGTATAGAGGCATAATAGGATCTTTGTTATATCTAACTGCTAGTAGGCCAGATATCTCGTTTAGTGTTGACTTGTGTGCTAGATTTCAATCAAATCCCAAGGAATCACATCATACAACAGTGAAGAGAATTCTATGATATCTAAAGGGAACAGATGACTTGTCCATATTTTATCCAAAAAGTGATGTCTATGATTTGAAAGGTTATAGTGATGTAGATTATGCAGGAGATCTTGTGAACAGGAAAAGTACTTCAGGTATGGTACAATTTCTTGGCTTATGTTTAGTATCTTGGTGTTCCAAGAAACAAAACACAGTTGCTCTATCCACCGCTGAAGCAGAATATGTGGCAGCAGTAGCTTGCTGTTCCCAAATGCTTTGGATAAAACAACAGCTAAGAGATTTTGGTATTAAATTTGAATGTGTTCCTATTTATTGTGACAATACTAGTGCCATATGCATATCAAAGGATCCCGTGCATCATTCTAGAGTTAAGCATATACATATACGACATCATTTTCTTAAGAATAATGTTGAGCATAAAAATATTATTGTTAAACATGTCAGTACCAATGTCAGTACCAATGAGCAAGTTGCAGATATAATGACTAAACCACTTCCAAGGGAACAATATGAAAAGATGAGGTTGGAACTTGGTATGATCAAGCTCCACTAAAGTTTAATGCAAGCTCTCCTCCTCAAAACAACATGAAAAATTGGAAGGGTTAGATCATCCACAAGAATCATGATTGAGAAATCAATTATTGCAAGATTAAGGTACGCAACTATCTTAAGTACGTGCCATGAATGCTTTCTTGATTGCATGCTTAACTGATTAGACCAAAGTAGCATATGTTTATCTTATGTGATATTGTCCTCATGTTAAAAACGAAAAAAAAAAACGAGGACATATGTTTTTTAAAATTTTTCTTTGTTTTTCTTTTTCTACAAATTCTAGCATTTTATTTATTTTTTTTTTCGGACGGTCAACTTAAATTATAGTAGAAGACGGATCATTGTGGTGTTTCGAAAAACCGTTATTAACCGCTTTAATTCAACTAATATACCCGCGAACTTTTCGTTACACTCCTTGTTCACATGCTATAAACTGATCCAAGAAGTAGTACAAACCCTTCAAGAACCGTCCACTCACACATTTAAATACCCACTCTCTCACATCACATCAATCACTCACACACCCCATCACTCCCTAAAACTGAAAGTACTACTCATTACTAAACCCCTCAAAACCGTCAAAACCCATTCACTCTATCACTCCTTCATCTTCATTTTATCTATCCACCATGAAAACCCCAAAATCGTCTTCTTCAAGCAAAACCATGAAAGGAAAAACACCAAAATTTATTCAACCCAAACCACTTCAAGTGGTTCATCTCTCACCTTCAAAAGATGCACCACCTTCATCTTCTCAAGAACAACAAAAATCAACCACGTCAAAATCCATGCATGCCGGAACCAAACGACCTCATTCCAACCCAAAAGGGATTTCTTCATCCAGACCCTCAAAGAGGACCAAGCAACTTGACCCTAATAGCGCTGAGGAAGTCGCTAAAGAGATGTCTGTCGGGTTTGGAATCGATAAATACTGGTATGAATCAAATCCTTTCCCTCAATTACATGCGATTTTAAATAATCAGGGGTGGGAAATTTTGATGTTTGACTACTCGTGCAATTCGATTTACCCAAATCTTATGCGTGAGTTTATAAAAAAATTCTCAATTGAAAATGGGGTTTGTTCAAGTACTGTTAAAGAAATCAAGATTGAGTTCAATAGTTTAATGTTGGGGGAATGGTTCAATGTTCCTGCTGTAGGGTTCGATATATATTACGTAGGGTCCAAGATTGTCTTTTCAGGGATAAATGAAAAGACAGTGTTAAAATTTTTGGGAATTAATGACAAAAAACGTTTTAGCCACAACTCTCTGTCACCACTTCACAAGCTTTTATACAACATTGCTCGACGCTTTATTTTGCCTCGCAATTCCAAGTGAAGCGAAGTAAACCTTCGTGATGCAACGTTGATTTACTGTTTGGCTAACCACATCAAAATAAATTTTTCTTCGTTAATGATATCACACTTGGCGGACTGCATAGAGAAACGTTGTATGGTCGGGTATGGAGGTCTGTTAACTAATGTTTTTAAGAAGTTTGGTGTTCCTCTAGATGGCCTGGAATTCCCTATGAGTGCTAATAACAAAATAGGTGCAAAATGCCTAAATAACTTGCACCTAAAATTGAATGAAAAAGGGATTCTAGAGGATGCTGTTGAGGAAGTGGAGGATGTTAGTTCGGATGATGAAAAAGTTGAAGAAGAAAAAGAAGAAGAGGGAAAAGCAGAAAAAGGAGAGGAGAGGGAAGAAAAGGAGAAAAAGGTTCGGGGAGCTGTTCCTTCTACCCACACTGAAAAGGCAGCAGGCTGGCCTCAAAACGTCCTGTTGGTTTGGATGACGAAATCACCTCATATCCCACCAAAAAGCCTACCAATGCCCCTCCTTCACCAAAACCAGCCACACCTCCACCACAACATATACCATCACCATCACCATCACCCATACCTACTACTCCACCACCATTCACCTCACACGTTTCACCTCCACACACTACACCTAGTTTTGATACTAAACCCTCTACTGTTCCCAATGCTACCCTAGACCTTGTTCTCTCTAAGTTAAATGATTTTCAGTCTCAACTCTATGCTTTTCAAGATAAAATTTGTGTCTCACTTGCATCCCTTACTGATCAGCTGTCCCAGATGGAATCTCGTCTTGGTGCAAAGCTTGACACAGTTGAAGTGCAGACCGAGTTCGTTGACGAGGAGACTGCTGCCTGATCCCTTCTTCTGCTCCATTAATCAATTTATGTAATTGTTGTCCACACCGTCTGTTTCTTAACAATCAAACAATATTTTCTTTTCTTTTGATTAAGTACCAGCTGGGGTACGCTTTGTTGTAATTTTTTGTTGACACAATTATGCTACTGCTTTCACTTTAATCTACTTTTTCTAATGGTTTATGATGCTTAATCGTTGCATATCTTGGTAATTTTATGGAATTTACTTGGATGTTTGCTGCTTATTATCTCTATTTGACTAATACTTGCCTTAGTGCTGTGGTTTGGATTACGCCGATCCTTTTTGATTGATGTCAAAAGGGGGAAGACAAGCAACAAACTTAGAAGAAAAGAACTTGTGATGCCAAAGTTTGCATATACTCATATTTATACTTTGCTTTGATTTAAAAATGCTATCTTTGATATTGAATGCTATCTCTGATTTAATCTAATATTACTATAGTTTGATTTAAAATTTTTTGATATCAATGCTATTTCAAATGATGCTCTGATATTACTCTGATAAACTATGAGCTTTGTGTTTTTATGTTTTACTTAGATATTACTACTTTGCTTAAAGTATTTTGCTTTTCGTGTTTACTCTGATGCTCTGATAACTCTATTCAAAATTCACCTAAGTATAGATTTGATACTTAAATTTTTATGTTTATTACTTTTGAAAAAATGATTAATTTAAAGACATAAATTTTATTCCAATATACGCTTGATAATATGTTTTTAAATTATAATCTTAGAGTAAATTGTTTATATTGGATGCTTTGTAAATTACATTATAATGATTTGAGTTGCTAAGTTTACTTAGAGTTGCTTCAATCTCTAGCATGCTCTATTATATTTATTTTACTCTATTTTAATTAAGTTTGTTTATAAAGTTTGCCATCATCAAAAAGGGGGAATTTGTTGGCCCAATTAAGTTTTGATGATGACCTCCTTATCTATAAACAAACAAGTTTTAGAGATTGTTTTGTAGGTCGTATATCCGATTTTGTCAAAGTCGTCGATGGCACCTAAAATGCTTGTTTAAAGGATATTGTACATGTTAAAGTCAAAGTCAAAAGTCAAAATAGTCAGCCTAGAAGATCATGTGGATAGTCAAAAGGGAAATTGATCTCTACTGTTCCAAGAATTGATAAACTGAAATAAGTGCTGATGGAGACAGTGCAGTGTTTCCAACGAAACAGGTTTGGAGAAGTTAGTCAACTAAAGAAACGTAGGAAATTAGTTTTTCTAATTTTTAGTTGATTGTACGGTTAAATACTAGAATATTGCATAAGATATTAATTGGCAATTAATTAAATAACTACCACATAAACTAATGGTTGAGAATAAGTCTCCTTATTTCTCTCCACAAAAATAGGGAAGAAGTTAGGGTTTAGTTGAATAAGTCTTCATTTAACTATTATTAGCTAATTAATTATCAAAAGTAACCGTATGACTTTGAGTAACCTCCAAGGTAATTCCCTACCTTCCCACATCTTAGAATAAGGGAATTATGGGAAGCTTATACGGTTAATCTCATATAAAAGAGATATTTTAAAACCGGCTAATAGAGTGGTGTTGTGCCCTAACCGAAATATTCTTGAGAGATCACCGAAGTATAAAAAATATTTATTCTTTCTATTTGCCAATTAATTCTCAATATTTTTCTTATGCAATATCTTAGTCTTTATCCGTTCTAGAGAAAATTATTTGTAAGGGTTTTTGAGTGTTTGTAAATTAGACTTAAGGGAAGTCTAAGGGGAAACGAGAGAAAGAAGAGAAGAGAAAGAGAAAGAGAAAGTGTAGAGAAGAGGCCTAGAAGAGAAGATAAGAGAATTGTTTTATGTAATTGTATTGATTGCTTAAAACATATTAAGAGAAGCTTAAAATCCCGAGTGGTCGTGGTTTTCTTTCTATTAGGCCTAGAAAGTTTCCACGTAAAAATCCTTGTCTCCATTTTACTTTCTTGCTTTTTGTTTAAGTATTTTTATTCATTTAAATTCCGCAAAAACAGGGCAAAAATACTTCAAAGCACAATACAACAATTCACCCCCCCTCTTGTTGCATTCATAATCTCTAAGCGTTTCTACAGAATTAAATGAAATTTAATGAGTAAATTAAATTTTAACTAAAAAAAATAATTATTAAATTGTTAATGGTTCTTTATTAGATTAATGATTCCCTAAAACATAATTATCCTTTCCAAATTTTAAAAAATAGATAAAATTCTAAAAATTCATAAATGATCCAATAATATGGATGAAGAAAAAGATCCAGAATTGAAAAATAAATAAAAAAAAACCCAACACAAAAAATCTGGAAAAAAAAAAGAACAAAACAACATGAAAAAAATGAAGAACAAAAAACCAAATTGCACAACAAAAACATGAACAAAAACAAACAATAGCAAAAACCGAACAACTTAAAATAAAAAAAATGAAGAACAAAAAAATAACTAAATCGAAGAACAAAAAACATAAACAAAAACAAAAACCCAACAACTTAAAAATGAAAAAAAAACGAAGAACAAAAACTTGAAAAAAATGAAGAACAAAATCGAAGAACAACAACACTAAATCGAAGAAAAGAAATGAAGAACAACAACCCAGATCGAAGCATTCAAAACTCAATATTAGGAAGATTTTCCAAAAATTTTGAGATTAGAGAAAGATAAATGATCTTGTCGAAGGAAGCTTCCATTAATGAAGTGATTAAGCTTCTTGTAGAGATAAGTGTATGGGGGTTTAGGGAAGGAGAAGAAATGTATTAGAGAAGAAAGATGAGAGAATAGGGAGAAAGATACGGCACAAATAGAGTATTTAGCTTATAGAGAAAATAAATAAGTTTTGGTGACAAAATATTTTGTCACCAAGTTTGTCACCAAAATTAAGATAGATAAAATGACGACAAAGTAGGCGACAAACTATTTTGTCGCATAAGTTTCCTGCCCAGTTATTGAAAAATAAATCGTTTAAAAATTTCGAGCAATAGTTTTGACGACAAAAAGTCCCTTTTTGTCGCCAAACTTAGAGACATAAGGTTTTTTTTTTGTCGCCAAACTTTTTTTTGTGTAGTGTATATGTAAAATGCTAAACAATGCTGTAATTCAAAGTAGAGTAGTTGGTCAGCTAACTACCTTAAAAGAACGACATCAGTGGATTGAAGATGGTGAGCGACAAACTTTTAAGATGTTGTCATCATATTTTTTTTCCCTAAATTGTACCTCCAAAACCCTCGATTCATGCACCAATATTTCATCTTCCTAAATTTAACTTTCAAGGTTTCCAATGCACCTCCAACATTAAAATTCCACCAAAGGCTTCTTATTCCCAAACTCAAATTCATCAATTTTTATTTTCTCATTCTCTCTAATGGAGAATGGAATAAAAGTTTAATACTCCTAAAAGACAAAGCTTATCAAAAGAAATAAAGCCAACAAGATAATAGAAAAGAGGGAGTAATGGATGACCAAACACCGACGAGATGGAAGTGACCGACAGGATAAAAATGGCCGGCGGGATGGAAGTGGCAGCAACAATGCGAAAAAGTAGGTATTGTCTTGGTATGGTATTCAATTATTTTTAACTGTTGTGTTTGGGTACTAATATTATAGTATGTATTAGTTTTTTCTGGTTGTTTTTGCTTAAAGATGAGTGTAATGGTTTTTCTAAATTTTTAAGTAGAGTTTTTTTGATTGTTTTAATGATTGACAATTTTATTGTTTGTTAGAATTTTTGATTTTGTGAAAATTCAATTTGATTTTGGTGAATTGTTAAAAAATACCCTATTTTGTTTTTTGTATGATTAATGTGTGGGTTATCTAAAGATACTTATTTTTTGAATTTTTTATTATTTAAAGGTTTTTGTGAAATATGATTAGAAAATCTCTAGTAATTTCCTACATATACTACGTTGTGGTAACTTCTAAGTTTATTAGTATGAAAGTACTTTCAAAATAAACTAAATTTACTCTCATTGTTAACAAAGGGCCCCAATTTTGATGTAAAAACAAAATTAAACTGTAACACCACCCCGAGATATTCGGACATCATTAATTAATAATTTAATAACTTTTGGAAATGTTATAATTGTATTAAATTAATTTTGAAGTAGATTAATAATTTCTTTTATATACGAATTTAAATATTAACATTTGGTTATATTAAAAATACAATTACGACTTCTAAAATAAAGATGTTTGAATCAGATTATTTTATTAGAATGTGTGAGCTCATGAAAGTGAGTTTCTTAAGTGGACATTTCAAGTAGGTGAATTAAGAAATAACAATAATAATAATAATAATAACCATTCATGAAACTCTAAGTGAGAACAAGCTGTCACACCCTCACAGCCGGCAACCACTTCCTCTCTTCCCCTTCTTCCACGTCAGGCAACCGGTGGCACCACAGCCCTAGAGCTCACACCCACACAGCAGAGCGCTACTGCACCACAATGCCGTAGGTCTGCGACCCCCCGACCATAGCCGCACCTCTCTTCCACCACATCAGCTGGGTCGTGGCGCCACTCACCGTCACTTTCCACCTCCTCCTCCGCCCTCTTGCTAGTTTATTTTATTGTGAGCCACCTCCTCCGTTCTTTAATTGATTTCTAGTTTTAATTTGTGTTTTATTAAGTGTATTGCGTATGGTGTTAATTTCAATGAATTTTTTGTGGGTGAGAGTTTGAATGATAAATTGAACATATTTATGAATTAGGGTTTGAAGTGTTATTAGAAATTATGGGTTGTGTGTTGATTGTGTGTATTATTTCTTTGCATCTTACTATGAGTACTAATTAAAGGTGTTATCTTTGAAAATTAAATAAATTAGAGTTTTGTTTGGGATTGAATATGATATTAGTATGTGGTTGTTTTACGTTTTTTTGGGTGGTAATTAGTAATTGGATAGCTTCTATGAATTTTATTGTATGTTGTTATGGTTGTTAGCTTTTATAAGTAATGACTAGTTATTGTTTATATGACATTATTTGTGGTAATGTGACTCGTATGGTCGATATCTATTGCTTTTGATTAGATAATGGTGGTAGTTACTAAGTAAGATTTAAATCGCTAGTTTTATTAAGTAAAGATTGAATATGAGTCTTGAGCTTGATTATGACCATTGTCGATGATTGTCGTGAGTTGTTGTGCATAGTTGTGCTTGGTTGTCATACGGATGAATTCAATTGTGATGCTAAATTATACGACTTTGACCCAAATTATACGAGTCGTTAGTTCTTTAAGCTACTACATAACTCGTTCGTCATTTTATTCTAAAACCTTGGAAAGGTAATAAATCATCACTACCATGAGTAATATGAGTGCTATTGAGTGTAACGTCATGAAATACGTGTTATTAAACTTTCCAATGAATAGTTTGATTATAACGCACAAGCGTATGGTTATGCCCCTTTCACTTGAACATATCTTGATATAAACTTGACTAGAATCTAATGTTATGGTTTGATTGAAATTCATGGCGTAATTCATATGTGAACATGAGTTGAATTTATCGCATGAGTACGTGTAGGGTGCGTATTAGCTTGAATCGAAATTCGTTTCGCTAATAGTGTAGTTGTATGGAGTCAGTGCTTCTTAAATGATGTGAAGTAGGCTTATTAGTCTTACTTTTAACGTGTATAGGTGCTCGGTTCATAAGAGGGGCGTAAGAACCTCCTTTGAAGTGACTTTTGCGACTTGTTATCTTGCAGTTGCAGGTAAGTACACACAGTAGTTAATTCTTACACACATCTTGAATATGGTTTGCTATTAAATATTATTAAGTTAGTGCTACAAGTGGGAATCAGTCGTAGAGATGGTAGAGAATGGGTTCTGATATCGCAAGAGTAGAATGTTGGATTATATGAGATTGGAATGGAAATGAGTCCCTATTGATAAGATATTAAGTTGGATAATTACTGTGACTCCACTGGATTGGTACCCCAGCTGGATTAGTTCCCGGAGGCATGGATCATCTATATATGGTCGCTGTACGGGGGTATGATCATACTTTGCCATCGTGCGTCGGAATGGCCGTCACCGTGCTTGGCTGAGGTGTTACCATGTGGGTCTTGCAAACCCCAATATGGTAGCCTCTAGTCACATAAGAGGATATATGAATTTAATGAAGAGATAGGAAACGGTGAAGACATTGAGAAGTATATAGAAATTAGAAAAAGTTGGAGTAGATGCTTTTACGTTGGGGTGTCTTCCCCACCTTGTTTTGTTGAAATTGTTTGTTGGTTACATATACATAACTTGTTGTTAGTTACGGACGTGTACTGTTTGTTTCCTTGTTGATGTTTTGTCTTTGATGGCCCTGCTATGACACGTTGGTCTATGATTTTACGTTGAGCAGCAGGGGTATCATAGATAGATCTTGCAAGTTTTTGAGTTTACTTGCATTGCATATGGGGGGAATTTGAGTGAGAACCTTAACGCGTGCCATGTTCTAACTATTTTGACGCTACATGTGGTTTTTGAATTGAAATTGTGTATGCTTTTGGCTTGAGACGCGTGCCCTCCTTTTGATGTAATTCGTTCCGCTGCAAATATTTATTTCGTTTTATATTTCGTTATAGTATCTTGAATGGATTGTATAGTTGGTTATGTTTTTGGAAAACCCAAGTGTTTACATGGGAACCACGATCCATGCTTAGCATGTCGACAGAGGATTTGGCGATGACCTTTCCGCCGTGATCTTTGTTATGAGGTTACTGATGCCTCTTCTTCATGATGGTTTTTAATTGTTTAATCCTTTTGGTGCGTCAAATTGCAAGGCAAATGCTGCCGAAATTTCCGTAGGATTTTGTTAAGTTTTCCTATAATCGCTTAAATCAAATGTAAATAACTTTAATTCTGTTATTTTATTTTAAATGTAACACCCGAATTTCCTCCGTTCTCTTGCGATTTTGGTTTCGTTTAGAGGGTTGAAAATTCAGGGTGTTACATAAACAGGGCCCCTATAGTCTTTTCTCCCCTTGAATACTCAATTTAACTATAAATAAATATTAGTGAAAGACTGTTTAATGGTAGCAGGCTCGGTGAACTACCTGTGCAAGCAGTGTAGCTGCATAGGGCCTCATCCTAGGTTCTTGAAAATAGGGCCCTATTTAGATGAAGTTTTTGTAAGCAAAATGAAAAATTAGTAAAATTATTATGCCTAGTGGTTAGGTGCTAACATGGGATTTTTGTTGGTTAATAATCAAATCCTACTAAGGGGTGCCTCTTTTTGCCATTTAAAAATAATTTTTAGACAAATTATTATTTATTATTTATTTTTTCTTTTATATTACTTGCTATAGTTCCTAATTTGGAAGTAGAAAAAAATAAAATGTATCTTTTTCAATATACTCTTGATGCTAATTTGTTCAATTTTATCATTATAATACTCTTGATACTAATTTGTTTATTTTTTTTATTGATTTCTCTATCTCTTGTTATGTTATTAATAATTGCATGTAGTTTTTATCTTATATATTAAATTTATCAAGAAGCCTTTGATATATAAATAAAAAAAATGCTACAAAAAAGTATGAATTTATTAAAATCAATATCATTCGAAAGTTCTTCAAATATAGAGGGTGAGGGGCTAAGGGGCCATTTAATATTATTTGTATAGGGCCTCTATTTTCTTTGAGACGGCCTTGAATGATAGATATATTGGTCAAGACAAATGTCATGTTATTCTTCTTTACCAAATAAATAAATTTAATTTGACGAACTCTCATTGCTCTTTAGTATAATATGTGATATGATATGATCTCAACAATATATTATGTAGTATATTATATATTTAATTAACTCAATTTAACTATAAAAATATGCTAGTCAAAGATGATTAAACGGTAGAGATAATGGTCAAGATCAAATGACCTATCATTTTTCTTTAACCAATAAATGTGTTTCATATGTCAAAACTCTTTTTAGTTGTGACACTTGATATGATATGATGTCAACAATATATTATGAACTATATTATTCTCTAATTTACTTACTTTAACTATAAATAAATGTTAGTCAAGGATATTTTAATTGTAGAGATATTGAACAAGATCAAATGACATAATATTGAAGGATTATTATTTATATACTTTGGTGATGATGATTAGTTTGGTTATGTTTGCGAATTACATGGTGATGATTGAAAAAATATAGAAGGATTATTAGGATAATAATTATAATGTATATATTTATTATTCATTATAAGTGAAATAAGAAAAATAAAAAAAATAAAAAAGGGACTATATGCTGGGGTTCCCCTAGAACCGAAGCATATAATTCCCCTTATTTGGGACTATATGATGCGATTCTTGGGGAACCGCAACATATAATCCACCATTATATGTTGCGGTTTTCAAAAACTCGTAGCATATAATGCCTTTTATGGTTCAGCTTTAAACCGTTGTATCAAATTAACTATTCTACTGCGATTACAAGTGCTAGAGGCCTATATCGCAACATATAACTGCCTAGAACCCGTAGCATATAAGGTTTTTGCACTAGTGTCAGAATTCTCATTCATAGTTATTCTTTAGGTCATCATTCATGTATATTTTATGTTTTGGCTTTGTGCTTTCTATACCTAGTTTCTCGTCAATATTATTGAAGTTGTTTGTGGAGAATTATTATGTTAATTGAATACAAAAGATGTGAAACCATAAAGAAAGACTCACACAGCTCAAGCCACTAACTAGAACCCAACAGCTAGTGAGACATCTCTGAGTCTTAGTCATCCTTAAAATTCATAACAAGGTAAGACTTGGATAATTTAGCAAATACCTTAATAGATGAAATTCAAACTATCATCAACCAACGAAACCAATTATAAAATTAACCTCAAATCCCGATGCATTAGCATAAATGACTGAACATCCAAGACCTCCAAAACTATGTTAGCATAACTTTCTGAGCAATACTATGTCGCAACAAAATCAAGAGGATACAACCAACCTCAATAACTGTGAGATAATAAAGAAATCCCAACCCTCAAACCCTTGCATTCATCGCTCAAACATCAATAAGCAACTTCATAATAAGTTAAAAGGTGATAGTCTTTGAGATGCCTCTATGCACCTTAACTTACCGTATCGGTTAAGATATTAGCCCTTCTTATACCAACAAAAGTCAAAGTCCTAGCTATGATTTTGACGGAACCAAATCTTCGGATGAACATATAATCACTTACAAGAATCTTATAAATCTTCATACTTCAAATATGGTAATCAGAAGCAAAAAGTTTTCCCAATAACCTTGATCGCATTGACTTGGTATACTTCTCTTCTAATTTAGAGCATTCATAGTTTCGTCTAGGTCAAAACTAAGTTGTGAAATCACTTAGTTGGCTCTAAAAGACAAGAAAACTAAAATTTCCATCTACTTAGCATCAATAATAAAATCAATAAGCTTGTTTTGTTGTTAAGTGCATGCAATAATTGAAAGCTTATCTTTAATGTATAAATAGTTGTTACTTTGAAACATAGTTGGTATGAAAAATTAGATAACTAGACTTAAGAGTTCTACTAAACACTAGTATAGGTGCCACGTTCATAAGAAGAAAGTAAAAACCTCGTTTTTCCTAATTATATGCATTTGGTTGTGTTGTAGCGGTACACGCAATAATTTACTATTATATGCATTTTGGTTTTGACTATTATTGTTAATTATGATTATATGCATTGTATTAGAACAATAATGTACAAGCAAGTGAATTATGTATAAATAGATATTTATAACAATACCCTTAAATATAAGTGGTGTAGAATGTAGATGTGCAGAATGATAGTATTCGTGAGAAAGAAGAACAATCCCCTCATTCATAAAGAAAGACTTTTGTTTACTTAAAGTCGGAATGACTCCCTTCTAATGATACATTAGATTATGTTTACATGGAGTCGCAATGATTCTTTCATTGATGAAGTTTAATTTTTGATTGAGATACCCGTGGTTCTTGCAACCCTAAGATTCTCATTAATATAAAGTTGATATTTGAGTTACATGTGGGTCTTGCAAACGCCAAGTATTCACATAAAATTTATATTTGAATTACCAGTGGGTTTTGCAAACCCAAATGTTTTCATTGATAGAAATTTTATATTTGGGTTACTAGTGGGTCTTGCAAAACCCAATGTTCTCATTGATAAAAAGTTCATATTTGGCTTCATCTGGGTCTTGCAAACCCAAAGGTTCTCATGATAGAAAGTTAATATTTGAGTTATTAGTGGGTCTTACAAACCCTACGGTTCTCATTAATAGAAAGTTCATATTTGGATTACCGGTGGATTTTGTAAACTCCAAGGTTCTCATTTATAGAATGTTTGTATTTGAGTTACTAGTGGGTATCACAGACCTTAAGGTTGTCATTGAACAAAGTTTATTGGGCTACTGGTGGGTCTAGCAATTCCTAAGGATCTTATTGATAAATAATTTATATTTATGTTACCGGTGAGTCTTTCAAACCGCATGGTTCTCATTGATAGAATGGTTTATTTAGAGTGGCATGGGCTTCTTACAAACCCCAAGGTCCTCATCGATAGAGTAGTTTAAGATAGTTTGAAATGCCTTGACGATCTTGAGAACCCCAAGGGTCCTCATTTATAGAAAATATATAGGGAAATTCCACGTGGTAACCCTGAGGTTT
Source organism: Amaranthus cruentus (assembly GCA_019425755.1). Classification (NCBI taxonomy): domain Eukaryota; kingdom Viridiplantae; phylum Streptophyta; class Magnoliopsida; order Caryophyllales; family Amaranthaceae; genus Amaranthus; species Amaranthus cruentus. The sequence goes on from CM033455.1 coordinate 16,623,699, forward strand.
TGGGTTTTCCACGTGGTAACCAAAACTTTTAAAAAATTCATGCGATAACCCCGAGGATTGCCAAATTGTTCCACCGTGACCTTTTTGCACAAAAAAACGTTAGCAAACATTAATTTCGAAGCTTTAAGGCTGCTGTACACCTATTTATGCGACTCAATATTTCAAAGACCATAAATTTCAACATTTTCCCCCAACACATAAATCCTAACTCAACCATCTTTGGATTTGGAGGGAAAAATATGATTTCGATGAAGGATGGATAGAGTTGGGGTTTATGTTTTGGGGGAAAAGGTTGAAACTGATGCATTTGAAATGGTGACTCGCATAAATAGGCGTACAACAGCCTTAAAGCTTCAAAACTAACATTTGCTAACGTTTTCATGTGAAAAAGGTCACGGTGGAACAATTTGGTAAACCTCAGGGTTACCAAGTGAATTTTTTAAAAGTTTTGGTTACCACGGGGAAAACCCAAAACCTCAAGGTTACCACGTGAAGTTACCCGAATATATACTTAAGTTAAGTTACCCTGGTATTTACAAAGCCCAAGGCTAGACGTTTGCACACATATACTTTGAGGTAGTCAGGTTCCATAATGAATACATTACCAATGGACGTTAGGCCGTATGTTTACATCCTTAGTTGAGTTGATACTATACATGTCTTATTCAGATGTTATGATTTTGAGAAGAAGAGTGTTAAGGTTTAAATTTCTTCCATAAACACGTGATTTAGATTAGAAAGGAAGAAATGAAATTAAGAAGTAAAGGTTTTATGATCAGCGGTTATTAGTTGTGCTATCTGTGTTAAGAAATCACCTTTACATCGTGGTACAACATAATGTTATCTATTTTGTTGGCCTTATTATACCATGGTGTTAGTTACTTACGTGTATGCGTTTGTGTTATTTTTATTGATTATGAGCTTCTTTGATAACTCTGTCATGATGCATTTTCCCTTTCGTCTAATGATGAGTAGTGATGTGCAAATTTATTTAACTGCAAGCGCACGGCGTACGTGTAGCTGCGGGTCGAACACAAGGAAGCTTGGGACAATGGACTCTACGATTTAAATTGATTATGTTGCTAGAGGGATAAAAATGTTGATTGGTTTTGAACTAACAACTACAAATGCGATAATTAAAATGAGTTTAAACTATATGATGATGAAATCTAGGGTGTCGGGAATCCCCTAAAGTCTTACATGATTCAATACTCATTAGTGTCTATGAAATGTCGGATTAATTATGTGATTAAATATGATCTTGTTAATCTCAAACTCTCGCTCTGTTGATTAACTATTAGATTTAGACCATACTAATTCAATTCTCACACGTTATTGAAAGAATTAATAAGAATTTAACTAAAATTTACCTAAAGCAAAGTCGATCCCAATCTCACACGCTAGTTCTATTGAATGGTCCGACAAAGCATATTTAATTTAGGGTTAATTGGCACAATTTAATCACTTTAATCCATAGTTTCATAGACACATCCAAGAATCAATTCATGCTCAAGTAATAGATTCAAACCCTAACCCTAGAAAATGGATCTACTCACTAGACATGGTGAATGCAATGAATACTACTTCAAAATTAATGCTAAACATGAATGACAATGAATTAAAAGCTAAACTAGGATGAGCAATAATGAAATACTTAATAGCAATAACAATAAATACTAAAACAATAATGGAGAAAGACAAACTAAATTTTTTATTAGAGAAGGATTAATTAAAATAACTAAGATTCAAAGTTCACCAAGAAAAGCTTAAACTAATACAATAATTCAAAAACAAAAGAAATTAAAGGACTAAATAAACTTACAAACTTGAAGGGAAATTAGATCTCAAAGGCTAGATTGGAGTTCTTGCAAAAGTAAATTGATGCTAAAGTAATTAAAAGCTAGATTAATTGAAAAACTAAGAAAAACTAAGTAAAAAGTAAGAAGGAGGAAGCAGAGAACCCTAATAGGGATTAAGGTTAATTACTGTTATTAGTATAAATAGAACCCTTAATCGGAGAAAATACGCCCAAAAAGGTAAATCGGGATACCGCCGAGTCGGCTGACACAAGGAAGACAATGGTCGCCGAGTCGGCTTAAGCTGCTGGAAAAATATAAAACTTGTCAGCCTTTACCGCCGAGTCGGCGGTACCAAAAATTGCACCACAGCCGAGTTGGCGAAAGCTGCTGGAAAAACACTGAATTCTTCTTCAATGACCGCCGAGTCGGCGGCACCATTTTCACGCCCATCGCCGAGTCGGCGAAAGCTGCTGGAAAGTTGCTTCTTTTTTTCTTTCACATCCGAGTCGTCGAGGCTTATGAATGTACCTCAACCGACTCGGCTTTTGGCTACTGGATTATTTTGCTTGCTTGAACTTGTTCATTTGATCGTGACCTAGTTTGATTGATAACTTGACTCGATCTTTCAACCCTGTAGACACGATTAGCACCGAAAACCCACAAAACAACTCAAAACCGCATAATTCACCCATTTTCCAACATTTTGACCATGAGACATCGAAGTAGAGTGAAACCGAACGAAATGACCCTAAATCGCCTCTAAACACCGCAAAGGAGCATAAAATTATAAGCGATTAGTGCAAATAATTGCACTTATCAAGTAGCAAGAGGATACTAGACAAGTGTAGCAGGTTACAAAGCTTCTTTCCATTGCATTGGGAGAGAATGTTGAGTGCAAATGTAACATTGATTTTGCTATTATCTTTGTTTATATACTTACTAGTATGTGACCTCTTTTATAATATTTGCGATTCAACTACGTAGTTTGCAATTGGTATGATTTCAAAGCATTTCTTTCATTTTCAGACTCAAGCGTTTAAACTATTACACGATCCAACTTTGATTTGATGATTGGAGGAGCTAATAATGTTCCTTTCGCCGTCGTACATTATATTTTTTTAAAAGGCAAAGGTGTCTTATTTAAATTTATCTATTTTATAATGATTTCCATTTCTTCATTGGCAAAATTGTTGGAAAATACCTAGAAAAACAACTTTTTGTGAAAAACTACCTAGAACATTTTTTTTTGTCAAAAAATACCTAGAAAATTTAGTTTGTTTGTGAAGAAGTACCTAATGACGGAAGACATCTAACAAAGTTAGATTTAATAACTTAAAAAAAAAGTAAATAAAAATAATAACTTAAAAAAAAGGAAAATAAAAACATCTTCAAAAATCACGTGATATTTGGAAACCTTTTAGGAAATGGGTTTCATTCTTTCATCTTCAAACCAGTAACTCTTGCCTTATTCTTTTAGGGTTCTTCGCGAAACAGCAACTCTGCACAGTAGTTTCTTCTCAGGTAAGTTTTAATTTGTCTCAAGCTTTTGACTTTCTATATTTAAGTTGGATTATGAAGAGTATTAATGTTAGAATATTTCATGGGGGTTTTTTTGTTACTAAAGAACAAAGTACAATGTATAAAGGGGGTGGGATAAAATTAGTGTCAAATGTTGATGAAATTGCTTACTTTGAGATTGTTGATTGGATTAAAACTGATTGTGGATATGAAGATGTTGGTAGAATTTTTTTTAGAAACACTAATTGTAGTTTGTTCAATGGTAGGAAAGAGATAATTGATGATAGTCAAATCAGTAATTTTTTGAAGTCTCCTGAAAAGGATGGATGGTATAATCTTTATAAATTTGATTTCAAATTGTTTTGATTTGGGGGAGAATGTTGAGGTGGACAATGCCTTAGAAAGTAGAGTTTGTAGGATTAAGAGGCCTAAATTGAAGGTGATTTCTTCCAAAAAAAAATGTTTTGATAAGAAACAAGAAGCTTTAAGGATTAATTATGAAGACTTAAATGTTGATGATCTTTTTGCTGAGAACATTGAGATTAGGTTGGAAGAAGGAGCTCCAAGAATTGAGTCTGATGTTGTGGATGTATTGAATCAAGAGATTGCGGATGAGGAAGCTAGGAAAAATTATCAGGATTTAAAAATTGGAAAATTAACCGATGTTGTCTTTAAAGGTAAGGTAAACCTTTCTTTAGGATTAAAATTTCCTTCTAGTAGTGTGTTTAGAAAGGCTTTAAGGCACCATACTATTGAAAATGGATACAATTACTATTACTTGCATAATGGTGGTAAAAGGGTGAGTGTTTATTGCTTTAATAAGTGTGGTTGTAAGAGAGTGAAAGGAAAGTTTAAAAAATGCTCTTGTACACAAAAAAATAAATGCACATTTAAGATTTATGCTGTGAAATTGAGGGAAGAGGAGACTTTTCAGATTAAAACTTATAGACCTGAGCATACTTGTGGACACCAACATGAAAACAACAAAGTTACTGCTTTGTATTTGGCTGAGAAGTATTTAGAAGATTGGAGAGAAAATCCGAGTTGGGATTTAAATGCTTTCATAAAAAGAGTAAATAGGGAGTGTGGATGTGAAGTGAAATATCATAAGTGCTATAACGCAAAAAGAATTGCCATGAGGATGATTTATGGGGATGCAAACGAGGAGTATAGTAGGGTTTGGGATTATGCTGAAGCTATAAGAAAGTTTAACCCTGGTAGTACAGCAATAGTGAAATGCATTGGGATAGAGTCCCCCCCTCCTTTATTTCAAAGGATGTATATATGTTTAAAAGCTTGTAAAGAGGGTTTTGTGGCTGCATGTCGACGAATCATTGGGATTGACGGAGCACATTTAAAAGGGCCGTATCCTGGAATATTGTTGACTGCAGTAGCTAAGGATGGGAATAACAACATATTTCCCATAGCAAATTGGGTATTTTTTAAAGAGATGTAGTTGGGTTCTTAGTTGGGTTCCTGGAAAGAGAAGCACTCACGTGGCTTTTAAAGATAAACAACTTTTTAATAATTTTTTTTTTAAGTCATTAAATCTAACAGAATTGGATGTCTTCCGTCATTAGGGACTACTTCACAAACAAACCAAATTTTCTAGGTATTTTTTGACAAAAAAATTGTTCTAGGTAGTTTTTCACAAAAAGGGTGTTTTTCTAGGTATTATCTAACAATTTTGCCTTCTTTATTTGCCTTTTCTTTTCAATGTGAGCTAATAAAATCAAATTTAACATTTTTTTTAAAAAAATGGAAAAGTTTATAGAAAACAACATTGAAAACGGAAGAATAAAAAATCGCCAGCATAAAAGATTATATGTTAAATATTTAAAATGATAACTAATGTAACCAAATTGTTTTATGTGTGAGGCAGTTACAATATACTCCCTTCATTCTTTTTTGTGCTTCTCGTTTAATTTTTTAACAGTTTTCAAAGTAAATTTTGAGCCTTAATATATCTAAAAATACACATAATAAAAAATTATAAGAAATATATAGTAAAAAAATATACATTAAGATGTATCTAATGAAATCTGAAATAGATATATTTTATCTTTTAAATATGTCTCAAAAACATTAATTCAATTTCTATTTCTTAAAATAAAATATTCCAAATGAGAAAAACTTTATAGAACAGAGGGTAACTTAAAAATACTCTATTCAACAAATCACTATAAATCATTTGCTATTTTTCACTTACTCTCTCCGTTAAAGTATGGATGGCAATTAAGTCCGAATCCGACCGTAGTCCGACTTAATCCGAGAATAATAATTCGATTAGAGTCCGAGGAAATAAGTCATCCGACTCCGACTTTACGATCCGAGTCCGAGTTAGAGACGGACTGGAGTTGAACCTTATTAAAAATCCGACACTCCGACCCTTAAGGAAATCCGACTTTAAATTTGACTTTTACACTAATATTTTGTTTCCATTTAATACTCTAGACGTGACTAATTCAAGCTTTCTCTCGTACTAATTGTAATTTTTGGTTTTAAAAAACTATTTGGTCAATCATCATACGACAAATCAAAATACGAGAAAATTTTGTTAAATTATAGTTGTAGAACTATTTCTTTTGTTAAACTTGAATTTAAAGTACATATTTTTTTCTAAAATTTTATTTGAAAATATATTTTGTTAATTTTCACTACAAGAAAATAAGGCATATATAGACATTTCTGACAGGACACTTTGATAGAGCATCACAATTCACAAATTCTAGTGCAAAAAAACTGATTAAAATGTCATGTACTGGTATTGGCCCGAAATTGAAATAATTTAAAACAAAAATTTTGTTTAACTGCTCCATTTTCCCTCTCTTCAAATCCCTTTTCCATTTTCTCTCTCATTAACTCCATTTTCATACAGTTTGTTTCTCTATCAAGAATACTTATTTTTTTCACACAATCATCTCTTAGAAATTAAAGGGTACTTTGATTGAGCCAAGTGATGTATTGAAACTTTCTTCATTGAACAAGATTCTTAGAAGTGGGTAAGTGATATATTTATTTCATTCATCATTGTCGACTGTTTCCACTAGGTGTTCATTCGGGTGATCGGGTCGGTTTTGGGCGGGTGTCATTCGGTTCGGTTGTATTTCAGATCGGTTGTTTGTTATGACGGGTCACACTCGGGTCGGGTCGGTTTGTCACGATTCGGTTAAGGGTTGATTATTCGAGCTATCGGGTTAGCATCGGTTCGGGGTCGGTTGAAGTTAAGTTGAGTGTTAATTGGTATCGGGTTGTCATCGGTTAATAATTGGTTCGGTTTGTCGGGTACAGATCGGGTTCGGTTTTTTTAAAAACTGAACTCGGCTACATATTATTAATTACTATCGATCGAGTCAATATCAAAATAAGTTAGTGAATTTTTAATTGATGACAAGATTTCTGTTACTTAAAGCAAAGTAGTTAAAATGCAAATCAATTAGTGATCATTATCACTTTGTTTCTTTTACTTGTTTGACCGAAAATTTAAAATATAAAGTTCTATTAATTTTCATCTAATATGGTTAAAAGTAGTTAAATAAACATTGACCATTGATTATTTACTCTAAATATATGAAATCATGTATTGATAAAATTTAATTTATTAAAATATCAGTACTTCATTAGATTAACTAATAAAATGATTGAAGATAAGTACTTCTTATCATACTTCGATGTTAATAATTGGTTCAGGTTTAAAGCAGTTCGATCTAAAATTCGTTCGGGTTAAGTCGGTTTTAGCCGGATCGAATTCGATTTCGAGCATGATTGGGTCGGTCATTTTTAGGTTCGGGTAATCTCGGTTAACTGTTACATGTCGATTAAAAAAAACGGTTACAGTTCGGGTTCAGCTTTTCCATTTTCGGATGTCAACCGGTTTGGGTACAACATCGGTACGGGTATTGTCGGTTCGATAAACCTATAAAAGGAAGACATTTTCGGGTCGGTTTACTTTCGATTTCAGTTCGAGTTTTCGGGTCGGGTCACTTTTGAACAACTCTAGTTTCCGCCGACTACAAAATTCTCTAGTATCTTGATCTCATTCAATTTTTAGGTTTTTTTCATTTAATTTTATATAAACCTTAATAAATTCAGATTTCTGGGTAAAATTGTATGTTAGATATTTGATTTCTAGTTACCTATGATTAATTCTAAATTTATATAATTTGTAGTACGTAGAATATTTTTATATTTGAACACTTGATTTTAGGGCTTCAAAATTTGATTGTTTTTTGATTTTTTTTTTCCTTCCTTTCCCTTTTTTGGAAAATTTTTCTGAATTATTTTGTTATTTATGTGTTGTTTGTGCCTTATTTTGGGGGGGGGGGGGGGGCTTTTGTAGTTTGGTATGTTCATGTTTCTGTTGGTGTTTCTCCTGGTTTTTCGTAGCTTTTTATTCAATTCTAATGTATTTTCTGCCTTGTTCCTTGAGTTCTTGTTGCGATAACATAAGTAAACATGAGTTAATATCTATTATTAGTTGAAATTTTGCCTTCTCTCTTGAACCCCACAAAATTTGAGTTAGCAATAAACAGTAAATAAGGTATCACTTTCTCTCGTGATTGTTCACCATATATCGTCTTAAAATTGAATTTTCCTCTATTTTGGACAAAAAGTGCGATTTGAATAAACCTTTGTGTGTCTTTATTGTCTTTAATTTGTGTCTTGTTGAAGCAATGCATATTGTGTTGTCGTTGTTTTATTGTTGTCTTTGAAAGATCTATGGTTCCTTGTGAGTTTTTGATTGTAGACATACCTGAGGATCGTACGACCCCAATCATTTTAGGGAGACCGTGTTTAGGAATTTGTAGGACAGTTGTAGATGTTGCTAGAGGCAAGATTGTGATGGAAATAGGAGATGTTAAGCACGAATTCAATATCGATCCCTCTCCGGTTTTTTATACCTCTGCCAAATCTGTATGTAGTGTTGACACCCCCACTAAGACTAGTGATGAGATGTTTGATCTAACCTATGAATTATCGCAAGATGATGATTTTGTGCAGGTAACTGAATTACAAGTCGAAAAACCAATGCATGATGTGAATGAAGTGATAAGGGAGAGTTCCACACCTCCCAAGGTAATTTCTAATAATCTTTTACCCAAACAGAGCCCCAATGTTGTCCCATATGAAACTTTCAAGAAAGAACGTCGCAAGGATAAGTCTCGAAAGAGAAAGAAGAAGAAAACACTTGCTAGGGACAACCATTTAAATTTTAATGATGAAAAGACTAATAGGGTACGTTATCTGAAAGATGTGCAGTTGAATGTTTGTGTTGAAAGGAACCTTTTCCTTTGAAACGATCTAGAACCCAGTTAGCTGGGGTGAGTCACGTCGAGCTAACGACGTTAAACCTAGCGCTTGCGGGAGGCAACCCGTCACATTTATTTTGTTTTAGTTTATTTTTATTTTTATCATTATTGTTTTTAATGTTTGTTCAAGTGCGTAAGTTATTGAAAAAAAATAAAAAAAATAAAAACAAAATGAAAAAAAATACTATAATAATGCGGACGTACCTTCGTCAATTACTTGAATATTAGCGAAATTCAATGCTTGTCATCGTTATTAAAATATTTACTAAAAAGAAAGAAAAAAATAAATTAATAAGAAACGATAAAGATGATTAATAAAAAAAGGGGAGAGAATGGACTTGAACCTAGTATCCCGAAGGAATACTAAGCTGCCTACGTATCCCGAAGGAATCAAAGCCCACGTAGTTCTTTGTCGTACCTTTTATTTTTAGTCGTATCTTTCTTGCAAACACATATTTGAATAGTATGTGGAGCAAGACGAGATCTATTTTCGTCTAAAACTCTTCTACCTGCACTAAAAGCAGACTCTGACGCAATAGTAGAAGCAGGAATTGCAAGGATATCCTTTGCAATTCTCGATAATATGGGGAATTTTAATGATTTTTCTTTCCACCATTGTAAAATATTATAATTACTTAGGTCGATTTCAAAGTGATGTTTAAGATAATTATCTAATTCTAAATATGAAGCGGAGGGGGAGGAAGAAGATGATCCTACAAAACTATCATCTTGACTTATTATGTTAGCTATTATGGGGTTATAATAATTGGGACGTGCCGAGACGCTAGCACGCCTAGACGTATCGCGACTCGGGTTATATATACTAGAATAATGATCATAAAGGTCTGTTAAAAGTTTTTTACAAGTTCTTACATAATTATGTACATCATTAGACGGGCGATCTAATGCTTGGTAGTAAAATCCTATTATTTTACTTAGGTTTTCCGTCTTAAAACACGGATCTAAAATTGTCGCAATTCCATAAATATAAGAAAAATCAGTGAAATACGCCTTCCACTTATCCATCAGATCTGCAAGAATCGGCTTTAAAAAAACGTTAGTATCATCATGAGAATGTCTAAGAAAATGATAAAAAACAGTAATACATTCACTTATTACTAAGTGAACGTTTGGTTCGTAAACATATGAAAAAATCTTAGTTGCGTGGACATACGCTTCTAATAATTTCTGTACACCTATAGCTAGTTCCCAAGTTTCATCACTTATACGGCTATCCGTAAATTCAATATACAATTGTGTTATAACAGGATAATAAACAATAGCCTTCTTTAATAAATCATGGGTTGAACCCCAACGTGTAGGAGTATCTAAAGACCAATATACTTTTTTTAGTTGATAATGGTCACATAATTGTTTAGAGCATGAACATTCTTGAGGATTTACCATCCTCTTAAGTCCTTTTAAGTCCTTAAAGTCATCCTCTTGGATGTGGGGAAGAAGAAAGAGTCCTCTTGGGCAAGAGGAATCCACTTGATCCTCTTCATGAAGAGGAAGTAAATAGCAAGGAAGAGGATCCAATTTCACGTGGGAAGGGAGAAAAAAGAGGGAAAAAAAAAGGAAAAAAGCTTTTGGAAATTTATGACTGCTACACTTGGCCCATTGTGATTGGTTTGAATTTAAAGTTGATTATTTATAACGGTATTATTTAAAACGGTCATAAAAAAAAAACGGTAAAGAAAAATTTCAAAATAATTTCACCAACAGCTCTATTTTTTTTTCTCTATAAATAGAACCTAAATTTGGCTATATTTCTCACACTTTAAATTTCTGGTCTTTTCTCTCTCTTCTTTACTACTCATCTAAACTCATTTACTTGTTCATCAATTCATTCACATTATCATATTCCTAATTATGGATCCAAATAATCCAAATTATGGAAGAAATTTCAACTTTCCATACTACTCAAACACTCAAAATAGCTCCAATACACCCCCTTTTGATCCCAATATCATCAATAATCCTCAATTTCAAGCTGCTTTACAATGGTTTGGTTCTCAACCTAGACCAATGAATCCAACTTATCAAAACTATATACCTTTTCAACAATCTTCTGAAAATAATCCATCATTTCCCGTTTCCGAACATTTTACTCAACAAATGGAGAATTCACCGGGTGGTGAAGGTTCTCTCAATCCTACTCCGACTTCGGAATTAAGGGCGACAAGACATCTTGATGATATAGAGGAGGTTGATGTCGAAGCGGTTCCACGAGAACTATTTGTCGCAGCTAAAGAGAAAACCAGACAAAAGGCGGCTTGGAGCGTTGCTGAGGATAATGCAATTGTTTCGGGCTACATCAATGCCGGAGGAGATGTAGTACGAAACACAAACACAAGAAAGGCCGGCTTATGGATGGAAATCTTTAAACATTATGAGATTGTGCGAGCTGAGAATCCTAGGGAAATTCGTGAACGGACCTCAAAGTCTATGCAACAACGTTGGGATCATATCAACGGTAAAGTTTCAAAATGGGTGGAGGTTTACAGTTATGAATTACGCCACAAAAAAAGTGGAGAATCAGATGCAGATGTGGAGAAACGTGCCTTTGAAGTTTACCAAAAATCGAACAACGGTAAACCATTTCAATTAATGCATTGTTTCAATATTATGAGAAACTTTGATAAATGGAGCCCTGAAATAATGCAAGTACCTTGCGAAAGCGGAGGTAGCAATAAAAGATCAGGTCCGGATACACCAATTGAGGAAGCGGCTACTCCAACTAGACCTGATGGTATAAAGAAGACAAAACGCAAAGGAAAGGAAGCGGCTACCACTTCAATGTCATCAGTGAACCTCGATTCTTTCAATTCATCATTTGAAGAACGTGCTTCCCAGAGAAATGAATTAGGGGAACGTATGCTAAACCTGATAAAGGAACGAGGTGAAGAAAGAAAAAAGCAAAAGGAGGAGGCGACAAAGTTTAGGATATTAAGTATGTTGATGGCTAAACCTGTCCTTGATGAAGTTGAAGCGGAAATGTACCGGAAGCTCAGGGACGAATTCAATAATAAGTTTAATCTTTGATCAATGATTTGAATATTAATATGTATGTGGATGGCTAAACCCATCTTTCTAGTCGTTGTTTTTATTTAGTTTATTTTATGTCTTTACTAAGTAATTTGTCTTTATTAAGTAAGTTTATTTTATGTTTTCAGTATTTGTAACATCTGCTTGTAATATTATTGTCCTTTTATTAAAGTATTTCACCAGAGACTTGTCAATTCATATCAAGACTTGTGACTTCATATCAGTAATGCATTGTCATTCATACTAGGGACTTGTCATTCATATCAGAGACTTGTCATTCATACCAGAGAATTGTCATTCATACCAGAGAATTGTCATTCATACCAGAGACTTGTCATTCATATCAACAGTAAATTATTTTAATTTAATGCATTGATAAATCTCCTATAAATATGTATACTTCTATTCACTTATCATCTTCATCACAATCTTACATATCATCACAAAATGAATTTTGAGATGAACATTGATTCTAGTTCTTCTAGTTCAAGTGAGGATGAAATCTATGACTATATGTTGATGGATTTTGTCGAAGAGAGTCGTGAAATACAAGCGGTAGAGGATGCAGTAAGATACATTGTAAGCTCCACCATCGAAGGATCGAAGGCGAGGGTCCGTCCAAGAAAGAAGAGAACTTATATTTCTAGAGATCGAGAATCGAAAGCGACCGTTTGATAGCGACTACCAGTAACCAACCAATATCGCGACGTCAATTTAAGATCGTAGGGTTCCGATCGAAAACATGTATTCATTCGCATTGTGGATACCCTCGTTACATTATCGTTTTTCCAACAACATTGGATGCATGTATGCGCAATAGCCTACGCTCTTGAAATGCACCTGCAGCCATAGGATGTTAGCATATGGATCTGCGGTGATCAAATTGATGAGTATCTAAAACTTGGTGCTACAACATGAAGGAGTGTCTTACACACTTTGTTGATGGTATAATTCAGCAATTTTCGTGAGAATATCTTGAAAGCCAAATAATGAAGATCTCCAGCGTCTTCTTAGAGAAGGGAAGATAGAGGATTTCGGGTATGATAGGGAGCATCGATTGCATGCATTGGGAATGGAAAAATTTCGTCTTGGATGGAAAGGAATGTATCAAGGAAGATCTAGAACGATTGTAATCTTAGAAGCGTTGCTTCTAGAGATTTATGGATTTGGCATGCATTTTTGGAACACCGGGATCTTCAGCGACATAAATGTACTCCAGTTACGGTTTTGGACCTTCTCAATGGTCGAGCTCCACAAGTCAATTCGGCGTGAATGGAAATACCTACAACAAAGGGTACTATCTCACGGATGGAATTTATTGAAATGGGCAACCTTTATTGACGCATAACGCTCCTCAAACCCATAAACAAAGGTTGTTCACTCAGCGTCAAGAAAGTGCCGAAAAGATGTTGAGCGTGCTTTTGGCTACTACAAGCTCGATTTGCAATAATTCTAAAACCTGCTTTAGCGTGGAGTGTGCCAATGCTATGGAAAATTATGATGACATGTATCATTATTCACAATATGATTGTAGAAACGAGCGTGATACTTATGTTAATTATAAAGATCCACAAGAGTTAAGCCAAGAACAACCGAAAATGTAGCGAGGATCATCAAGCCCAAATGGTACAAAATTTTATGTTACACCCGGACGATATGATGATCGTAATTTTACGACACTCTTAGCTATAAGAGAAGAGATTCGTGATAGACATATACATATGTCTTTGAAGAATGATCTGGTAGAGCATATGTGGGAAAAATTTGGAAGCTCCTACGCAGAATAATTCGTAGTAGTAATTTTTTAAAATTCTATGTTTTCCGATCATTTAATTAATGTATGTGCTTTATTTTTTTAAGTTATAAAATATTAAATTATGAATATTTTTTTGTACGTTGCAAGACTAATAAACGGTAATTAATTAATTATACAAAAATTGAGTAATTAATATTTATCATTTACACAAATTACAATTATTAAATTTGGATAGGAAAAAGAATGTGTAGTGGGGTATATATGAGTAGGAGAGAGAAAATGAAAAGAGGATGAAAAAAGTAAACTCTTGGATGTTGGATAAATTAAAGGAATAGAATGAGGAAGAGGATGTGAATAGTGAAAAATGATGTGGAGGAAAGAGAAAATGATGTGTTAAATGGAGAAAAATAGATAGAAATGTGAAGAGGATATACATATCCTCTTCATTGTTCATGGTCTTATATCTTCTTTTTACTTGTCCTAATCTAAGCCACTTCACTATGTGTCTAATGGGACCTAATAAATCACTTAGGTTTTTAATACCTGTCTGGCAAGATAAATTAACAATATGAGCACAACAACGTATATGTAATAAACTACCACCTAGGATACAAGTAAAAGCGGGTTCGTTATATAAAAGTTCAATGCATTTGATATTGGCGGATGCATTATCGGTAGAACAACAAAATATCTTATCTAATAAGTTCCATTCTTTACATATTTCCATTAATCTATATTTTATGTTTTCACCCGTATGTTTTTCGGGCATTAACTCAAACGCAATTATTCTTTTTTGAATAAACCAATTACGGTCTATCCAATGTGCTGTTACACACATATAAGGCTCTAAATGTGGGGGAGCTAACCAAATATCGGTTGTTGTGCTAACCCTACCATTAAAAGATTTAAACATTTCTATTAACTCATAGCGCTTTGATTCATATAATTTTATGGTTCGTCGTTTAAGAGTATTCCTAGGGATTACTCTATATTGTGGTTGTAAAGTTTTTCTAGTGTAGTATTCGCATGCCTTACTTTCACCATGGTTAAATGGCAACTCATCACAAATTACATATTTGGAAAATTCATCAATCATTTCATTACGATTAAATTTAAAAGGCATACCCCTGCCTGGGAAGTCCGTTGCCCATTGTTGTCGGCTTCCACTTGTGGTCCCACTGCCGCTTGCTGCATGAGTTTCTTTTGTGATTCCATGTTTCTTTGCCATATGTTTGTTGAAAGATCCCGTACCACCACCAAACACGTATTCCCAAAACACAATAAATGAATTTTTAATACATTCTAACATTCTTGATTTACAAAATATAAATATCATGTATAAAAACTTAAAAAGTATTTACCTTTGCTGAAATTGTAAGAAACTAAGGGCTTTACCCCTTGACTTTCATAAATTTGACAGGTGCATAAGAAAACATCCGGGTTGTTGGTTGGTTCTTTTGTAAAATACGACCACACATGTGAAACAACTCTACCACTAGGAGGTGGCATTGCCGGAAAAGGTTGTCTTACTGGTTCATTTTCATCTAAATATAAATATAAAGACATTATTCAAATACCACAATATATAAATAAATAATAATTTAAAATTCAATAAATTTGAAGAATAAAATTATTAAACTAACCAATACTATGGAAATTGACTCGTTTACCACGAGCTTGTCTTTGTTGTTATTGTTGTTGTGCTTTAACTGATCTTGTTGATGATTGTCGAGATCTAAGTATCCCAATAGGGGTCGTTGGTTCCTCTTCTTCTTCTTCTTCTTCTTCTTCTTCTTGTGTTTCTTCTTCTTCTTCTTCATCTTCAATTTGTATTTCTCTTTCCACTTCTTCAACATAATCGTGTAATTCTTGGTCGTACCCTTCTGGATAATTCGGTTCATAATTACTAATCGAAGGTGTTGTTGATACTGATGGAGTTGAAGTGACCTTTCTTTTGGAGCTAGAACCTCCAAAGATTTTTCCCCTTTAGAAACTTTTTTAGAGGCCTTTTTCAAAAAAGAAGACATGATAATATTGAAATAATAATGTATTCAAGAAATTAATACATAATTAAAAGAATAATTATGTAATTAAGGAATAATTAAAATACTAATTATGTAATTAATATATATAATTAAAAGACTAACTATGTAATTAAGAGAATAATTGCGTAATTAAGTAATTAAGTAGAGAGAGTAGGAGAAGAGATGAGTTTTGAATTGGAAGGATTGAAAGTGATGGATTTATATAGGAAAAATTGCAACGGCTAGTTAACGACTCTTTTTTTGACCGGTTCCAAAGAACCGTTGGGCCGGGTGAACCGCACGGTTCCGGTTCCGGTTCTAAGGAACCGTTGGGCCGGGTGAACCGTTCCGGTCCGGTTCCCAGGCGGTTCCATGGACCCGTTGGTCCGGGTGAACCAGTTCTTTGGTCCGGTTCTTACTTTTTTCTGACGGTTTCACGGTTCCGGCAACTTTTTTTCCAGCGGGTTCACGGTTTCGCTGTTCGGGCCGGTTCGGAACCTGTCGCGAACGGATCCGGTTTCGGGACCGGTTTCAAGCGGTTCGGGACCAGTTTGGTTCTGGGTAACCCACCCCGTGGCCATCACTACCTGTGAAGGAAGCTAGGCAAAAGCAAAGTGAGTGTTCGTTGGAGCAGCTATATTCTACGTCGTCATCTGCAGGTATATTTCTATCCCTATCTTTACTCTTCCTTTCTCTATGTTCTAGCTCCACTATATTATCAATCCTTAACCCACCGAGCTATCCTCACTTAGATTTCTCGCACGTCATCTCCTATTAACTACTACATGTTTATGAGCTACAGATTTGAACCAAAAATAAGCCCCCATCCTCTTTGATCAAATGTAAGTTCTTGGATTGCGAGATTCAAGAGCTCCAATATTTGAGCCTTATTGTTCTGGAGTTTGGGTATTTTATTTTGGTACATTATGTTGTGGTTGTGATGATGGATTTTTGTGTTGGGATGGGCTTGAGGTTAATAAGGGGTTTGAGATTTTTATGGGCTTACATGTGAGATCAGTATATGAGGGGACAGAGACTAAGATAGGAAGCCTCTTATTTTTAGGGAGTCATAAGGAGAACCGATGTTCATGTTTAAGAGGTAATGTTGCAACTGATGGTGTTATCTCGGTTCAGCATTGGAGCTTATTAGGTAGGCTGCATTCTCATATTTTGTGCTTTATTGTTTTATCCAGGGTTACTAATGACCCTACATCCTAAGGGTTGCTAAACACCCTATTGCTACCCACCATGAAAAGTAAGCATGGGGGAAATCTATTGTTTGCTTATTCACATTTTCTATCCTACATGTTTGTATTGATTTAGCTTGATTATGCATTGTAATTTTCATTTTATAGTTGAATATGTACTTTTTTGTTTTATTGAAAAAGGGAAAGAAAACATGCTTGATAAGAGAAAAGCCCGGCTAGGTTAAAAACCCGAAAGGGCGATCTAGGCAAAAGAGCGACATGAGTGGGTGAGTAAGTGAGATTTGAAAAAGTAAATGAGTGGCTAGGGCGAAAACCCAAAAATGAGCCCCTAGGCAAAATAAGAGGAAAAAAGAGATACATTGTTTACCTATTTTTCATTTTATTTGGGTGTTGGCGACATAAGAAGTAGGAAATATAAAGAAGGTATTTGGGTAGGCCACAATTGGAGGGATAAGGAGTAGATATATTTTCATTTTCATTTTCATTTCTCACATTTAAATTTTTGGGAGCTATAAAGAGGATGAAGAATTGGAATTTTGATTTTTGATGTTTTTGATCTTCATGTCTATCTTTATATTTATATTTATATTGTGCGTTGTGTTAGCCAAGCGAAGGGGTTAAGTGGTATGAATGCTTTGGACTCTTGGCGAACACCGAGAATTAGAGGCGTTTGGAAAAAGGAGGCATAAGAAGTAGTTTAGGATTTGGAGACCATGTCTTGGCCTTGTTTTACTTGTGTTTTCAACTTGATTCGCTCGAGGATGAGTAAAGGCTAAGCAAGAGGGGTTTAGGTAATATTTGTGTTCCTTTTTATACGTGTCATTTTTACGCTCCTTTTATGTCATTTTAGTGGTTTAGGTAATAATTTTAGTATTTTAAGATAATTTTGTCTCACGAGTTTATTGATGTATTTTGTATGAATTTTGAGGCAAAATTGGAGTTTTTATAGGTTTTGGAGTAATAAGAGGGTGAACGCCTGGAGAAATGGCCTAAGATCCCTTTGCTAAGTGAAGAAATCATGCCAAGGGGACTCTTGATGAAGAAGCTGCGAAGAAATCAAAGCAATATGGAGACAGAGGCCAAGCGACGAGTCATCGCCCATATGCGACGATCGTCGCCAATAAATTGCTGATCCCACGGATTTTCCAGAGGAAAAGCGACGAGTCGTCGCCCCCTAAGCGACGCTCATTGCTCAATCGCTGAAGATCATGCATTGAGGCAAAAACTTTGCGACGAGCTGTTGCCCAAGAAGCGACGCTCGTCGCTTTATCTAGCTTTGACTTTTTTTACCCATAAGATATTTACACCCAATTCAAGCATGCCTATAATATTCAATTTTGCCTTTAAAATCTTTGAATGCACAATATTAAAGATTTATTGAATGCACAATGTTAAAGACTTATTTAATGCTATAAGAATAGAATAACTGAAGACTAGTGTTTTACGACAGACTTGTATCAATTATGTCAGTCGGGACATTATCTTCTTCAATTTCACCATCAAAGTTATAAGCCACCAATATTTGATCATTATCAATCCTTGATTCTGTATAACAATAAATTATCAATGTATCAGTTGAACATTATCATAATTGTGTAAAGTAGTTCATAATATTATTACCTTCAATTTCGTTTCATCTCTTCGAAAAATGTTGTATATTTATTTCCATGTGGCTTTCATTCATTAATTCCTCCATTTTTTATGCCCGTGAATGGAAGAATATTGATTATGAAGTTTAGAGATGAAAATGTCGATGTTCTTGATAATTTCTTGGAGAATCTTAGAGAGATGTGTAGAATTGAAGGAGCAAATCTTTTTTGATTTCTTCCCTAATTGTCGTTCTTCAATTTTTGGTGTAGTAATGAAAGTTTTGGAGAACTAGTTTTAACTATGGCAGTTACTATATTATCTTCTTTATTTTGGTTCTTTTTTTTTTTAATTCTAATTGATAATGGGCTGGACTGTAAATGGTTCGTCTTATTATGAGACCGTCGCTTGTAAGAAAGGCTGAAATTTTTATTATTTGCTTTTGTGCAAACAAATATTTATGCCCACTTTCTTTCTTTCTTTGATCAAAATTATTTTCCATAGATTGAAAACCTCATTTTAACAATATGTCGAATGTTCAAAACGTTAAATAGAGTTTTTCAATTAAAAATGAAATATGATTTTGCTAAAGTTCTAAGTAGAATCCAAGTTTCGACTTATAAATCCGATATTCAATCTAAGTTTTCTAGATTTCAAATTTCGTATTAATTATTCGATTGTTTAAAACTAAATATCAAATATATAAAATTAGATGATTCACATCCAATTATTATGCCACACCAACACATCATCATATTATCATATACATATTATAATACAGGATAATCTATACCACGTGTCAGCCTATGAATAATTTATAATTTATGACTACTCCTAATTTATGACTACTACTCCTAATTTATGACTACTACTCCTTAAGTACGATTTTTCAACTAATTTGCTGCTTGTGACTGTAGAGTAATTTACTGATTGTGACTGTAGACTTACCTAATCAAAGTAAGTTAGACTCTTAATACAAAGCCATTCTTAAAAATAATAATAATAATAATAATAATAATAATAATAATAATAATAATAATAATAATAATAATAATAATAATAATAAAGACTTGAGAGGCGATTTGTACGGGCAGGGTTCAACAGCTACCTCAAGGCCCCCGGCGGTACAACAACAATGGTCCTTCTCACCCCATCAGTCCGGCAACGGTGGTCCTTTACGGCAACAATAGTACAGAAACAGTACGGTACGACAAGAGTACGACAACAGCAGGCGGGTTTCAAGGTTCATCTCCCCTCTCCATTCAGGTTTGGATCCAGCCGGCCAACCACCTTCCAGCCGCGGTTTCCAGTCAACCATAGGCAGTTTGGGTCCACGACAACCCCTTTCAACAACCTTCATCAAAATTGGTTGGGTTGTTTTCAGGGGTTTTCTTTGTTTCATGCGCGCTTCGGTTTGTTCTGGTTAAGTTTCCTTCGCTTCGGTCTACGGTTTGTTGCAAGGTGGGCGAGTACAACCTGGTTTCTTTCACGTTTTTGCCTCCCTCTGGTTGGTTTTCATTGCGACACGGCGCGGATTTTCGGTTTTGGCACAGCTTCGTGACACCATTGTGAAGGTGGGTCATTCAATTCATAGGCGGTTTGCTCTATCAACACGGTGAGAGGGTTGGTTTGGGTTTTGTTCAAGGTGTTTCAGAAGTTGTACGGTACACTCTCCTCTCCTCTGCTTTCCCTTCTCTGGTGTTGCGGCTGGTGTAAGTCCTTTATTTAGTAAGGCTGATATTTCACTATATTTTTCCCTTCTTTTGGGGTGTTGGGTTGTTCTGTTCCTTTGGTTGCTGTTTTTTATTGGGTTTTGGTGGGCTTCTGGGTGTTAGTACAGTGGCAACATGTTTGGTGTTTGATTGCTTCTCTGGGGTTGTATTGCTGCTCTCTGGTGTTTGTTGTTCCTATGGGTTTCAATTAGTTGTTTTCATGCCATGCTTATGTGCTGATCTTTGGGGTGCTTTTGCCGCTGGTTTCATTTATTTCGCCTTTTTATTCTTCCTTTAATGTTTGTTGCTCGCTTGTGTTTGGGTCTTCTTCTTGTGGTTTTTTCTTATGGTTGTAGATCGGATTCCTTGCCCGTTTAGGGGTCGAGATGGTTGTAATAGCGGAGGTGGAAAGGGGCTTTCGAAGAAGTATTTTATTGATCATTTAGGCACTCGCCATTTTAGCTCTGATGAGTCTAGGTCCCTTCTGAAAGACAAAATTGCGAGTGATCCCTGCTTGTTCTCTTCCCTAGATGCATCGCTTAAAAAAACAGGTATTTGGCTTTGTGGGGAGTGCTTGCGCTCTCACTCCCTCAGTAAGAATTGTAAGCACGCCTACGGTTCAGTTGTTGTTGCCCCTACCTCAGGGGATTCCGTGATCCTTGGCATCCCTCGTCCTTTGACCTTCGCATATGTTAGTAGGGCATCTGATGAGGCTCTTCCTTCGGGTTCTACTTCTGGTTTGTTATTCTATGATTTTGATGTTGATCTTCTAGGGCGTGTTTTTTTGTAACCCTTTCGAACGGTTAAAAGTATTCCTCCAAAACTGCGTCTTCGCTTTGCTAGGTTTTTCCTCTTTGCTCTTGATACCGTGCTAGCCTGTCCGATTGATGTATCTGCTTGTGTGCAACTACTTATTTTGCCATGTTGCGTTTTGGGCACCTTTGTGCTTAAGACTAGGTCAGAACGCAGATCGGGTTTTAGGGAGCGCTGCTAATTTGATTTTATCTCTAGTGCTATTTCCCGATGGCGGGACCCCGGTGATAGGTTGTGTTTGGTTTTGGATCGCTTGGCTGAGGCACCCCTTGTTAATTCTAAGAAGCTCAGTAATCTTGAAGAATCTAATTTGTATCAGTGAAGACGTAAGCTTGGGGATGGTCATTTATCTGCTGCCATGAAGGTGTTATCTTCTTCTGGTGTGGCACCTTACTCCGAGGACACCCTTCAGGCTCTTGTATCAAAGCACCCTTCTGCACCGTCACCGACTCTACCTTCTACCTCTCGTGATGAGGCAACTCTTTCTGTTACCAAAGATGAGGTGTTGAGTAGGATCCATAGCTTCCCTAAGGGAACCTCGTGTGGCAGGGATGGTCTTAGAGCGCAACATCTTGTTGAGATGTTGGGAGGCGCAGCCTCTGTTATTGTTGACGCCTTACTTTGCTCTATTACTAAAGTTGTCAACTTGCTTCTTGATGGGAAATGCCCTAGTATGCTTGGGAGCTACATAGCTAGTGCTCCTCTTACCGCTTTGGTTAAGCCAGGGGGTGGTATCCGTTCTATTGCCGTTGGCACGGTGTGGCGTAGACTTGTGTCTAAGGTGGCTGCTTCGGCCTTAGGGAAAACCATGCAGGCATATTTGGAAGATTTTCAGTTTGGGGTCGGAACACAAGGGGGCTGTGAGGCTATTCTTCATTCTGTTAACAGGGTCATTGAATGCAAGGGGGATAGCGTTGGTTTCTCAATGCTCTTGGTAGACTTTCAAAATGCTTTTAATCTTGTTGATAGGGGTGTCATGTTGGCTGAAACTAGGACCCAGTGCCCTTCTCTTGCCCCTTGGGTGGAGTTCTGCTACGCTCAACCTGCTCGTTTATGTTATGGTGACTCTCTGCTTTGGTCTTGCCATAGTGTTCAACAAGGTGATCCCCTTGGCCCTTTGCTTTTTGCGCTTATCCTACACCCTCTAGTTTTGAAAATTCATCAGTCTTGTGAGCTTCAAGCTTGGTATCTCGACGACGACACCCTCATGGTCGCCAAGGCCTTAAACATTCTTAAGGAGGAGGGGCCATCCCGTGGCTTGTTTCTCAATATGGACAAAACCGAATTTTTTTGACCTAAGGAAGACCCTAGATCTAGAGAGCCAGGGGTTTTTCCCCCAAACGTATCTCGGCCTAGTATGGGGGTGAAACTTCTTGGTGGGCCAGTTAGTACGGATCAGAATTTTTGCAGGGATTTTGTTTTAAAGAGGGTTTTTAAACCCATTGAACTCATGGCAGCTGTTAGTAAACTTGATGATCCTCAATATGAGCTTCTTCTTCTTCGTAATTGTGCTGGGGTTGGACGCCTTTTTTACGCAATGAACGTGCCATCCGGATTCCATCAGGGACGCCCATGTTCAATATGATCTGGCTTTACGATGGGTGGCCTTGGGATTTATGCTTCTGGTGATGTTATCAACTACGCCTTCCTTGCCTCTCGTCTTCAAACCAGCTCGCTTCAAGATAAGATCCTGATGAATAGTGATTCTCCTCATCCAGAGCCGACCTTTGAACACGCTCTTAGTCTTTTCCGTGGTTGTTGTGGCTCCAATGCTTTTTCTCTCAATGATGATCTCGCTGCCCCCCACATGATGAAAAAGCTGGCAGGGGGTTATTTTAGTGTTGTTAAGAAAAGTCTTGCATCTAGCTACATGCTCACCCCAAGACAAGCTGCCGTTATGAGTTCCACTCGGGAGCCGCATGCCCAAGATTTTTTTTTTACCATCCCTATTGATGGCTTGGGACAAAAGATGAATCATCGTCAATATGGATCTGTTTTATGTTACTGACTCACCATCCTTTTGTTCGTAGAAAGAAGTTTATGCCCGAGCTGTAACTCTCCTAGGATGGATAAATGGGGGGACCATGCTGTTCATTACTCTAGTGAGATAGGTGTGAAGTTTCGCCATAACTTGGTTCGGGACATGCTTGTGGATATTTGCAGCAAAGTTGGCATCTCAGTCCGTAAGGAGGCACCGATGGGGTTTTCTTCAGATACGGGGAAAGATCTTAGGCCTGCAGATCTCTTAGTGTTTAACTGGCTTCATGGCAAAGATGCTTGTATGGATGTAACTGGAGGTTCGCCCTTTGCTGGCACAGGAGTATCCTCATGGGCACCTAGTGTCTCTTTAACCAATGCTGAAGAAAGAAAAAGGAAGAAATACACAACTAAGTGCGAGGAGAATGGTTACAAATTCATCCCCTTTGCTTTCTCTACTTTTGGGGGCTTAGGCAAGGACGCACTCGACATGTTATCGAGAATTGCTTCATTTTCTTCAAGTAACTCGAGTAGTACTAAGATTAAGGCTTATATTTACCAAAGATTAGCTTTTTGTAATCAAAAAGGTGTGGGTGCCCAGCTTGTTGCTCGACTCCCTACCAACTTCGTCTAAAGTCTCTTTTTATGAAATGAAAGTTATTATTATAAAAATAAAAAAAATTAATAATAATAATAATAATAATAATAATAATAATAATAATAATAATAATAATAATAATAATAAGGAAAATTTGCCAAGAATAATCCAAACTATCATTCGTTGGCCAAAAATAATTCCAACTATCGATTATTTTTTAATAATCCTAACTATTCATCGAATTTGCTCAAAACAGTCCCACTCCCTCCATGACCGGCTGCAGCAGGTATTTTGTGAATAATTTTATTTACCTTTTTTTTAACTTACCTTCATCAAATAAGAAGATGAACCCTTTCATCTTCAAACTAATTTACCTTTGTAAGTTCAAAAAACCCATTAAACTCTCCTTCCTCCATTGATGGGCAAGTATATAACCATCTTCAAACCCTAGAATTATCAAAATCAGCAAGTTTGAATACTTAGAAGAAGAAGAGGGATTCATTGAATCTTAAAAGGAAGAAGATTTTAGAGCTTTAGCATGAGTGAAGTTTTTTAATGAGAGTTTTTATGGTTTCTTAATGGAGGAAGAATGAATGAAGAAGAAGATGGAGTATAATGAAGATGAAGGCTACATCTTCTTATTTGATGAGGGTGAGTTAAAAAAAAGGTAAAAAAAAATTAATGACAAAATACCTGCTGCAGCCGGTCCTGGAGGGAGTACTGGGACTGTTTTGAACAAATTCGATGAATAGTTAGGATTATTAAAAAATAATCGATAGTTGGGATTATTTTTGGCCAACGGGTGATAGTTGGAATTTTTAATCCTCCCCCGACTGCCAGTTGGGTTATGAAGTAGTTATGTAAGGTTAAGGAGCAATTGGCTTTTTATATCTTTAGTAGCAGATATGTTATTAGTGAGGTCTATAAAGACATCTTGGGGAGTAATCCTACTTGCCCTTGGAATAGAGTTATTTGGCATAGAGCAACTATTCCTAAATAAATTCAAGACTAGAGCTAATTTGAAGAAAGCTCATGTTATTGATGAGGATATTTGTCCTATGTGTTTGATGTATGAGGAATCTGTTCAGCATTTGTTCTTTAAATGCAGCTTCAGTTCCAAGTGTCTCTCCCTTCTCTCTTTGTGGCTTGGTGTGCACCTTAAGGATTCATTATTAGCCATCTTCCATATTAGATGGAAGGTTACTAAGCTCATGAAGAAGATTGCTATTGCCTCTGTTAGCAATCTGATTTATTTGATTTGGAAAGCTCGTAATGATTGTATCTGGCAGCTCAAGTTTTACACCCCCGAAGCTGTGATGAAGAACCTAAAGTGTAGTATTAAGCTTCGTATTTCTTATTTGTATCCTGAGGCTCTTTCCTTGTATAAGGATCTTTAAGAATGATCCTCTTGTGTTTTGTCTTTTGAGGCCTGTTGGCCTTCTCTTATCTTGTATTAGCTTGTTTGGAATTAATGAAATTTATTTCTTCCAAAAAAAAATAATAATAATAAATTTAAACTCTTAATACAAAGCCATTCTTAATAATAATAATAATAATAATAATAATAATAATTGTGACTGTAGACTTACCAAATTCATAAAGTACTCTTAATATACAAAGCTGACTGTAGCCTTACCTAATTACACTAACTACTAAGACTTTACAACTTGCTTAATAATAAAGTATATCTCTTTATGCAATACTAGATAATCCCCGTGCGATGCACGATTATTTCATTTTTAATGTAAAAAACGAATAAAAAATTTATTTCTTTTGTATTAATTTGGGTTTGTATCTATAATATAATAATTATTAAAAGGAAAAATTATAAGAAACTACCTAATCTAAATACCTTTTTTTAAAAAAACTACCTTATATAAAAAAATTTGCAAAAAACTACCTTATATAATACAATTCTTTGTAACACACTACCTTTTACTGATTTTCATTAGTTGACTGTTAACATTAACGTTGACCTGCACAAAATTGTATTATATAAGGTAGTGTTTTGCAAAGAATTGTATTATATAAGTTAGTGTTTTGCAAAGAATTGTATTATATAAAGTAGTTTTTTGTGTAGGTCAATATTAATGTTAACAGTCAACTGACGAAAATCAGTAAAAGGTAGTGTTTTGCAAAGAATTATATTATATAAGATAGTTGTTTGCAAAAATTTTTATATAAGGTAGTTTTTTAAAAAAAGTTGTATAGATTAGGTAGTTTCTTATAATTTTTCCTTATTGAAATTATAATCATTTTAGTAAAATTTTATTTTTTTTTTCAAAAGTATATTCAAAAACAATATAATTAATTTGTACATAAATAAATAATTTTTAAAATAAATAGTAGATCATTGGCTCTTTGTAAATTTAAAATCAAAGATAATAATGAATTTGTGCATCTTGATTGATATATTTATTACTCCACATTGTTATTTAAATTTATATGTTATATTCCCAATTAAAAGCTTTTAATGATTGTCTCAAATTAATCATCTTTAGCATGTAAGATTTCTATAGTCATTCTTATGCAATGACATCATCTTTACAATTCATCAATGTTTTTAGTTGCTTATGTAAGCTGTATTTTGTTTTAGTATTATGTATAGATAGATACTACAATTTAATACAATTTTAATTTGTGAGTACTAGGAGGATTATTGACTTACAGAATTCATTCATAAAGTATAGTAAATCAATTTGCCGCTCACTTCAATAATAATAATTGTGACTGTAGATTTACCTAATCTTTAAAGTTAGTATATCTCTTAATACAATTTTATGTTACTATACATATAATTTATTTATTTATAAGTTAAAACTCTTAATACAATTTAACTCTTAATCATATATAAAGCACACAATATTTTATTTACTCATTCAAACAAACAACAATGGCTAGTCAGTACAATTTACTCGATGAATTAGCTACAGCTGATGATACCGTATTTTCTGAAAATAAAGTGTCAAGTTGTCTACATGTGGAGAGAGAATTTAAATGATCAACAAAGAAATTCAATTCATATGATTTTAATGGACGAAAAGGTATTCAACTTTGAATGTAATTGTATTGTATAAGATCTCTTTTTTAAAAATACTAACTTTAAACATATCGTTTACAGTCAAGTACTATCAAAGCTTCTATATTTAAAGATAGTTATAGTGCTCATTTTATCAAAGTTGTCATTGGGAAAAATTTATGCACTTGGACGTTTTAAGTTTTATGAAAACAACGGAGACTATAAAGCAACATTCCACAAAAAAAAGGATCGTTTTTACAAGATTTACTAATGTCAAAGTTGGTGACGATGTGGAGATTCCAACATATGTGATGAAATTTGTCTCATTTTTTGATATTCTATTACAAAGTTATGATGTCTTATTTATGTGGTATGTATTTTACACTCTTTATTCTTATAGTTTAATTAGCTATATATTAAATTTTAATATCAATATAAATATTATTTAATTTTAATATATGATCTAATGAATATCTTTTTTAAAATGATACATGTTTTTGGACAAGTGGTGTCGTTTAGTGATGTCCATATGACTCCACCTAAAAAATGCATAACTTTGGAGTTATGCGATACAGAGTATGTATATAATCATGTATTTTTTAATTTTCTTTATACAGATTTAAGATACTTATTATTATTAAAAAGAATTTCAAACCTATGATGATAATTTTTGCAACAGGGATAATAGAATTTCATGCAAACTTTGGGATATATATACCGAGAAAATATTTGAATATATATCAAAACAAAATACCAATGAGTTTGTTTTTATTGTCCTTCGCTTTGCAAAGGCAAAAATCTGGCAAGGTAAAAAGCTAAGTTATTTTACTTTATCAAAATATCTAAATTTATTAATAATATTATACATATAACACAATTGTTATTTGCAGGAAATTGTAGTTTAACTAACTCATTGTTTAGTTCAACAATTATTTTCAACCCGGACATTCCAAATGTTAATGAATTTGTTAAAAGGTATTTCAACTACAATCAAAATTTTTTGTCTTTTATATTTAATATCAAACTAATTATTATATATTATCATGGTATGAAAGAATGAAGCATAAAGACAGATAGTCCAAAACAACTCATGGAAATTCCTAAGGATAATCTAAATCAAATGAAGCAACTTTCATACAAAACAAAAATGCTATCACATTAAATGACCTTTCCAATATCACAAAGGCATAGTACAATCACATGCATTGTGTATTGTTTTGATTGATTAAATTATAAACTTTTTTATTAACGGTAAGAAATTAATTGTACTTTAATTTTATTAGGAAGGACATTATGTGATTTTAGCATGCATTACTGGCTTAGATGTTGGTCGTGAATGGTTCTATCGATCATGTAATACATGTTATGTTGAAGTTGTTCAAGACTCAAATGGTTTCCTGATGTGTCCCAAGTGTAAGACAAACATGCAGATTACCTTTGCTAGGTAATCAATGTATGTATACTTACTGTATTATAATATGCTTACATCATAGATTTATTTGACTATTTGTAGGGAGATTTACATATGATAAATATGATTTTTTTTAATAATAGGTACAAGTTGTTTCTAAATGTTGTTGTTGAGAATGCAAAATCTACTTTTGTATTATTTGATACACAAGTAAGAAAGGAAATTAATGTGACGGCAAAATAGCTAACAGATAAGCAACTTCAGGTATATTTGTTTAATTAACACTCTATCAATTACTAAGCATACATATTTTGGCTATAATAATTTAATTTATTAATTTTTAGAGTGGACACATTGACTGTTTTCTTAATGAGCTCGAGTTCTTCGTTAAGAAAGAGTACCTTTTTCTAATTCAAGTTACTAAGAAAAATAATATAGACAAAGGAGTACGCTTTTATACATTGAGCCGAATGTCAAACAATGTCGAATTGATTGGAAAATTTATGCAAATTCCCAAGGTAATAAAAAAACATTTAAAACTTTTACCTTTGATAAATGACCAATTATATTAGTTTATTCAAATTAAAGGTCATTTGCTATGAAATAGATGAAAATTCAGGAGATTGAAGATACACCATCACCCACATTGAATTCAAATCAGGTAAAACACAAATTTCAATGTTAAGTAACGTATACACCAACATCACCCACATTGAATTCAGGAGATTATAACCGTTTAATAGTTTAGATGTCATACAAAGAGTTGAGAAATAATTAATCCCTTTACATAAATATATTATCAATAAAATGAATATGAAGTTTAGCAGGTCAAAAATAAAATTATAATTTAGGTAATATTCATTGAAAAAAAATTATAATATTAGTTAACTTAATAAAAAACTGATTTCTTAAATATAATATAATAAAATCAGTATAATATTATATTTGTAAATTATAAGTTATTAGGGTACAAACTTATTTTTATAATATAACTATAATTATATCTTGATTTAAATTTGGGAAGTTATCACAAATATAATATCACTACTATTTAACTTTACAAATATAATATTATAATTTTAAATTTGGTTTGGTGATTTAAATTGCGGTTTTTTCTTGAATGTGCTCTTTAATCTTTATGTTTTTAACCTTTATTCTTTTGTGTTCTTCTTCTGTTTTTATGATTTTGGTTTTTGTGTTAATATGTGTTTTGTTTTTTCCTTTTTTGTGTTGATTTGTACATGCATTTCAAAATTATATTGAATATGAAGTTGAGATCTGTTCTAATTGATGATCCTTTCTGTTTCAGTCTGTACTAATTTGAGATATGTTCAAATGAAGAAGTTAATGATCCTTTGTATTTCATGATTGTACGCATGAAGTTGAGATCTGTTAAAATTACAAAGTTAAGATTTGTTCTAATTTGTATTTCAGTCTGTACTGAAGTGAGATACCTCAAATTTTCAACGACATAAAAACATGATGTTCAAGGAAAGCGGATGATAGTAGAAGAGGATGTTCATCTTCTAATATATTTGATGTCTATTGTGTAATTTGAAAAATTTTGATTTCTAATAAGGACTTGTTAAATAGCTAATGTTTTAATTGTACTTGAATGTTTTTTATTGTAATTATTAGTTTTAGACTTAGTATTTTGCATATTTATGTCTTTCAATTTAAAAATCAAGTTTCTCCCTAAATTTTTCAAAATTTGGTCTAAGATGGTTAATTCGGTGTAAGTAAGCAAAATTCGGTCTAGCGGTTTGGATTCGGTTTGATGCGTTTTGGTGACCGAAAAAATAAACTTTCTACAATTTCGGAATAGATCTCATAAGTTCTCCTAGGTTATCCCAAAACTCGTGCTTCACTTGTTCATCTAGTTCAATTTGGGGTTCATAAGCACTGACGATCGCTACGACCTCTTCTCCCACTAGTATCCTAACTAACATAATCCTATCGTTATACCTCTTAACTTCGACCAGTTGCTTAAGGATATCATTAGACACTAAGTTGCCCACCCCATTTCGTCTGCCATTCAAACTTGTATTTGGTTTGAAAACCGAATAAAATATGGTTTGATGTGGATTGAAAAATTGAAAACCGAATAAAGTTCAAAGACCCTACTCTAAGCTCTAAATCCCGTTTACGTTGCCCCCCTTGACCCCTCCCCCCCTTACGAAATTGGTCTAAACTGACTCCTCCCGTTTACGAAATTGGTCTAAAATCACTAGGATGTGATGAACATTGAATCTTAGGGATCAACAAATTAAGACTCAACAAATTGTTAATATTATTAGGATGTCATGAACATAACTATTATTATTATTATTATTATTATTATTATTATTATTATTATTATTATTTATTTATTTATTTTTTTTTTAATATTTTTAATATTTTTAATTTGTGTGTCCTTTTAAAATTGTAAGACTCAACAAATTGAAGATCAAAAACTATAAAGTTGACGTAATTCATAAAGTAAAAGCTTGAATGAATAAATAATAATAAATACAGTAAATCTTTTAATTGTAATGTAAGCCAAAGAGTGTTTCAAATTAATGAAGTTATTAAGGTTCAATAAATTAAATAGGTTGTAAAGTCTTACTTAAGATTTACAGACGTTAGGTGTGTCATCGGGAAAACCAAAGATGTACAAAGAGGCGTGGTGGTGAAACGATGACGTAGAGGAGAAAATTAAGGACAAAAATAAGAGATTTAGAGAGCTTATGTCATGCACGGAGGAGTAGGCTAGTACAGAAAAGAGGGAAGCCTACAAAGAAGCAAAGCGGGCGGCTAAGAAAGTGGTCACCGAGGCAAAAAATCGTGCGTATGAGGACTTTTATCAAAATCTCGATACCAAAGAGGGGGAGAAAGATATTTTTAAATTGGCTAGAGCTAGGTCAAAGCAGCGGCAAGATCTAGAGGCATTGAAGTACATCAAAGATGAGAGAGGACGAGTTCTCCTAAGACAAGAAGACATTAAAACTAGATGGTGTCATTACTTTTCGCACCTGCTTAATGAGTATAGGGGGCCTAGGTAGGATGATAGCCCACTTCTAGAGGCCCGAAGGCCACTAGAGGGTGGTTTAACGTGTGTTATCACCCCCGAGGAAGTAAAAGAAGCTCTCAAAAAGATGGGGAGATCTAAATCAGTCAAGCCAGATAACATCCCAATAAAAGTGTGAAAAGTTCTGGGAGAAGGTGGCATTATTTGGCTGACTAACCTCTTTAATGTTATCTTGAGAACACATAGGATGTCAGAAGAATGGAGAAGCAGTACACTTATACCTCTGTATAAGAACAAAGGTGATGCATAGATATGTGGGAACTATAAAGGTATCAAACTCCTAAGCCACACCAGGAAATTGTGGGAGAGAGTGATAGAGAGGAGAATTAGGTAAGAAGCGGTAATTACGGAGAACCAATTTTGTTTTATGCCAGGATGGTCAACCATCGAGGGAATACATATTTTGAGGAGGCTAATGGAAAAATATACAGAGCGGAAGAAGGACCTACATATAGTGTTTATATACCTGGAGAAAGCATATGATAGCAAACCACGGGGCGTCATTTGGGATAGCCTCAAGGCTAAGGGTACCTCTTCTATATACATTGAGGCTATAAAGAATATGTACGACAATGCGTCAACTAACATCCAAACACCGGTGGGGTTAACGAAGTCTTTCCCGGTTAAAATAGGACTCCACCAGGGATCGACTCTAAGTCCTTTTATTTTCGCGATCATTATGGATGAGATCTCTAAATCTATCTGGGAGACGGCACCATGGTGTATGCTTTTCGCGGACGATATCATGCTGGTAGCAGAAAGTAAAGAGGAGGTTAGTAATAAATTGGATGAGTGGAGGGAAGTTTTAGAAGGTAAAGGGTTGCACATCAGTCGTACTAAGACCGAGTACTTGTGGTGTGACTTTAGTGGGGCGCCACAGATAGGGGAGCCAGAGGTGTTCATTGGGGAGGAAGCAGTTAAGACTACGACAAAGTACAAGTATTTGGGGTCGATCATCCAAAGGGATGGAGAGATCGACGGAGATGTAGACCATTGCATACAACCGGGATAGACGAAATGGCGAACGGCCACCACGGTGCTGTGTGATAGGAAGATCCCAAGTAAGTTAAAGGGAAAATTTTACGGGGTGGCGATCAAACCTGCTTTACTATATGGGATAGAATGTTGGCTTGTCAAGAAGACCTTCGAACATAAGATGGAAGTCACAGAAATGCGGATGCTAAGGTGGATGTGCGGACACACTTTGATGGATCTGATTAGGAACCAAGAGATTAAAGCCAAACTGGGGGTTGCCCCAATGTCTGCTAAAATGCGCGAAAGTTGACTACGGTGGTATGGACATGTGAAGAGAAGGACTTTTGACGTCCCTGTGAGGAGAGTCGAAAGCATTATAGTAGAGGGAAAAAGGAGTCGGGGAAGACCTAAAAGAACATGGGAAGAGTAAGTAAAAGCGGACATGCATAGGTTAAACCTCTCTGAGGTCCTGACTAGGGATAGGGGTAGTTGGAGGCGTCATATATCCGGGTCTCATACCATGATTTTTCTTCTTAGAGTCGTTTATTTTTTTTTGGATCTTGGGTTCTAGCTTGACCACGTCTTCTGTTTTTTTAGTCTCTCTGTTTTTATGTTCTAAATGTGTTTCCCCCTTTTAATGGTTTTTTTATGCGTTGTTTTTACCCATCCCGTGGCTGGTACATTATCCTTATCTTCCTTGAGCCGGGGGACTCCGTTTTGGTCGCGCTCTCCTGTATGGCTATGAGTTGCCACCGTCTTTCCCTCCCCAGACCCTATCTGTAGTTCTATGAGCGGGATACACTGGGTTGGATGATGATGATGATGATGATGATTTAATGAAAACACAATCGTTGATGATAATGGTTATCTTGTGTATCGCAGGAGAGATAATGGTACATCAGTGGAAAAAAGTGGTGTACTCCTAAACAATCGTCACATTGTACCATACAACCATAAGCTACTTTTGAAGTATCAAGCACATATCAATGTCGAGTGGTGTAATCAGTCACGAGTAGTGAAGTATTTATTCAAGTACATTAACAAAGGAAATGGTAGATTGACTGCAGCGTTTATTACAAAGCATAATGATGACGACAACCCTTCCATAATTGATGAAATACAACAATATTACGATTTTCGTTACGTATCCTCCAATTGATAAGATACAACAAAGCATGTAAAGCAGTTTAGAGAATATTTGGGTTTGAAATTCATTTCAAATATCCTCCAATTGAAAGACTAAATTTCCATTTGTCGAGCGAACAAATTATTGTATTTGATGAAAGTGAATCAATTGACTCCGTAGTCACAAAGGATTTAGTTGATCTCTCCATGTTCTTACAATGGATGAAATGTAATGCACAATACCCTAAAGCTAGACAACTCAGATACTTTGAATTCCTAGGAAAATATGTATGGAATAGAGACAATAGGGAATGGTGTCCACCCAAAAAAGGGTTTTCAATTGGACGTATGTATCACGCATATCCAGGAAGTGGAGAGAGATACTATATGAGGACATTACTTAATTATGTAAAAGGTCCAACGTGCCATGAAGATATTAGAACTGTCTTTGTAATTTTATATCCTACATTCAAAGATGCATGCTTTGCAATGGGATTGTTAGATGATGATAAAGAGTATGCCGATGGTATTACCGAGGCAAGTTTCTGGGCAACAGCTCAATATCTACGGAAATTTTTTGCTATCTTATTAATGTCAAACAGCATTTCAAGACCAAAATTTGTTTGGAACGAGACTTGGAAATTCCTCTCAGAAGATATACTCTATAGGCAACGAAAAATCATTCGACTTCATGGTAATAATACATATTCATTTCAAATACCCTTCACAATATTTTGTATTTTCTATTCAATTATTAATATATCTTACAATTGATGCAGATTTGCAACTCACTGAAATCCAATTGAAAAACTACACTTTGTTTGAGATAGAGCGTATTTTACAAAATAATGGAGAAACAATTGAAAATTTCTCTAATGAATTATGTCCAGATGCATTGTTAGTCAGAGATGGAAGTAATAAATTTATACTAGAGGAATTGCGTTATGATAAACAAACAATGCATCTAGAACATGAAACTCTTGATCCATGTTTGACAGATGAACAAAAAGTCATCTACGATGATATCATGAATGCAATTTCACTAGATAAAGGAGGTGTCTATTTCTTGTATGGTCATGGTGGGACAGGAAAAACTTTTATGTGGAGGACATTATGTGCTGTTATTCGATCAAGAGGCAAAATTGTGCTACTCGTTGCTTCAAGTGGTATAGCATCTCTCCTCCTCCCTATGGGAAGAACTGCTCATTCTCGATTTGGAATACCATTAGATGTTAATGAAGAAACAATGTGTCGAGGTATTCAACCAGGGACTGCCTTAGCTGAGCTATTACAAAAAACAAAGCTAATAATCTGGGATGAAGCTCCAATGATGAAAAAACATTGTTTTGAAGCCCTTGATAGGAGTATGTGTGACACAATACGGGGACCTGATGGTAGACTAGTAGATTTACCATTTGAATGTAAGGTCGTTGTGTTAGGAGGTGACTTCCGCCAAATACTTCCTGTAATTGCAAAAGGAACTAGACAAGATGTGGTGTCTGCAACTATTAATTCATCATATCTATGGCACACATGTAAAGCATTGCGATTAACAAAAAACATGAGACTACAAAGTAATTTTAGTGATACTGAAGAAATCCATGAATTTGCTAATTGGATACTCAATGTTGGAGATGGAAAATTAGGGGGACCTAATGATGGTGAAGTTTTGATTAAATTCCAAATGATATCTTTATAAAGGACGTACATAACCCTATAACAACAATCATTGATAGTACTTATCCGAATCTACTCCAAAAAATGTGGGATGAAAGCTTTTTCCAAGAACGAGCAATATTAGCTACTACAAATGATATTGTTGCCAAAGTAAATGATTATGTCCTGTCTATGCTCCCCAGTGATGAAAAAGTATATTTGAGTTCATATTCAATTAGAAAATCAGATGGATATGTGGAACAACAAAATAAAGAATTCTTAGTTGAATTTCTTACACCATCAAATGTTCTGGTTGACCTAATCACGAAATTAAACTAAAGAAAGGTACACCAATTATGCTGCTAAGAAATATTGATCAATCATCAGGGTTATGCAATGGTACACGATTGATAGTCACACATTTGGGGCAACATGTCATTTATTGAGGCTAAAGTACTAACTGGATGTAATAAAGGGGAAAAAGTAATAATTCCACGGATTACACTCACACCATCTGATACTTCACAACTTCCCGTCAACTTACAAAGAAGGCATTTTCCAATAGCAAATTGTTTTGCAATGACAATTAATAAAAGCCAAGGACAGTCATTATCGCATGTAGGAATATATCTACCAAAATACGTTTTCAGTCATCGTCAACTATATGTTGCAGTTTTAAGGGTGACAAGTAGAAAAGGCTTAAAGATATTAATATGTGATAGTAATGACAACACAAGTACATCTACATCTAATGTTGTTTACAAAGAAGTTTTAACAAACATTTGAGGAATGTAATAAAAAATAAATATTAGAATTTTCAATAGACTTTCTTTAACATGATCTTCATAATTCAACAAAATATTTGGATCCTTTGATACTACTTGGAACCTTTGATATGTTTTCAACAATCATTAAAGTCTTTTATTCCATAACCAAGCCTAACATCGTTAAAATAAATAAAAAATTTAACAACATTCATCAACAAATTTAAATTACTAACAATAAACTTTCATCTATGATAAAAAAAATTACACAACCTGTGCATAGCACGGGTAAATACCTAGTATACATATAATCCATGAAATTTTGTGCCACGTGACATTCATATACAACACCCTTTGCCACTCAAATTAATGCAACTTTTATTTTCATATGTCTTTTTTGCATTGAAACTCTTAAATAACAATTAATTTTAATAATATTAAAACTAAGAAAGATGAATTAAATTGATGAAGACTAAGAGTTTCAATATTATTAAAATTAAGGAAAAATTGACATTAATAATCCAACCTTTCACTCATCCGCTATGAATAATCCCACCTTTTGATTATTTTCTGTAGAAACGCTTAGAGATTATAAATGCAACAAGAGGGGGGTGAATTGTTGTATTGTGCTTTTAAGTATTTTTTCCCTGTTTTTGCGGAATTTAAATGAATAAAAATACTTAAACAAAAAGCAAGAAAGTAAAATGAGATAAGGATTTTTACGTGGAAACTTTCTAGGCCTAATAGAAAGAAAACCACGACCACTCGGGATTTTAAGCTTCTCTTAGTGTTTTAGGCAATCAATACAATTACATAAAACAATTCTCTTCTCTTCTCTTCTAGACCTCTTCTCTACACTTTCTCCTTCTCTTCTTTCTCTCGTTTCCCCTTAGACTTCCCTTAAGTCTAATTTACAAACATTTAAGAAAAACCTTTACAAATAATTTTCTCTAGAATGGATAAAGACTAAGATATTGTATAAGAAAAATATTAAGAATTAATTGGCAAATGAAAGGATGAATATTTTTCTCACTTGGGTGATCTCTCAAGATTATTTCGGTTAGGGCACAATACCACACTCTATTAGCCGGTTTTTAAAAATCTCTTTTATATGAGATTAACCGTATAATTCTTCCCATAATTCCCTTATTCTAAGATGTGGGAAAGTGGAGAATTACCTTGGAGGTTACTCAAAATCATACGGTTACTTTTTCAAATTAATTAGCTAATAATAGTTAATTGAAGACTAATTCAACTAAAACCTAACTTCTTCCCTATTTTTGTGCAGAGAAATAAGGAGACTTATTCTCAACCATTAGATTTATGTGGTAGTTATTTAATTAATTGCCAATTAATATCTTATGCAATAATCTAGTATTTACTCGTACAATCAACTAAAAATTAAAAAAACTAATTTCCTACATTTCTTTAGTTGACTAACTTCTCCAGACCTGTTTCGTTGGGAACACTGTACTGTCTCCATCATCATCAAAACTTAATTGGGCCAACAAATTCCCCCTTTTTGATGATGGCAAACTTTATAAACAAACTTAATTAAAATAGAGTAAAATAAATATAATAGAGCATGCTAGAGATTGAAGCAACTCTAAGTTAAACTTAGCAAATCAAATTATTATAATGTAATTTTCAAAGCATCCAATATAAACAATTTACTCTAAGATTATAATTTAAAAACATATCGCCAAGCGTATATGGAATAAAATTTATGTCTTTAAATTAACCATTTTCCAAAAATAATAAGCATATACATTTAAGTATCAAATCTATACTTAGGTGAATTTTGGAATAGATTTATCTGAGCATCAGAGTAAATGCGAAAAGCAAATAGTAAACACTTTAAGCAAATTAGTAATATCTAAGTAATACATAAAAACACAAGCATATCATAGTAATATCAGAGCATGAGTTGAATTAGCATTAATATCAAAAATTTTCAAATCAAACTTATGTTAGAGCAAATCAAATCAGAGATAGCATTCGAATATCAATTAATATCAATTAAGGTATAATCCAAACTAATATCAGAAACATTCGAATATCATAAATTATCAGAAATCCGAGCAAAGTATAACTATGAGTATTTGCAAACTATATGAGTATATGCAAACTATGTCATCACAAGTTATTTCTCTAAGTTTGTTGCTTTCATCCCCTTTTGACATCAATAAAAAAGGATTGGTGTAACCAAACCACAGCACTAAGGCAAGCATTAGTCAAATAGAGATAATAAGCAGCAAACAACTAAGCAAATACCATAAAATTACCAAGATATGCATCGATTAAGCATCATAGACCATTAGAAAAAGTAGATTAAAAAGAAAGCAGTATCATAATTGTTTCATCAAAAAATTACAACAAGGCGTACCCCAGCTGGTACTTCAACAAAAGAAAAGAAAATATTGTTTGATTGTTAAGGAACAGACGGTGTGGCCAACAATTACCTAAATTGATTAATGGAGCAGAAGAAGGGATCAAGCAGCAGTCTCCTCGTCAACGAACTCGGTCTGCACTTCAACTGTGTCAAGCTTTGCACCAAGACGGGATTCCATCTGGGATAGCTGATCAGTAATGGATGCAAGTGAGACACGGATTTCATCTTGAAAGCATATAGTTGAGACTGAAAATCCATAAACTTGGAGAGAACAAGGTCTAGGGTAACATTGGGAACAGTAGAGGGGTTAGTATCAAAACCAGGTGGTGTGTGGAGGTGAAACATGTGAGGTGAATGGTGGTGGAGTAGTAGGTATAGGTGATGGTGGTGGTGATGGTACATGTTGTGGTGGAGGTGTGGCTGGGTTTGGTGAAGGAGGGGCATTGGTAGGCTTTTTGGTGGGATGTGAGGTGATTTCGTCATCCAAACCAACAGGACGTTTTGAGGCCAGCCTGTTGCTCTTTCTAGGAGTGAGCGCAAGTTCCTCCTTAACCGGCATGGCAACCTCTTCATCATCAGAACTGTCATCGGAATGTTCTTCCTCTAGTTCTTCACCTTCCCCCTCTCCGGAGGCTTCCCCCTCACTTAATACTTCCCCCTGTTCCTTTGTAGCCTCTGCATGTTCAGTGTTGGCAGAAGGAACAGCTCCCTGAACCTTTTTCTCCTTTTCTTTCCTCTCCTCTCCTTTTTCTGTTTTTCCCTCTTCTTCTTTTTCTTCTTCAACCTTCTCATCATCTAAACTAACATCCTCCACTTCCTCAACAGCATCCTCTAGAATCCCTTTTTCATTCAATCTTAGGTGCAAGTTATTTAGGCATTTTGCACCTATTTTGTTATTGGCACTCATAGGGAATTCCAGGCCATCTAGAGGAACACCAAACTTCTTAAAAACATGAGTTAACAAACCTCCATACCCAACCATACAACGTTTCTCTATACAGTCCGCCAAGTGTGATATCATTAACGAAGGAAAATTGATTTTGATGTGGTTAGCCAAACAGTAAATCAACGTTGCATCACGAAGGTTTACTTCGCTTCGCTTGAAATTGCGAGGCAAAATAAATCGTCGAGCAATGTTTTATAAAAGCTTGTGAAGTGGTGATAAAGAGTTGTGGCTAAAACGTTTTTTGTCATTAATTCCTAAAAATTTTAACACTGTCTTTTCATTTATCCCGGAAAAGAATATCTTGGACCCTACGTAATATGTATCGAATCCTACAGCAGGAACATTGAACCATTCCCCCAACATTAGACTATTGAACTCAATCTTGATTTCTTTAACAGTGCTTGAACAAACCATGTTTTCAATTGAGAAATTTTTTATAAACTCACGCATAAGATTTGGGTAAATTGAATTGTATGAGTAGTCAAACATCAAAACTTCCCACCCCTGATTATTTAAAATCGCATGTAATTGAGGGAAAGGATTTGATGCATACCAGTATTTGTCGATTCCAAACCCAACAGACATCTCTTTAGCGACTTCCTTAGCGCTGTTTGGGTCAAGTTGTTTGGTCCTCTTTGTGGGTCTGGATGAAGAAATGCCTTTTGGGTTGGAGTGAGGTCGTTTGGTTTCGGCATGCATGGACTTTGGCGTGGTCGATTTTTGTTGTTCTTGAGAAGATGAAGGTATTGCATCTTCTGATGGTGAGGGATGAACCACTTGAAGTGGTTTGGGTTGACTGAATTTTGGTGTTTTTCCTTTCATGGTTTTGCTTGAAGAAGAAGATTTAGGAGTTTTCATGGTGGATGGATGAAGTGAAGATGAAGGAGTGAAGGAGTGAGTGGGTTTTGACGGTTTTGAGGGTTTTAGTAATGAGTAGTACTTTCAGTTTTAGGGAGTGATGGGGTGTGTGAGTGATTGATGGGACGTGAGAGAGTGGGTATTTAAGTGTGTGAGTGGACGGTTATTGAAGGGTTTGTACTACTTCTTGGATCAGTTTATAGCGTGTGAACAAGGAGTGTAACGAAAAGTTCGCGGGTATATTCGATGAATTAAAGCGGTTAATAACGGTTTTTCGAAACACCACGATGATCCGTCTTCTACTATAATTTAAGTTGACCATCCGAAAAAGAAAAATAAAAATAAAATGCTGGAATTTGTGGAAAAAGAAAATTTTGAAAATAGGAAAAAGAACATATGTCCTCGTTTTTTTTTGGTTTTTAATATGAGGACAATATCACATAAAATAAACATATGCTACTTTGGTCTAATCAGTTAAGCATGCAATCAAGAAAACATTCATGGCACGTACTTAAGATAGTTGCGTACCTAAATCTTGCAATAATTGATTTCTCAATCATGATTGTTGTGGATGATCTAACCCTTCCAATTTTTCATGTTGCTTTGAGGAGGAGTGCTAGCATTAAACTTTAGTGGAGCTTGATCGTACCAAGTTCCAACCTCATCTTTTCATATTGTTCCCTTGGAAGTGGTTTAGTCATTATATCTGCAACTTGCTCATTGGTACTGACATGTTTAACAATGATATTTTTATGCTCAACATTATCCTTAAGAAAATGATGTCGTATATGTATATGCTTAACTCTAGAATGATGCACGGGATCTTTTGATATGCATATGGCACTAGTATTGTCACACTAAATAGGAACACATTCAAATTTAATACCAAAATCTCTTAGCTGTTGTTTTATCCAAAGCATTTGGGAACAGCAAGCTGTTGCTGCCACATATTCTGCTTCAGCGGTGGATAGAGCAACTGTATTTTGTTTCTTGGAACACCAAGATACTAAACATGAGCCAAGAAATTGTACCATACCTGAATTACTTTTCCTGTTCACAAGATCTCCTGCATAATCTGCATCACTATAACCTTTTAAATCATAGACATCACTTTTAGGATAAAATAGGGACAAGTCATCTGTTCCCTTTAGATATCTTAGAATTCTCTTCACTGCTGTATGATGTGATTCCTTGGGATTTGATTGAAATCTAGCACACAAGCCAACACTAAACGAGATATCTGGCCTACTAGCAGTTGGATATAACAAAGATCCTATCATACCTCTATACATGGTTTGGTCAACATTGATACCATTCGAATCTTCATCTAGCCTAACATTAGTAGCCATAGGTGTGTGGTTTGTTTTAGCATTATGTAGACCATATTTCTTTAGAAATTCTTTAATATATTTTTGTTGATGAATAAAAATACCATTAGATGTTTGTTTAATTTGCAAACCAAGGAAGAAATTTAATTCTCCCATCATACTCATTTCAAATTCAGCACTCATTAGGTTAGCAAATTCTTTACATAATGATTCGTTAGTGGCTCCAAAAATAATATCATCAACATAAATTTGTACAACTAAAATATCTGAACCTCTATTCTTAAAGAAAGGTCTTATCAATTTTACCTCTAATAAAGTCATTTTCAATCAAAATTTAGACAATCTTTCATACCATTGCCTAGGAGCTTGTTTGAGCCCATAAAGAGCTTTATCAAGCTTATAGACATGATCTAGAGAAGATGGATTTTCGAAGCCAGGTGGCTGTTCCACAAAGACTTCTTCTTCTAGAAAACCATTCAAGAAAGCACATTTCACGTCCATTTGATATAACTTAAAATTCATAAATGCAACAAATGAAATTAGAATTCTAATAGCCTCTAACCTTGCTACGGGAGCAAATGTTTCCGTATAATCAATACCTTCTTGTTAATTGTATCCTTTAACCACTAGCCTTGCTTTGTTTCTTACTATTATTCCGTGCTCATCCAGCTTGTTTCTAAAAACCCATTTTAAACCAATTATCTTTTTGTTCTTGGGTTTCGGTTAAAAGTGCCACACTTTATTTCTTTCAAATTCATTTAGTTCATCTTGCATTACAACGACCCAATTTGAATCTTGTAATGCTTCTTCGTGATTCTTGGGTTCCAACATTGAGAGAAATGCAAAGTGTGCACAAAAGTTTCTTATCTGGGATCTGGTCTGTGTGCCTTTGTTTATGTCACTTATGATCAAGTCAAGTAGATTTGACTTTTGATGTTTCCACGGCTTAGGCATAAAGTCGCTTGTGGAGATAGTTGTGGGAACAAGCTCACCGACTTGATTGACATTTTGCTCAGCTTCATTTTGTTCCTTTTATTCTACTTTGGGAGCAGCTGGATCAGGAACACCTTGCTGGTCCTGATTTTCCTACTGTTCCTGCTCTTAATTAGGTTCTACAGTTTCAATTTGAACCTGCAGTTCTTCATTTACTTCTTGATCTTGCTCTTTATGCATGTTTTCATCATCTTCCAGATTAGCAAGACCTATCGTAAAATCACCCGTTTCGTGTTCACTTGTCATAAAGTTAGTTTCATCAAAAATAATGTTAACAGATTCTTCAACACACATAGTTCTCTTGTTATAGACTCTATAAGCTTTATTATGAGATGAGTAGCCAAGAAATACTGCCTCATCACTTCTTTCATCAAACTTTCCAATATTTCATTTTCCATTTACGTGAACAAAGCATCGACATCCAAACACACGAAAATACGAAATATTTGGTTTAACGCATTTAAATAGTTCATAGGGTGTCTTAGAAGTGATTGGTCTAATCAACACACAATTCAAAATGTAACATGCAGTATTAACAGCTTCAGCCCAAAAGTTTCTAGGGAGACCACTAGCAATTAACATGGTTCTAGCGACGAACCCAGTCATCCTGGGTTCCTTGTCGATTAAGCATGAATCATATTTCTTAATCCATATGCGATCGACATAAATTTGGTTCCTTTTGTTGTGTTGTTCCCTTTTTAAACATTGAAATTTCAGGTGCCCGGTTTTGCCACAAAAGGAATAGATTTTACTACTAGGGAAGTCAACGTAAACCTTTTTCTTGTTTTTATTGTTATTGTATCCTAGGCCTTCAGCATTTTTAGTTTTAGCCCCTAGAATCCATTTTGAAACTTCATCGATTTTCCTTTTTCCTTGTGAATTTAGTTCAGCTTTCAATTTCTCATTCTCGGTTTTACAAGATTCTAGGTCAAATTTTAACCTTTGAATTTTAGTGCTAATCTCATGAATAGATTCATCATTAGGATTCGTATTTAAGCCTTGCATTTTATATTGATACAAATCGACATTAAGAATAATGTTTTCTTGTTTTACCTTTTCTAAAGTTTCCTTTAACATCACATTTTAATCTAATAAATCAAAGAATCTAACTTGCACATCTGACCTAAAAGAATTTAGGTAGGAAACATGGTCGTTACAAGTTTTAAGGTCTTTTTCCATTTGGAGACAGGTGACAGTTTTTTTTTCCAAATTATCTTGTGTCTTCAAAATCATTTTAATTAATTCATGTTTATCCAATCTAAATAAATGATTAGGAAATGAATTAGAAGACAATACCTCTTTTCCTTTTGACATTTAGTTTTGAATGGCCATGAGACATAGATTGGTTGTTTCTTCCTCAACTGGAGCTTCAGTTTCAGCTTCGCTCTCAGATTCTCCCCATGCAGCAATCATAGCTTTGCGAAAGTCTATCTTATTGAAATTCCCTTTCATCGGTTGTCTTCCCGTTTCCCTTGCCTTCCCTTTGCCCTTCTCGTTCTTCCATTGAGGGCACTCCTTGATGAAATGATGAGTGCTTCCACACTTGTGACATTCGTAGTTGGTTTTGGTATTAGCAGTTCCTCTTTCTTTGTTGTTTCTTTGATTGTTGTATCTGCTGTTTCTGAAGAACTTCTTGAATTTTCGAACCGACATGGCAGTCTCCTCTTCATCACATTCTGACTCTTCTTGATCATTCGTTGCCAGAGCCAAGCCTTTGTTGCAGGAACTGTCAGCTGTTCCCAGATGCACTTCGTGGGTCATAAGAGAACCAGCCAACTCTTCCAGATTGAACTTTATGAAATCCTTGGATTCCTGTAGGGCTGTGACTTTAGCTCTCCAACGGTCATCTTGAGGTAGACTCCTGAGAATTTTCCTGACCTGTTCATCTGAGGGAATAAGCCTTCCAAGAGAGACAAGTTCGTTTTTTATATTGGTGAACCTAGTGAACATTTCTTGAATACTTTCTCTTGGTTCCATAACAAATCTTTCATATTTCGACATCAGCAAGTCAATCTTGGAGCGCTTCACTTCACTTGTCCCTTCATGGGTGACTTCTAGCAGATCCCAAATCTGCTTGGCTGTTTTGCAACCCATAATGCGATTGTGCTCATTTGGTCCAAGACCACAGTGAAGTAATTTGATGGCAAGAGCATTCATTTCCATTTTCTGAAAATCTTCTTTCTCAAATTCAGTGATCGGTTTGGGAACAGTTTCGTTATTGGAGTTGGTAGTTGTTACCTCGAAGTCTCCAATTTCGATAACTCTCCAAACTTGATAATTTTCGGCCTTGATGAAGATTTCCATCCAATTCTTCCAATACGTGTAGAATTTTCCATCGAACATGGGCGGTCTTTGAGTAGAGTAACCTTCTTCCATTCGTTCATTCATTTTCAACATCTCTAAAATACCAAGATACGGCTCTCAGGATTTCCTGATCAAATGAGGAACAGGGCTCTGATACCAATTGTAGAAACGCTTAGAAATTATGAATGCAACAAGGGGGGAGGTGAATTGTTGTATTGTGCTTTTAAGTATTTTTGCCCTGTTTTTGCGGAACTTAAATGAATAAAAATACTTAAACAAAAAGTAAGAAAGTAAAATGGAGACAAGGATTTTTACGTGGAAACTTTCTAGGCCTAATAGAAAGAAAACCACGACCTCTCGGGATTTTAAGCTTCTCTTTATGTTTTAGGCAATCAATACAATTACATAAAACAATTCTCTTCTCTTCTCTTCTAGGCCTCTTCTCTACACTTTCTCCTTCTCTTTCTCTTCTCTTCTTTCTCTCGTTTCCCCTTAGACTTCCCTTATGTCTAATTTACAAACACTCAAAAAAAACCTTTATAAATAATTTTCTCTAGAATGGATAAAGACTAAGATATTGCATAAGAAAAATATTAAGAATTAATTGGCAAATGAAAGGATGAATATTTTTCTCACTTGGGTGATCTCTCAAGATTATTTCGATTAGGGCACAATACCATACTCTATTAGCCAGTTTTTAAAAATCTCTTTTAT
This sequence comes from Amaranthus cruentus, assembly GCA_019425755.1. Lineage (NCBI taxonomy): Eukaryota > Viridiplantae > Streptophyta > Magnoliopsida > Caryophyllales > Amaranthaceae > Amaranthus > Amaranthus cruentus. The sequence goes on from CM033455.1 coordinate 16,668,600, forward strand.
ATGAGATTAACCGTATAATTCTTCCCATAATTCCCTTATTCTAAGATGTGGGAAAGTGGAGAATTACCTTGGAGGTTACTCAAAATCATACGGTTGTTTTTTAAAATTAATTAGCTAATAATAGTTAATTGAAGACTAATTCAACTAAACCCTAACTTCTTCCCTATTTTTGTGGAGAGAAATAAGGAGACTTATTCTCAACCATTAGATTTATGTGGTAGTTATTTAATTAATTGCCAATTAATATCTTATGTAATAATCTAGTATTTACTCGTACAATCAACTAAAAATTAGAAAAACTAATTTCCTACGTTTGTTTAGTTGACTAACTTCTCCAGACCTGTTTCGTTGGGAACACTGCACTATCTCCATCAGCACTTATTTCAGTTTATCAATTCTTGGAACAGTAGAGATCAATTTGGCTTTCCACATGAACTTCAAGGCCGACTATTTTGACTTTGACTTTGATTTTGACATGTACAATATTCTTTAAACAAGTCTTTTAGGTGCCATCGACGACTTTGACAAAATCGGATATACGACCTACAAAATAATCTCTAAAACTTGTTTGTTTATAAATAATGAAGTCATCATCAAAACTTAATTGGGCCAACATTTTCTAATAATTCAACCATTGTGATAAATTTGCCTACAATATACCTTATTACTAATAATGGGTAATAATAGGGTATGTTGCTAGCATACTAAAATAAAGGTTGGATTATTCACAGCGAACTAAGGACAAACGTTGGATTATTAGAAAATAATCAAAAGGTTGGATTATTCACAGCGGATGAACAAAAGGTTGGATTATTAATATCAATTTTTTCCATTTTAGTGTTATTAAGAGTTTCAGTGCAAAAAAGACATATGAAAATAAAAGTTGTATTAATTTGAGTGGCAAATTGTGTTGTATACGAATGGCACATGGCACAAAATTTCATGGATTATAATATATATATATGATGATATGATGATAACTTTTATGGGGTGTAGATGTGGTATAAAATAAGGTTTATAAATTGAGATTAAATTTTGAAGAGTTGAGTGAAGATAAAATGGAAGCAAAGGGAAATAAGATATTGATGAAGATGATGTTTAATTTGTTTTTATGTTGACATGATGTATAGTTATGAATGTCATTGTTTCTGCTAAGAAATCGAGTTAAGCCTTCCTGACCGGAAGGTGATGCTTCAGAATGTGATCGCGGCTGTTTGAAGTGTTCGAATACTGAATCAATGGCAGGATACCTACAAAACGAACATAGTTACTTGTCCGGGGGCTGCTTCTCGGAAAGCCCCGTTGACGCTCAAATTAGTGGTCGGTTAATGAAACGAGTAACGAATGCTAGAGAGATAGTAATTGTAGAGAGAGAGAAAAATGTACCATAGATGGCAATAAATGCGTGTATTTATAGACTACAAATGTTCTGGTTGACGGTTT
>CM033455.1:16670052-16735052 GCA_019425755.1 Amaranthus cruentus
AGTGAGGATTTCTAATCAAGAACCCATTACGACTGAGTTCTTGATTGTGTGAGTGATCATATCAACTTCCTTTGATCAATCCCTCCCCCATACTTGGTGCATTATCAAACTCAATTTTTAACTTATAGGGCATGCTTTGATTAGATGTAATTATCAAGGGTGGAAATAAAGTCAAACTAATGAATTAAAAGCAAATAGAGATGCATTTGAAGTAGATGAGATAGTTTTGTAGAAGGTAAAATGAGCATGAAATAAAAATAATGAAGGAAAAAGAAGATAATTTCCCCTATTATGGAGGTAATACATTCCCCCACCCTCCCCTATAATAAATATTTACCCCATAAAATTAAGAGCTCCCTTCCTTTTTCATTACTTTACAACCATTCTTCCACCTTTATAACTCACTAATTTCTCATTTATCAACTTTATTTTCTTGCTTTGACTTTTTTTACCCCTTAGATAATTACATCAAATTCAAGCATGCCCATAATATTCTATTTTGCCTTTAAAATCTTTGAATGCACAATATTAAAGATTTATTGAATGCACAATGTTAAAGACTTATTGAATGCTATAAGAATAGAATAACTGAAGACTAGTGTTTTTACGTCAGACTTATATCAATTATGTTAGTCGGGACATTATCTTCTTCAATTTCACCATCAAAGTTATAAGCCACCATTATTTGATCATTATCAATCCTTGATTCTGTATAAAAATAAATTATCATTGTATCAATTGAACATTATCATAATTGTGTAAAGTAGTTCATAATTTTATTACCTTCAATTTCGTTTCATCTCTTTGAAAATGCTGTATATTTATTTTCATGTTGCTTTCATTCATTAAATCCTTCATTTTTGATGCCCATGAAAGGAAGAATAATGATTATGAAGTTTAGAGATGAAATTGTCGATGTTCTTGATAATTTCTTCGAGAATTTTAGAGGTATGTGTAGAATTGAAGGAGCAAATCTTTTTTGATTTCTTCCGTATTGTCGTTCTTCAATTTTTGGTGTAGTAATGAAAGTTTTGGAGAACAACTAGTTTTAAGTATGACAGTTACTATATTATCTTCTTTATTTTGGTTTTTTTTTTCAATTCTAATTGGTAATGGGCTGGAGCGTAAATTGTTCGTCATATTATGAGACCAGCACTTGTAAGAAAGGCCGAAACTTTTTTATTTGCTTTTGTGCATACAAATATTTATGCCCACTTTCTTTCTTTCTTTGATCAAAATTATTTTCCATAGATTGAAAACCAATCATTTTGACAATGTGTCGAATGTTCAAAACGTTAAATAGAATTTTTAAATTAAAAATGAAATATAATTTTGCTAAAGTTCTAAGTAGAATCCAACTTTCGACTTATAAATCCGTTATTCAATCTAAATTTTTCAGATTTCAAATTTCGTATTAATTATTCGATTGTTTAAAACTAAATATCAAATATATTTTTTTGGAAAAATTACCCAGAATAATACGACCTTTCACCTATTTCCCACGAATAATACGAACTTTCAATTAACCACCAATAATACGAACTTTGACATGAATTTTCTGCTGGCATACCTTACCTGTTTACAACCGGCTGTACAGGTCAATTTTTGACCGTTGCTCAGCAGGTCTCTTTTCCTGCCCATTTTGCTGTCTCTCTCCTCCATTGTTATCTTCCTCACCTTCTTTCAAGAATTTTCAAATCCTCCATTGTTGTCTTTCATTTTTTTAATATGTTTTCCCCTTCATCATCATCATCTCAATCTAGAACATCAATTGCAAATGGAATTCCTTTATGTAATCATGGTGTTCATGCTAAATTACAAGTAGTCAAAAAAGGAGTAAGAGTTGCTGAGAGATTTTATGGATGTGCATTTTGGCTTGTAAGTATATATTAGTGAATAGCTTTATTTTATTTTATGTTAATTTTTAATTTCTTTATTAATTAGGGTTCATGATTTTATTTTATTTGTAGGCACAAGATTGTAAATTTTTTAAGTGGGAGAAAGATGTAGAGTATTCAAGTGGAATTTCTTCTTGTATGGAAGAAGAGAAGGCTATGTTGATTGATAAAATAAAGAAATTGAAGGCCAAGAATGCAAAGTTGAAAAAAAGTGAAGCAATGTTGAAGTTAAAGGTTGTTAAACATGTAAATGCACAAAAAGCATTAAGTTTTGTGCTTGTTGCATCATGGGTTTTATTTGGATTGTTCTTATTTATGTTAAGCTAAGTATAAGAAATAGCCGAAATGTAAAAGCCGAAATGTATTAGCCGAAATGTAATGGAAAAGTTTTTGCTTGTTGCATCATGTTATGGAACTTCAATGTAATAGACGAAATGTAATGGAAAAGTTTTACAAAGTTGTCTTCTTATGATCTTATCATTAAAAATAGCTACATCAAATGTTAACCTTACATATTCAAGCATTCCTTACAAAAGTACTAAATTTAGTTCCAAATTACAAAAGTACTAAATTTAGTTCCAAAATACAAAAGTTCTAAATTGCTTTCCAAATTACAAAAGTACTAAACTTACTTCCAAATTACACATTCAATAGTACTAAACTTAGTTCTAAAACACAAAAGTACTAGATAATGCAACATCAAATGTTTGTTGTCGATGCTTGAGTTGATAATATTTCATTCGGGTTCTTTGACTTTCCCCTAGTAGTAGTAGTGACACCACTCCTTCCACTTGTACTACTACTCTTACCTCCTCTACTGCCTTTTCCAGTTCTAATCGTCCGGTTGCCTTTACCCAAAGAACTTGATTGTGCAGACATGTTGTGATAGGATAAAACGGGTGTAGTGGTTGCAACGTCAACAACCTTTTTTGGTCTTCCTCTACTTCTCTTCGATGGAGGTGGTTGCTCAATTGCTTTACCCTTTTCGGAACACTTTTTCTTGTTATGTCCTACCTTGTTGCAAATGGAACATGTCATTTGAATGCCGTGTCTTGAGAGCTTTCCAGGCTTTTTAGGATCTTCATGCGGACCCTTGATTCGGTTTTTTCGTGGTCTACCAGGACCAATCTTGATTGGAGGAGGATCGATCGGTTTGTTAATTTTAGGCCAATGCCTCTCGCCAATACAAGGATTGATGTTTCCTTCATAGGCTCTCAAATAAGCCTCTTTAGTGAATCATCCTCCTCAAATGCATCTCCTTCACTTAACTTAGCACTAATATCATTATCCAGCTCATCTTCAGAAATATCAGGTTCAAGTTTGTCAAACTCTAGCTCATCACCAACTAGATCTAATTTTGAAGATAGGTTTGTGGTTTGAAGGGGTATGTACTGATTTTCCACTTCCACATAAATGTCACTAGGTGGGTTGTTTAATTTTTTATTGATAATGTGGGGACCAGCAGAATCTTTAGTCTTTGATGCTCTTTTAGGGGTCAACTTTTTCCTATTCCCAATAGTGGACCAAACTTTACTACTTTACTAACACTTACTGCTTCTTGTGTCATCAACAACCCATCATCTTTATCATTAACTACATATACAGGTAATGCTCTAGTTTCAACAGCTATCTTAGACATTTCCACAGCACAAGCATCATCAGTGACCTTCTTTAACCCCTCCTCAAAGCTAAGAGCATTAGGTAGATGATACCAAAGAGAAAAGTCATATTTTACCCCAACATCCTCTTTAACAATTCCTTCTAACTCAAAATATGACATCTTATCTGGGTCTACTGAAATGGTTTTACACATCCCACTTAAATACTCAAAACCCACCACTCTTTTTTTGAATGTCCCACCATACCAAAACTTCAATGTAATGAAATCATTCATATTAGCCTAAAAACAATCAAGAAACACTAAATTACAAAGAATTTCGACTAAAAAACAAATATTAATCAAAAATGAAAAATGTTAATTTTCGAAATTAATAACCCTAATTTTTGGGTGTTTGCAAAATTAGAGGATAAATTATGCAATTGGAAACAATAAACTAACCATTATAGGCGAGTGAAGTGGCTTCTTGGATCAGTAGCAGCAGTAGATCAATTGTGCCTTCAAAACGTGGGTTTTTTGCTGGTTTGAAGAACTATGCGAGAGAGATGAAGAAGAACACTGTGTTCTGGTTTTGAGATGAATGACAGGAGAGAGGGGATGCCTTCTTACTCTATTAATTAAAATTTGGTTAAAATACTTATTATTACCGGTTGTGGGTAAAACAAATTACCACTGGAAAATTCATGTCAAAGTTCGTATTATTGGTGGTTAATTGAAAGTTCGTATTATTCGTGGGAAATAGGTGAAAAGTCGTATTATTCTGGGTAATTTTTCCTATTTTTTTTGAATAAATATCAAATATATTAAATTATTAAATTAGATGATTAACATCCAATTCTATGCGCACACCAACACATATACTATTATTATACATGAAATCAACTATGTACATGAAAATGGCCAAATTGATCTGGCTTGCAACACGCCATTTATGCGACATTATGTCTGTCACTCCAACGTATATATGAAGATGGTCGATTCACAATTCAAAACACTTACCATCTTATAACTTAATTACTCACTGAGACTGATCTTCCCTTGTCTTCTTCAATGGCGGTATCAACCTCCATTAATCTCCCTAAAGTCCTCTTATTAAGACCACCACCAATTTACCTTCGTTACGAACCCCTATTCTGTCTCCATTTCAACTTCCTCAAAGCCTACGAATCGCAGCTACCTCTTCCTGATTTCCTTGCTGCTTCCAGCGCCACCGATATCTCCGCAATGTTCGTAACCTACCTTGGCCCTAAAATTACTGCCGATATCATCCTCAACCACCTTCCTTCACTTCGCTGCATCGTTACCTCGACCATTGGCGTTGACTTCATTGACCTCGATGAATGTCGCCGTCGTCAAATCACCGTAGCTAATGCCGCCGATGTTTTCTCTCCGGACTGCGCTGATACTGCGATTGCGCTTTTGTTTGATGTTCTTCGGAGGATTTCTGAAGCTGATCGGTTTGTTCGAGGAGGGAATTGGAGCGCTTCAACTTTTCCTTTAGGGCATCGGGTAAATTTATTATCTAAAACTTATCTTGTTGATTTATGCTATTGTATTTTACTCCTATTGATTTGTGAGGTTCTATTCAATAAATATAGATAATAGTTTATTGTGTTGTTTTGAGAACAATTGGTGGGAGGGAAAAATGAAAATAAAATAGGAAAATTGTTAAAATTACATAGAAAAACCTCACTTTTGTGAAAAAATAGGTAGAACAAATTCTTTTGCCAAAACTATCTAAAAAATTTAATTTGTTTGTCAAAACACACTTACTAACAAAAACCGTCAATATTTCCGTTAGTTTCTCATGTGCAGGTCACATGGCCACTTCACCCATTAAAGAACACCAATAGAGCAGCAGCTTTATCATCATCTTCCTCATTTAACAAATACGAACCCTAGCTTTTCAAAATCCTTTTCCGTCACCGTTTAAGAACCTTCGAAATCTAGTCTTTCTCGTGTTCAATTTTAGGTTAGAAAACCAAGCACAGTATGTTTGGAAGATGAATGGAATGGAATGGCATTCATGGCTGCGTTTGGAAGATGAAGCACAATATGTTTGTTTTGATGTTTCGAAAACCTAACTTCAGGTGTTTGATTTGGGGTAAATGGGTTTTGGGAACCCACGTGCTCTTTCTAACTTTTGAGTTTATTTTTTTTTATTTGAAAAACTAACGGAAATATTGACGGATTCGTAGGTATGTTCTGACAAAATAATTAAATTTTCTAGGTATTTATTAACAAAAAAAATGTTTTAGGTGTTTTTCACAAATTTAAGGTTTTTCTAGGTATTTTCTAACAATTTTTCCAAATAAAACAATACTATTACCGGGGTAATTGCTTAGACATCATATCTAGCTGCGAAATGGTTTAGAAAAATGGTGAGATACGTTTAATCCGCTAGGTAATGTTTAAAAGTTCTTAGTTCAAATTATTCAGGCAAGTCCAATTGTACACTCAAAGTTTAAATTTTGTCCAAAAAACTGCCAAAATGAATCCAAATTCTCAAAATAATGCGGCATACAATTAATTTTTTTACAATACCTTTCATGCTGCATCCAGTTCATCACTTCATCTGTTTTTAAAGTATAACTTTTTTAAAGCTTTTTTTTTTTTAAATATTTGGTTAAATAAGTGCTTTCTCAAACTATTTGGGAAAATTAAGCATTTGGTTAAGTCGTTGTTAGTAACAGCGAGTCAGCGAGTTGATACCTTAATGGGCTGGGGGCTGGGTTTTGGGCAAAGTGTAAAATTGCTGTTAGTAATAGCGATTTTGGTTTGGAGTGAAATCGGTGTTACTAACAACAATTTTCTTGGCTTCCAAAACCTCCATCTTTTTCACTAAAACCGTCTTCTTCATCTTCATCATACATCCCACCTCAAATGGACAACCATTTTTCTCTTTCTTCTTCACCATCTTCAAAATCCCATCACCATAAACACCTTCTCATAATCTCCCTATCTCTTCTCCCTTTTCATGAGGTTTCCGGTAGTCTATTTTCTGAAGAAAGCTCTGAAATTTCTGGGCTAATGCTGGGATGGAATATGGGGATCTTTTTTTAAAGCTTTTTATTGGAAAAACCAGTTGTTCTTCATACTCCTTCAAGTTCTGGTTCTATTAAGCTCACACTTAGCATTTGGATTGAAAATTTTGCAGCCAAGTAGGATCTTAAATCAAAATTGCCATTTTTGCAGACTTGCATTTGGGTTAATGAAGACATTGAAAACCAAATGTCTTCAGGAAAATCAAATGCGGGGCTTTAAGTTATTACTCCATCAACTCACAAGGGAAAATAGCAGGGAAGACATGAATAATTGGGGAAGACATAAACTCGTTACTAACAGTGAGTTCACCAAAAATAAAAATCGCTGTTACTAACAGCGATTTTGCCCCTTTGTCCAAAACCCAGCCCCCAACCCACTAAGGTACCAACTCGCTGTTACTAGTAGCGACTTCAGCAAAAGTTTATTTTTGCAAAAAGTTTGGGGAACCACTTATTGAACCTAATATTTTTTTTAAAAAAAAAAGCTTAAAAAAGTTCTTTTAAAGTATGATGGAGGTTGTAACTTGAAGTGTTTTTATTTCCTAAAACGGTGAGGTTCTCAATGCGTGTACCTCAACGTTTCCATGTGTTCATTTTTGCAACGCATAGTCTGTTTACCTGTTTTTCACATAGCCCCAATCAATCAACATGTATCTGCACAACACAACTCACAACAAGAAGCATCTGCACAACACAAACCACAGCTAGAAGGATCTGCACAATCCATTATTTTGCCTCCACACTCTTCAACGAGTGGTGATTTTGTGATCCGTGAATCAAGGAGTAAAATGCAATGAACTTGAAAATTATTCATAGCTCTAAATGTATGTACCATATTTGTACATAAATATTTATTCTATCATTTCTCCAAAAATAGAATTAAAGGTAAAATGTATACAATGAATTTTAAAATATGCAATGTCCTACAAGCTAGCTTATCGCGTGGCCTTTTTCCATGTTGCTACTGAAGATTCGAGTAGGAGACTAAATATTCTTTAGTGGGGGTGGATGGAGAGTTTGTCGTTTTGAAATTTCTTTTCAAAGATGTTTCAACGTCTTAAAATCGATTTTGAAATAATACTTGAATAATAATGAACAAAAATAACTTGGGCAAAACACAACGAATTGTTAACGGGTTCAGCTGCAAATAGTCTACTCCCTCTTAGTGTTTTCTTAACCCGTAGGATTCACCTATTCCATTAATTTGGAAGTTTAGATCACTTGAAGAACTCACGTTCTTTTACACACAACCTTGTTCTTCTGGAGAAGAACAATCTAACAATTCCATGGTTAATGAAAGATAAAATTATCAACGTTCTCAACAGTATGAAGAACAAATCTTTAGAAAAGTGTTTATAAGAGGCTTTACTAAAAAATTCTTACTTAATACAATAACAACTTTTTTTACTTATTTATTAAGATGTAAATGAAGAAGAAAGCTTATAACGATTTACTATGCTTTTGTCTTTTCAGAAGCTGTAGTTCACATCTCTCTTTAAAAGTTCAAGACTCCCTATATGTGAAATAGAAAGCCTAAAAGGAATATTATTTCTTAAAGCGCGATTCAAAATCAAAACGTAACCATCAAGTCCTAAAATGTAAGGATTTGGTAAACAAGACATCATTTTAATTTTGGTTGATATTAGTGAATATAAACAGAAAATGTAATCCAAAATACTTCGGAGAACGTACAATATAAACATATGGCCATAACATATCACAATTTTGAGGAAAACAATTTATAGAAGACTGATTCATGCAAGTATGAATCAGTACACAAACATTTCTAACAAATTGGCTAAAATATAGGTTATCTAGTCAACTTACATTTAAGGTATGAAGTATTTTAATATGTTAAATACTCCCTCTATACCTTAAGAGTTGTTCCCATAAAAAATATTCACAAAAATTAAGAATAATATGTGAGGACTATAAGGAATATAAAAATATTAAAATGAGTTGGTGGAAAATATGCGAAAACCATAAACATTAATAAAATTTTGAATGAAGATGAATAAGGTCAATTATTTCTAAATTTTGATATAAATAGAAAGATTCTTTAGGTAACTTTAAGGAACGAAGTTGGTATAATTTGTTCGGTTTTTATGAAAATAATTAAGATGTTAAATAAAATATATAGAATTAAAATAAAATCAATAACTACAATTAAAAAGTCATAATTTTGTTATATGGTGTGTTTGATTTTCATCATCTAAGAATAGAGTTGAGTCTTCAGCAAGGATTAACCCAAATTGAAATCATCAAACTCTATGAACCATTCAACTACGACTCTACGAGTGTGCAAAAGTATCCGGTCACAAATATCCCATATGAAAAAACCCATATATGATTCAGAAATTTGAATACCAAAAATTTTAAAGTTTAGATACTTACGCAGCTTTAAAAAATGAATTTTTGGATTAAATTTGTACATGTCTAGATTTGGGTCTCTAAAGTAGCACCCAAATCCGTCACATATAAACTGAGAAGATCTTCTTTAAGTCTCTAAAAGTCAAAACCTTAAATGAAGGTTGCAGGGGAATAGTGCAGCTACATACTTCGTCCAATTTAATAACTGGACTGGGAAATACTTTTTGCTGTGAATACGCAGAGGCTGCCCCTAAAACGAGAAAAATTATCCTTTATATTCAATACGCCTATTCAAGCGAATCAAAAGTCACCACGTAAGAGCTTGTTGTTGAATCCACATGGAAACTCATCTGATAACGGTAATTTTTCAAGGACCTATCAGACATTCTTTGGTATGGTTAAGGATCTTTAGAATTCATGGCAAATGATGAAATATAAATACTCCTTCATTCACGATTCTCAAGGTATTGAAACTCTGACTAATTCTCAAAATCAAACTTCTCTGTGAATGTATTCCTTGAGAACGAACTTCATTAATTGTGTTCAATCATCCTTGCATTGAATAACTTCATCATTTCTTGTGAGACAAAAGGAATAACTTAGACCTCACGCCATAAACAAAACTTCATATATTTCCTCCAAGCTAAGAATGGTTCATTTAAAATAGGGCTTGCTATGTACTCATCTCTGATTATCAGAGAAGGTCCCCGTAGAACCTCTATGGGCCTTTCTAATCCTTGTTACTTGTGCTAGTACATTCATTAAGGTGGTCTTATTGCAAGGACTAGATAGCAAAAATAAGCCTCTCAACCAACAAACACTAACAACTTGACTTGGTGCAAATTAAATGTGTGCAGCCCTTGATAGGAACAAAATATGAATCGAGTAATTTGAAATTCGAAATTTCGAATATCCAAATTATCCAAAATTTTGACGTCTTAGCTACAAAGTGGCATAAATAGACTTAGTGTTCAACAAGCCCAAAACAAGTAAAAAAACAAGAGAGTCTAGACCACCTGTATTTCCATATAAATCTCAAACCCTCACTCTCCTTGCCGTTAAGCAAACCTTTTTTTTGTAATTAAGGTGTAGTCCTTAATACATCTAGCAAACGCTTAAGTAAAGAAGAGGTTGAAAAGGGTCAATATTGGAATAAGGAGGAAAGGCAATAAAAGGGAAAATTGGATTTGGAGGTAGAAGTAAAAGCCGAGTAATTTGATTTGTTATGATATAAAGAATGCTTTGATCCAAAGAGACCTTATAGAAAAGTAATTGACTCAAAAGATAAATGGATCAAGTGAGGGTTTGTATGTAAGAGAAAGAACAAATGATAGGAGTTCTAGTCGTGCTGGAAAAAATAGAAGTAGGTTTAAGTCTAAGGCTTCTAACAAGGGTAAGACATTTCACTATTGCAAGTTGAAGGGGCATATAATGAAAGATTGTTGGAAATTTAAGAGTGCAAAAGGAGAATGACTCTAAGATTCTACATCTGGAGATGCAAGCTATGCTAATGAAACAGATGATGGTGGTGTTTTGGTAGTAAGTAGTAACAGATGGGTATAGGGGAGAGAATGAGTGGATTCTTGAATCCGGGTGTTCTTTTCACACCACTCCTAATAAGGATATTTTCTTTCTACATATGAAATGGTGGATGGTGGAAATGTTACCTTGGTTAATGATGCTACATGCAAGATATTCCGCATTGGTAGTGTTGTTGTCAAGATGCATGACGAGATAATCAGAACTTTATGTGATGTGAGTTAGGCTTCGAGATTGAAAAAGAACATCATTTCTTTGGGTACATTAGATTTTTTGGGATGTATATGTTTTGTGAGGGTGGTGTCATGAAAATCGTAAAAGGCTCGCATATTTTGATCCTGGGTATCATTGATTCATTGTTGTGAAATTGTATGTATTTTAAGGTTCCATGGCTATTGATACAGTGAATGTCACCAATTCTACTATCAGTAAGCAAAAGACCAAATTATGGCATATGATACTTGGCCATATCAGTGAGTAAGACATGAATGTGTTAAGTAAAAAGGGTGTTTTTGGCGGGAAGAAGTTTTGTTTATGTGAAGATTGTGTGTTTGGGAAACACAAACGGGTTAGCTTCAAGCCCATTGTCCATAGCACCAAAGGTGTTCTTGAGATTCACTCGGATCTTTGGGGTGGTTTCCTTGGGCGGTTGCATCTACCTTCTTACTTCCATTAATGAATACTATCGAAAGGTATGGTGTTTCTTTATTAAGACTAAGGATGAAGTGATGGGTGTCTTTAAAGATTCGATAACAATGGTAAGGAAGAGAATGAAGCATAAAATCAAGACTTTGAGGATCGACAATGGTCTTGAATCTGTTGATTATGAGTTTCTCAAGTTTTTCTCAAAGGAGGGTGTAGTAAGGAATAACACGTACGTAGATAGGCCTCAACAAAATGGAGTGGCCGAGAGGATGAATAAGACATTGTTGGGAAAAGCAAGATGTATGTTGAGTATAGTGCAAAAACGCGGTCGTGGTCGCGATTGTGGTCGCGGGAACGGAAAAAATTCGATTATCGCGGAACAAATTGCGATATAATTTTACAGGATGATTATTGATATTTACTAAAAGTATATCATTTTAATTAAAATTTTAAAATATTGGTTATAAGTAATTAATGCAATTGAAACCTTACATATTAGTATTAAAAAATATTGTAGTTAATAAAAATTCCACTAATATTGCTTACCTTATTGTCCATATAGAAATAAAAAAATATATCCCTAGTAAGAATTTAATATTTTTCAAATATGATTTAAAAAAAATATAATTAATAACTTAATTATCTACTAACCAAATAATAAAATCACATAAATATATAAGAAATATTTAGAAATAAAGGAGCACTTCATAATTTCAAATTTCTTTTAAAGAAAAATAAGCGACCTTTTATGTCAAAGCTATGAATGACAATTCTAATTAATAAGTTGAAGTTGGAAGACAATAGTGGATGATAGCAGTAACACATTCCACCTTATTTTATTCAGCCTTTATGCCATTGGTTTTTACTCCAAAAGACTTCTATTCCCTTTTTCAATTTATATTAACCCAAAGACTTCATCGCCCATTCGTGATTTGTCCTCATTCATCTGCTTCACGGTCGAGGTCTAGCTTCTCCAATAGTGGATTGCTTCAATCTCGCCCATAAAGACGAAAATTCGTCTGTATTAAGCGAGATACACAGCGGTGTAGAGTAGTAAAACGGTCAATTTGCGTCTTCATGTGTCGTTTTCGTACACAACATTAAGAATCGCGAGATCTTGGAATGGTAAACTGAAAATCCGTGTCGACTTGCTCGTTTCAAGTTGACTCGATCAAGTTTTAATACAATGATGTTGAGTCAAGCAAGACATGGAAAGGAGTTTTGGGCCGAAGCAGTGTCTACATCGTGTTACTTGATCAACCGTTCTTCCCTCACCATACTTGACTTCAAGTGTCCCAAGAGCTGAAAATCCGTATGGTATTGGTTGAGTCAAATCTGTATGGTATTTTTCACAGGTTGATGAAAATTTGTTCATGTCAATCGTACATACATGTTAATGAGGGGAAACTTGAACTTAGAGCTAGAAAATGCATATTTGTTGGTTATGGGTTGGGTGTTAAGGGTTATCGGGTATGGTGTGAGAATAGTGGGCGATAATAACATCTAAAGATGTTAAATTTTATGAATCATTTATGTTTCCTTGCCCTTTGGATTTCGATGCTACAAGGGCTGAGAATAATATGTATCAACCATCGAAATTAACATCTCTTGAAGTGCAGCTGGTCAAAGAGGCATGTAAATCCAACTAAGAGGAATGTGATTACGTGGCCTATGCTTTCATGGTTGCAAGTGAGGTAGAGGGCGGTGATGATCCGGGTTCTTACAAGGAAGCTATGTTTATGGTAGATACAAGTATGTGACTTGGAGTCATGGGGCAAGAGATGGAATCTCTTGCGAAAAATGGTACTTGGTGTAATGTGAAAGCATCCAAGAATAAGAGAATTATGTGTTGCAAGTGGATTTTCAAGACGAAAGAAAGATTATCAAGTGAGTTGACCCTAATTTACAAAGGTAGAGTAGTTGCAAAAGGTTATTCTCAAACGCAGGTATTGACTTCCATGAGGTGTTCTCTCCAGTGGTTTAGCGTTCTTCAATTAGAGCCTACTTGCTTTAGTGGCGATGGAGGACATGGAGTTATATCAATTAGGTGTAAAAACAACATTTATCAACGTTGAATTAGACGAGGAGATCTAAATGATACAACCGGAAAGTTTTGAGATGATCGGTAAGGACTGTGTCACTTGCAGAGATCGTTGTACGGCCTGAAACAATCTTCAAGATAAGAGCATAGAAGATTTGATTGCTTCATGTTTTCACATGGTTTTGCAGGGGGCTCATATGATTACGAGTCTATATGCGGAGCACTAGAGCAAGGTCCTTGATTTATCTTGTGTTGTATGTAGATTGTATGCTTGTTGCTTGTAAAAGCATGCTTGATGTGGAGGATTTAAAGGAGGAATTGTCAAAGGAGTTTGATATTAAGGATCTTGGAGATGCAAAGAAGATTGTTAGGGATAGGAATAACGGATTTTTGTATTTTAGTCAGAAGAGATACATAGATAGGTTGTTGAGGAGGTTCTCTATGGACAACGCCAAAGTTATTCCCACTTCCTTTGGTTCTCACTTCTTACTCTCTAATGATCATTTTCCTCGGACCAAGCAAGAAGAAGATGATATGCGGGATGCTCAATATGCAAATGTTGCCAAATGGTTTGTAAAAAAAGATGTGGATATCTCATTGACGACAACGCTAAAAACAATCAATCCCATAGCATCTCCAATTTAAATCTACATGATCAATACAAATTAACAAATGGTGCTCTTAAAAATTTTACGCAATAATTAATATTAACCCACAACTATGGAAGTAAATTGCTATGATTGTTCACATATATTCTTATCCATAATGTAAAAATAATGTCGTATCGCATCATGTCGGTCGCATTGTAAGATTTTCCCACATTGTAAAGGTGTAAAAAACCCGTGTTTTGGTCCCTATCAAGAGATATCATATGGTTTCAACCAATACTTTAGCGTTATGATAACCTCAATCCATTGTGGCATTTCATTCTATTAACGTGATCGCAACTGTCACCGCATTTATACACTACTAGATAGTTCCCGTGCGATGCACGGCTTTTATTAAAACATATTTGTATAAATTAAGATTTTATAATCATTTAATAAATAAAATTGAAAAGATTTTATAAATAATTGAAAAAAAGAAATAAAATACATGGGTTTCTAATACATTAAATAATATAAGTATATAACATAAAAAGTAAAAAATCAATCAATATGGATAATATAATAGTCATAATTACAAAATAGTAAAGTCAAAGATATAAATATTAGTTTTAATGACAATGACATCATCATTAAGTTTTAGAGGGAAAACTTTTATTGAGGTTGTCACATGTAAGCAATTTTAAAAAGCGATGATGCCATCGGTGTTTTGTTTTAGTAATAGTTATAGATAGATTATAGATTATAGATGTTTTTAACTTTCATTCCTGTCATTGAAGTAGAAAATATTTCATATACTTACATTTTCTATGTATAATTTATGGGGCCAAAAGTTTTAGTTCAGATTATATCAAAATGAGTCATTAAATCATGTCCCTTTTTTCTATGTGAAATTACAATTGACCTTTGTTACTAATGTTCAATCGTAACAAATAAGTTATATGGGTAGGGTTGCGTACAACCATTTTTCAAACCCTGCCTAGGTAGACGCTTAGATGAAAGTCACTTTATGGCATTGGAGTAATCAGTCATGTAGTAAAAACACTCGATAAACCCTGTTCATTATATGTTTCTGATTTTTGGCACCTAAGCTAAAGCAATAAAAATTAATCGAAATTAATCAAACTTATGTAAGCTAATTATTGAGACTCCTTAATTTTGAAGGCTTGTGCGGTTGGGCACCTTTCACGTGCCTAGTACAAGTGAAGGGTCATATAGCAATTAGCATCTCATTTGTTTCAATTGTTTGACAAATTGAATGAAACACTTTGAATTAGACAACACATTGAACTATCTCTTTCCCAAACTTGATTTTAATGTTGTTTGTCTCTTTTATTGCAGATAGGAAGCAGAAAAATAGGCATTGTTGGCTTGGGAAGCATTGGTTCCAGAATCGCAAAACGGCTTGCAGCCTTCAATTGCAGTATTTCATACACCTCAAGAAAATGCAAACCTTCCGTTCCATACTCATTTAACTCAGACATCAAAGATCTGGCCAAGAATAGTGATGTACTTATATTATGTTGCCCGTTAACTGATGAAACAAGGCATATGATAAACAGAGATGTACTATTGGCACTGGGTAAGGAAGGAGTAATCATCAATATTGCACGTGGATCTGTAGTTGATGAGAACGAGCTAGTGAAATGTTTGCTGGAAGGCCAAATAGCGGGTGCTGGTCTCGACGTTTTTGAGAATGAGCCTAGTGTCCCTAAAGAGCTATTGGATTTAAACAACGTTGTTCTAACGCCTCACCTTGCTGCTTGCACCGAGGAGGCCTTCAAAGATTTGTTTGAACATGTGAAAGGAAACTTGTTGGCTTTCTTCTCAAATAAGCCACTTCGTTCTCCAATCATCTGATAAATGACTCAGTTGCCACATATTTTGCAGGTTAGCTAGTTATTTACACTTGTTAGTTGTGTACACATTTTCTTCATCTTTTTTAAGTAGGATTATGAAGCAAATCTCAAGAATGAAGCAGTATATCTCTTGGGGTCGATTTTAAAGTATCAAGCAATCTGGTGCTGATGTCCTATTCCTTTACCTTTTAGATTGGCTCGGGTTACTTTATTGTTTTTAATAATCCCTATTATAAGCTATAATATATCAGGATACTTTGTAAAGTGTTGTCTATGTAAGCGTTATTGTCACCCCACACATCTACGGCTAGGCTCTCCTACGAGTTTTTAGTTCAACATAACGTCATTATGGGGCAAGATAGGCTGATTAACAAACTCAAATTCTGATTAGATGAATTCAGATGTGTGGATGATTTTATTCGGAGACACATGAACTATTATGATTTTGGTGTTAAGTTTATCCTTTTGTTATATGCATATCAGATTCAGTGCAGTACCCTTACTTTATAACTAGGAAGCATTACAAAAGAATGATATGAGTTCTGAATTCTGATCAATTGATTTCCACTGATCTTCAGTCCTCAGTAAGGATCATTTTTTGGAGAAAGTCTAAGGGGGGTTTAGTATCAAAAGTGGAAATGGAATCAAAGGAAAACATATAAAATGGGGTTATGAATAAATTAAATGTTAATATTATAATTAATTGTTACAATTATGGAAAGGAAACCATTTTTTGTTTCTTTTCCTATTTTTTTTGGCATATAACTGATACAGTGCTGTACTTTAGAAAGATTGTTTTTGGTAAAGAACATTTTAGGTTGGTATTAATGTCGGGTCGTCATCTTTAGTACCTGCTCCACCACAAAGACATCTCATCTCATTACACTTAAGTAATCTTAAGTTCTTAGCCCCTACATGGACACAACCGTCAATTTCTATCACCATTCATACAATCGTTTCAGGATCCCTATTCTGTACACCTATAAGTAATGTCTGTTAGAAATCATGCTATGGTATAAGAAAAGAGTTTAGAACATTGTGTTTCTTTTATAAGAATCGCTGTAATTAATTACAAAGGATTACAATCATCCTATGTATATATACAGATGAGACAAAATAGAAATAACAAAAGGATCTTTTTTCATAACAAACTAATGGTTTGTTATAACTAACATTCTGTATTGCTATACAGGATCCTACTCAAACAAATTTATACCCTTGATTATCAAATAATGAGCACCCTAGATTTACAAGGACGCGGATCAAGCCTAAAATATCTAATCTATCAACTGCTGGCTGCTGCTCACTCATGGTGCATCTGTTAAGCTGCTACACACCTTTGCCTGTTGATCTGTGCTTGTTTCGCTGTGCTGCTCTTGTGTTTGATATAATCCTTAATAGCATTTGTAAATCTTAACACCCCCTCAAACTAGTGGTGTTTTGGAAAAGACCTAGTATGCCAAGTAATTGTCTAAAATGTGTAAAATGTGTAGATGGTAAAATCTTTGTAAACGCATCTGCAATCTGATTTGTTGTAGGCAAATATGACAATTGTAATATCCTTCTAACATCTCTCTTGTAAAGTGATAGTCAATGTCAATGTGTTTTTGTTTCATGAAACACCAGATCCTTCCCTATGAAAATGGTTGATTGATTCTCACAAAAGTGTGTTAACGATTTGTTAACTTTGATATTGAGTACCTGAAGCAATCTAACTTACCATGTGAATTCAGAAGCAGCACTAGACAGCTCTATGTTTTTTTTTTGAGCTTAATTTGGACACAATTTGTTGCTTTATACTCTTCCAACTTATAGAGGATTTCCTAACATCATCACATAGAATGTAATAGATATCTTTGTGTCAATGCAAGACATCCAGGCAGAGTCAGAATAAGGTTGCAATACAAGTTGGTCTTGCCTTTTGAGCTTGATACCTTGACAACAAGTGAAATAAACATAGTTTAGAGTGTGAAGAAGAGTTTGCAATGTGAGCTTCTTGGCTTTTGCATGAATTGGCTAATTCTTTGAATAGTATATATTGAGTCATGGTTAGTATTAAGTGGTAAAGGAGTAACAACATGTTTAGAGTGTGAAGAAACATAATTTTTGTACTAGGCTCATATAAATAGTAGGATCTTCAAGAAGAACTCCTTCATTAGCAGATAGTTTAGTATTAAGTGGTAAAGGAGTAACAACATGTTTAAACTCCTTAACTCCATTTGCTAGCCGAAGTTTAGTAAGTTTTTGTGGAGTAAGAGTCATTCCATCACTTTGATGACTAACTTATATCCCAAGAAAATAATGCAGCTCTTACAGATCCTTGATAGTATAAAGTTAATCAAGATGTTTCTTTTAAAAATAAGATTTCTTATTATCATCCTGTGATAATGATGTCATCAACAACAACAATAACAACCACAACGATATTTTGATATTGTTTCTTTAGAAACAAAGAGTAGTCATATTTGGTTTGGTTATATCCTAAAGATTTTAGTTCATCTAGAAGCTTAATGTACCGTTGTCTACCAGTTTGCTTAAGTTGCTTAAAACAATATCGAGATTTTTTTAGAAGAAAAACTTGATTAGATTTAGTCTTCAAGCCCCTTCATGTATACCTCTTCATGTGAATTTCCATGAAGAAAGGCATTGTTTATACCAAGTTGATGTACTTTTGATTTTGGGCTGACTGTTTGGCAAGCATACATTTTTTAAGGTCATTTAAACCACTAGTGAAAAGATTTCTGCGTAACTAATACCATGTTGATTAAAATCCTTGGCAACAAGTCGTGACAATTTCAAGGTTTGTTTTTAGCTAAGGCATTGAATTCTTTGTTCATTGGAATGATTCAATCAGGATCTTGAGAAGCTTCTTTATAGGTGTAGGTCTCAACTTATTTATCTTGTGAGAGGACAATCTTCTAATGATTCTTAGATAAGTTTTTAGTATTGAACAATATCACACCAAGATTGTTTTTCATATATGCAAGCATAATCTTGTAGATATTTAGGTTTGTTTGATTCTCTTGTTTTTTTTCTAGGTTTTGCAAAGAAAGCTTTTTAATACCTTTAAGATTTTGAATAGAAGGTTTTGCTTGTTCATTAGTATTGCTTTCAACAATTTTGAAAGGTAAATCATCTTTCTTTGTTTTATTATCATCACGAGGCAAAAAAAATTGCATAATTTCAATGAAAAGGAAAGAAATTTCAAGGAATTTAACATCCCTTCAGATAATCACCACTATATTTTTTAAACAATATAATTTGTATGGCCTTTTGTTTTTGAGAATATTCAATAAAGACACTAGCTTGTGCCCTAGGATCAAACTTTGGTTATTCCCTTTTAAAATGTGGATGTAAAACATAGACATCTAAAGGCAATTAACATGTCATATTGAGGTTTATTCTTATATAATCACTCATAAGGAGAAACATTACTTAGGATGCTTAAAGGCATCTTGTTCATGAAGTGCATTGCACATTCAACGCAGTCTCCCCAAAAGTTACTAGGAACTTTCGACGGAAAAGATAAAGCTCTTAACACTTTTATGAGATGTCTATGCTTTCTTACTACCATCCCATTTTGTTGGGATGTATTTGTGTAACTTGATTAAAGGACAAATGCCTTTATTATAAAAAAAATCAATGTTTCTCTTTGTGACATCTCCTTAGCATTAATTGTTCTGATTACTTTCATGTGTTTCTCAAATTGTGTTTGCACATATGTGTAGAACTGCATGCCAAGAAATCTAATTTGTGTTGTATAAAAAAGATCCATGGGTATATACTAAAATCATATACTAGGGTGACAAACATGCATAGTACATATTTTCAGATTGAGAATTCATAGGGCCCCATATATCCACATGAACTAATAGAAAAACATCATTAGTTTGTATAGAACTTTTGTTAAAAGCTACTCTAGTTTGTTTAGCTAATGGGCAAACTGTACATATGTACTCAGTTTCAGCTTTTTGAGTGCAAAGTTTAGTAAACAATAGCTGCATTTTGTTGAAGGGACCCGATCTCAAATGCCACACCTTAGGCTTTTTTGTGTTATTATTATTTTCTTGTGATGCTAATGTGCTCACATCTTAATGCTTCTGAACCTAATTCACTGTTGGTTTGTAAGTAATACAACATTCTTGTTACCAAGCAGCAAATGCTTCTTCAATTGCTCCTGGAGGACACTGAGTTTGAATTAAAGATCACAATACATTTCAATTGTGTTATTAGTTTATGCACATATTTTAACACCACGGGCCCTCGGACTGTTGGTGACTACTCATGCAGACTGTACACTAGCCCCACAGACCAACACAAGTCTTTCCAGCGCACTTTTGCCTCACTCGTGCGCGCCCGTAAAACTTCCCAAGAGGTCATCCCTCCTAAGATTGCTCACCACCAACCATATTTAATTGTAGAGTTCTTAGTAAAATGGGCTCCCATGAAAAGAAAATGTTTTAGCAGTTGAGATTTATTCTTTTATGGGGTTGTAGGTAACGTTGAGATTATTTATATTTGATTTTAAATTCACATAATTTATTTTATTAAAGTTGAGTTTTATATTTATAGTGCATTTTAATGTGTAAAATTGTAGTACATTTAGTAGCATCTTAGCCTAATCAGATAGATATTAGGTAGGGTGTTACAGAAATATAAAAATTGAACTGAACTTGAGGTACATATAAGACATCTTTTAGACATATCCATTAGGTAAGGTTATGTTACCACCATATTGTACTCTAAACTTTCTCCCACCAGGAACAACACACTGGTAAAAAATCCTTATTTGTATCTAGGTTTTAATCTTATTTGTATCGTGTATTGGAGTTAGGGATGGTCATGGGTCGGGTCTGGAGCGGGTCTGGCCAGACCCGGACCCGGACCCTTTTATTTTTTTTGGACCCAGACCCGGACCCGGACCCTAAGGGTCCAAAATTTTCAGACCCAGACCCAGACCCTCCGGATCTGACGGGTCTAGGGTCCTTAATGGGTCCTTAATGGGTCCTTAAACAAAGTCTCTTTAAAATATATCGTATTTTTGTAAGCGACTTATATCGTATTTTTGTAAGCGACTTATATCGTAATTTATATATATTTAATTCTAATTTAAAATTTAAAAACCGCATAGCATCATCCATGCACACTAAAGTTCTATTATAAACACTTGTTTAAGTCCATCAAATTCAAAATACAAGATTATCACTTAAAAAAACACTTCTCTAAAGTCATAATTAAAAACCAAATACAAAAGACTAAAAAAGATACATAGTTTATATTCCATATTTCCATAGCATTACAATCAATTTTGATCAATCTTCTTCAATCTCATCAAGATCCTAAAAGAAATATCAAACAATTATAAGTTAGTTTTCCCAATCCAAAAAAAGTAAATCAAAATAAAATCATTAAAGTTAAAACATACTAGTTGAATCACATCAATTTGTTGTTCTTCATCAACATCCGAATCATCAATTACTGTGGAGCAAGCATGAGCATCTTCCGAAGAACCTTACAAAGAGATTAAAAAAAACAAAAAACATATTAAGATTACCAACCAAAAACAAAAACAATATTAAATAAGTAAAAGTTAGACTTATACCTTTCATGTCTTCCGTCATCCAATTTTGCAAACACATTAATGCTTCCACAGTTTGTGAATGAAGTCTTGAACGATGAGGGCTAATAACTCTTCCTCCGGTACTAAAAGCACTTTCAGAAGCAACGGAAGAAACAGGGATGGCAAGAATATCTCTCGCAATCTTTTGCAAAGTTGGATACTTTGTGTTTACTTTCCACCAATAAAGGACATCCAAATCCTCATCATCCGATAATGGTTCTTCCTCTAAATAAAAATCCAATTCACACCTATTCACCTTTCTAACCTTTGTTCTCTTAGATTGAGCAAATTCATCTTGTACACCTTCTAAAGAACTTGGCGCAGGTCGTTTCCTACTTTGCCCAACACTAACATCATTCATATTTTTCGCAAGATCACTTTTCCTTTGATACTCCACAACCAAATTATCAAGACATCTACGAACTCTTGCTAATTGCATATCAACCTCATTACCATAAAAAAACTTCCTAAAATAAAACTCCACACAATCCATCTTATTTCTTGGATCTACGATAGTAGCAATAGCCAAAAGTTCACACATATGATCCCAATACTTGTCAAATTTGTCAAGCATATTTTCTGTCATCAATCTAATAATTTCAACATCACTTTGTAACCACTTACCCATTGTAATTTTAATTTCACAAACCCTTCGGGAAAAAAGATTAATAGTGATAAACTTTCTTCCAGAAAAAACATTAGTTGCAGTGTAAAAATTTCTAACTTATCACAGACAAGCTCAGCTAATTCCCAATCCTTATCACTAGGAACAACAAAATTCATCTTTTTATTCACTCGTTTTAACCTTGAAAACACATCTTTAAATGGTAAAACAGTTTTAAGCATGAAGTAGGTTGAATTCCATCTTGTTTTACAATCAAGACTAGGCCTCTTAATGTTAGTTAACTCCAAAAAACGACAAGCCTCCTCAAAATTTTCAATTCTTTTAGGAGTTGACATCCAAAAAGACACACAATCACGAACTTTTTCAATTGCAGTACTAATAACCCCTAATCCATCTTGAACTATTAGGTTCAATATATGAGCACTACAACGCAAATGCAAAAGATCACCCTCAAGCATCAAAGACCTTTTCTCAAATTTATCAATTAAAATCTTCATCATTGAATCATTAGTAGTGGCATTATCAACAACAACAGCAGATATTTTATTTTCTAAACAATATTGAGATAAACAATCCATCAATACCTTTGCAATAACACCTCCAGTGTGAGGACAAGGCACATAGCAAAACCTATACAGAATAATATAATATATGTTTTAGTCAAAGGATAAAACTAAAAGTATTACAAGAGTAAATAAGTAAGATTTTACCTTAAGGTGCGATTGCGTAACACCCATTGTTTATCAATAAAATGTGAAGTTATGACCATGTATCCCTTCTTTTGATTGGTTGTAGTCCACATATCAGTAGTGATTGCAATTCTACTTTCATTATGCTCGAGCAATTTGTGTAGAGCAACTGTTTCTTCTTTAAACATCTTCATGATATCTCGCTTTAAAGTGGACCTAGAAATCATCTTAAAATTGCTATTAAGGCTTTCAACAAACCTCCTAAACCCAATATGATCCACTATAGACAATGGATACTCGTGCATAATAACCATGGAAACTAATTGCTTTCTCGAAAAATCTTGGTCGAACTCTTTGAGTTTGCCTTTACCACTAAATTCCAAAGAACTTGACCCATCACAATCCTTCTTAACTCTTAAAGTTGTTTGACCACGTGAAAGGTTCAAATGTCTTCCTGAGCAAACTTTCTTTGCGTGTTTCAAAAGATGAGAAGTTCCACTATTACCACCAGTTACTAGACTAACACCACAATGCTTACAAACCGCTCTAGTCACACCATTTACCTCCTCTCTCGTAAAATAATTCCATGCCTCAGAGGTTGTTTTCCTTCCCTTATCTTTTGTGCATTGACTTGGAGTATCAGCACCAGTACCACCATCGTTAACAAACCCTTCTTCATCTGCATCCAATGTATCTTTTGGCTCCGTAACAGAATTACCTTGTGGTTTTGCCACTGATTTTGACGTACATTGTGATTCATCCATTATCTATATTAATTAGAAACTAATAGGTAAGACATAAAACTTTTATTCAAATTGCATAAAACATATAATAAGCTAATAAACTAGTCAATCTCCACTCAACAACCATAATTACATATAATATAAGACTTGAACAATAAACTAGTCAGAAATTATAATATACTTATATACTATAAATTATAATATAATAAACTAGTCAAAGAGTTTAATATACTTATATAATAAACTAGTCAAAGAGTTTAATATAAACATAAACTAGTCAGAAATCAACAAAGAGAAATTAAAATACTTAATATTACTATATTACTATATTACTAACAAAGCTACAAACAACAAACTATGAGGTTTAACCCAGAAATCAACAAACAACAAACATAAACATAAACAAAGCTACAAAGTTTACACATGGCATTGAACAAAATCAACAAATAGAAATTAAAATACTTAATATTACTAACAACAAACAACAAACTATGAGGTGGACAAGTTTACTAACAACAAACTATGAGTTTAACCCAGAAATTGAACAATCAGAAACAAACAACAAAAATATTACTAACAACAAAAAAAAAATCAGAAATTGAACAAAATCAACAAACTAACCCAGAAATGACAAGTTTACTAACAAGATTACCTCAAAAATGGCGTTGAAGGATGGACAAATATGGCGTTGAAGGAGAGCAGAGCATATGGAGAAGAAGTGGGGTGCGGCGCTGCTAGTAACTGGAGGGTTTGGGACTTGGGTGTATAATTTAGGGTTAGATAAAGTTACTGAACTTGGGTATAGGGTAATTGCAACCTAATATTTTTAAATAAAAAAAACTAATATTATAAATTAAAATACTTAATTATTAAGGGTCCGGGTCCGGGTCCGGGTCTGAGGGGCGGGTCTAGGGTCCGGGTCCGGGTCTCAAGTTTAGATTCGGACCCGGACCCGTAAAAAAAAATGGATCCAGACCCGCCCCGGATCCGACGGGTCTCAAAAATTTAGACCCAGATCCTTAAAAAAGGGGCGGGTCCAACAGGGTCCTAGACCCATGACCATCCCTAATTGGAGTTACTAATAAGAGGGCTACAAATAATACATTATTTGTTTATTTTGAAAACCAAAAATACAAATAACAGTTTGGATTAAAGCCAAAGATACAAATAACAGTTTGGTTTAATACCTGTATTTGTATCTTTGGTTAGAAACCAAAGATACAAATAATTGTTATATGTATCTTTTGTTTTAAAGAAAACATAAAATAAGTTTTTTTCAATATGTAAATAATATATTTGTTATTTATTAATTTTTGATGATATAGATAATAAAAATAATAAATTAAACAACAAATTAGAATTAACAAAAGATTTATATTTTATGAAACATTGAATCAATTACATAGCCTTGAAGTTTTGGCATTTTCGAAGAAATAGCCTCAAAGTTTTTTTTATAAACAATAGCCTTCAAATTACCAAACACGACATCGATACAGCCACTTTACCGAAATGACCTGCTACTAGGGGTGTTCATTAGCCGGTACCCGGCATTTCGGGTACCCGAAAAGCCGGGTACCCGGTTAGTCGGGTATCTTTTTTCCGGCCCGTGCCCCGGCCTAATAAATGCGGGTACCCGGAAATGTCTGGCCAAAACATCGGGTACCCGGTTTTAATTTTTGGTTTTTTTGGGCTGATTTAATTTTGAATTATGTGGCTGTTTTTCTATAAAAACTGGACAGAATATGATTAAAATCAAGGCAGAATTATGACAAACTCCAAAAACATAACAAATTAAATTAATACAGAAAAACTGATAAACTAAAACTTTTTCTACAATCTTCTTCTTGATTCTATGTTGTTTTTCTACAATCTTTTCCCTTCTCTTTCTAGGATTAAACCTCCATCAATATCTCGTGTTCAGGTTCCTCCTCAAAATTTGAATGAAGTATATCTCCATAATATCCTTGCTAGTTGCTATTATCTTCAATTGTGGACATATCCTAAAAACACATTTGAAACAAAAACAAGACCAAATAAAAGGTAAGAAAAACTGAACAAGACTAACTCCAAAACATATCAAATTAAATTAAAATAGAAAAACTTTAAAAGTAAATCTCCATCGAAAAGAACAAGAAATCAAATAAAAAAGAATAAAAACACAAAATAACTCAAATTAAACGAAACAAAATCAAATTAAACAGATCAAAAACAAAAACACAGAGCAAATTTATTCAACAAAAAACACAGAACAAAATGAAATAAAAAAAGAACAAAAACAAAAACTAAATCAAAATAAACGAAAATGAACATCAAATTAAACAGATCAAAAAAAATACAGAATGAATGAAATAAAAAAGAACAAAAACAAAAACTGGATCAATTAAACGAAAATAAAAATAAAATTAAAAGAAAAAAATTAAGAACAAATGGAAAATCAAGAACAAAAAGGAAAAAAAATCAAAAAGTGAAAGTTAGAACTAAGAACAAAGAAAACAAACCTGAGATTTGAGAAGATGACCAACGCCTTTGAAGATAACGGTAGAACATGAAGAAGATGTAGGAAGTTACAGAGAGGATAAGGAAGGGAAAGTGACAAAGTGGGAACAAGGTCACAACTCACAAACGACTGTTAAATGAAACCCTGAATGAGTAATTTGTGTGACTGTGCACCTTTGCAAACCCTAAATGTTGCCTTTTAAACGGGTCACCGGGTACCTGTTTTTTGAAAATTCGGCCCATGACCCGACCCGAACATTGCAAATTTCTTTTGAAATTGACCCGCCATTAATGTTGCGGGTTAGCGGGTCGGGTCGGGTTTTTTTGAACAGCCCTACCTGCTATATGGCCGTTGACCAAGGTAAATGACCTTTGACTTTCACATAAAATCATTAATCTAACCTAATTACCAAATTAACCTTCTTCCTCAACCTCTCACAAACCTTCCCCAATAAACACCATCTCCCTACCCAAACACCACCAGCATCACCATTATAACCTTAATTTCCCCTTCAATTTCTCCTCAAAACCTAACATACCTAGTTCAGTAACAAAACAGTAAGTAAAATAATACTTCTTGCAAGAATAGAAAACCCATTAAAGTTCATGGGTAGACAACACAATTTGCTAAAGTTTAGATCTTGAATCTGAACAATTTAAAAATATCCAATCAAGTTGTAAACCCACAACTTTTTTTCCGGGATAAAATTCAGAGCTCAAAATGGACACCCAAATAAAAAAAAAAGAAATTGTTTTTTACTGGGTAAGTCTCCAAATTGACTGGAATTTGTTAATTTCAGTTAGATATGGATGAAGTAACCAATACAGTAACTTTTTTCTAGGCAAGTCTCTACTTTGAATTTCTGCTTTCTCAGATTTGAGATTGTTCTCTTATGGTATTTTGGCATATGTTTCACCAAATCTTCATACTCTTCAGCCCCACACTACTACTTTTGAAGAACTATTCTTGAGAAGCCCTTAAATTCTCATAAGCAACACATAAACATTTCTCATTGAATTTATCTTTAAACTTACAATTGAGATGTGATTATTGTTTCTTTACATAATTTTTCTTCACCACAAAAAATTTCCTCTCACTGATCTTCTTCTTAGGAAATAAAAAGCTTGGATTGGGGTTATTAATAGCTGATTTATGGGTATTAGTGATTTTAGTTTAGGAGATAAAAAATCTGATTGTGTCTTTTGTTAGAGTTTTGTCATTTTTAATGGTGGTCTACAATCTAAATGATTTGGTCCTTTTTTTTTTAATTACGGTTTTCGGTCCGATCTAGGTTTTCAAGTTTTCATACCAGACCGCACAAAAAACCGTAATATGTTCTGGCATGGTGTAAACCAAGATTATTAGGATCGAGATTCTATCTAAGATCATTGAGGGGGTAGGATCAAAATCGGTAGAATCTGATCGTAGGATCGTGTGATCTTACAAATGTGCTTTAAATTACTGATTATCAATTATATTTGTTATCTTTTTATGTTTAAAGGTGTAAGTAAAACCTTATTTCACTTCATCTATAAAGTTTTAAAATAATTCTTCTATTAATCACTTTTATATAGTAAATAACGAAAAACTTGAATTTTTATTAAGGTATTGACATAATTATTTTAAATATATATTTATATATAAGTGAAATTTGTATTATATGAAAATATTGTATGATTGAAACTACCCATGTAGAATCGGATCGTTGGATCGTAGGATCGTTGAATCGTGTTATGATTCTACCACATAAATTATTGAGCTAAGTAGGATCGCACGATTCTACCTCATTAAGATCCTACCTATGATCCGGATCGGTCACCTATTTTTAGATCGTAAGATCGTAAGATCGTAGATTAGAATCAGAATTCTAATCACTATGGTGTAAACCGTTAATCGTACACCGTAAACCGTAATAACTAATAATATATGATACAAATTTTTAGGCCCAACTCCAATATATATAGCTGGCCCTGACCCATTAATTTAAGGTGTTTGGTAGGAGGAATTTGAAGGGAGGGAATGGGACTTTATCCCATATTTGAGGGTGAGACTTTGTTTCTCATCTTTCTTCTAACGTTCCCAAACAAATTCTCCGCACATAAAAAATCTCATCTAACATAACAAACAAGGAATGAGACTTTTTATCTTCAAAGTCTCATCTTAAAAGTCTCATACAAAGTCTCATAAAGTAATGCTTTAAGGATTTTTTTTGTTTATATTTGTTTTTGTCGAATTGTTGTTGATTTTTTTCATGATTGATTATTTGTGTTGTTTGATTTCTTATGACTGATTTGTTTGTTTTAGTTAAATTTTTTGTTGATTTGTTTGTGTGTAGTTCTTTTTTTTTTTTTGACTTTTTCTTGATTTTTCTAGTATTTAGTTCGATTTTTTTGTTTATATTTTTGTTTTTTCGAACTTTTGGTTGTATTTTTTTTTTTTTGAATTTTCTCTATTTTTAATTTTTGATTTTTTAGGGTTTGCTACTTTTTTTCTCTATCTTTAGTTATTACTTCCTATATACTTTATAATATTGTCTGTGTACTGGTTTTTAGGGGTGAATTTGTGCTACTCTTTTAAGGGTTTGATTTTCTTGAATTCGTGGTTCTTATAATTTGTAATTGAGTTTATATACTGGTTTTTGCAATTGTGGTCTATTAGATCTGAATATATATATTTGGTGCTAATCATTTTAGGGTTTGATCATTGTGGTAATGAAATAAGAAAGGGGAAGCTGTGAGCAAACAAAGAAGGATGCTTGTGAAACCATGGATATGACATATGGGATCACTTTTACTAAATTTACCAACAAAAATCTTGAAAATACAAATAACATTAAATTCATAGTAAAAAATAACATTAAAAAGAAAAAAATCATAGACTAGGTCAGACCAGACCATTGTAGAACAGTCTGGTACTGTCCGGTCTGGTGTTTTGTTTAGTCTGGTCCTGTCTGAAAAATTTCCAGACGGGAATCATTGGTCTTGTATGATTTTTGTATCAAATTAGACTAGACCAGACCGGACCATGTGCAACCCCAAACGTTAGAATTAATTACAAACAATTACAATCATCCTATATCTATACGGGTGAGACAAAACAAATAAAGCAAAAGGATATTCTATTATAACAAACTAACAGTTAGTTATTACTAACTTTCCGAATTATCAAGTAATGGGTACCCTAGATTTACAAGCACATTGGAGCAAGCCTATTAACCTTTAGCTGCTGCACACTCTTAGAGCATCTGATAACCTCTGGTTTGTGCTAGTATTGTTATGCTGCTCTTGTGTTTGATAGAATATTAAATTAGCTGCATATAGAAAACTTAACAATGTCATAGTCAAAACCCAAAGCACAAAAATTATAAATAAGAATAACCTAAAATAGAGGTTTCCAAGTGAAAGCTTCAATTAGCAATTAACGACACTCTTGTTCAGAAGGCATTCAAATCAAATTTAAAGTTTAAGCAAGCTTGTCATCTATTTAGGAGGGATTGCGTACCGAAGACTAAAAGACTAATACGAAATACATATAAGACACGTCTTTAAAAGAATATGTAAGGCATTCAACATTTAGGGGTTGTTTGATGTGTAAATATTTATAATAGGTGATGAAAATACAAACGAGTTTATGTATCTTTTTATTTGCTTGAGCAACTTGACCAAATTCATTGAATGATTGATATTATCGCACTATTATTGCCGCTAAACCTCATATAACAAATCTTTTCACTTGGGCCTTAAATATCTAATAACTTTTCTACATGTTGTTAATTCTTTTGTTTCTCATTAGTATTATCCTTCTCATATGACTTCAACTCATCAACAACATAATCAAAGATAACATCATTTACAACTTAGTAAAGTTCAAAATTTTAGGTAATGGCAAAAATCAAGAGTATCAACACTAGTAATAACCAAAGAATCATTGATGTAGAAGAAAAAAAGCCAATGTCTTTATAGCCATATAACCCTTGATGGTTAGATAAGAACTACAATACTTGAACATAGAAGGTGGTGAATTGATGTGAACAAAAGACATAGTTACGTGTAGAAATTAAAATACTTATTTCATAATATTTGTTAATATTACCTCATTAAAATAGGTAGATTTTGTTGTGGTACATTTTATCTCTTTAGAAGTCGTGATTAAGGGATTATTTGCGACACATGCAAGTGGAGGGACTCGTCCCTTTGATGTCTGCAATTGTCCATCCTATTATATATGCCTTTTGAGAATATTAACCACTTTTTGTTCCAACTCATTAGTTATTTAGTTTGATATAATGTAATGGGGGGTTATGTTTGGTCCAACACATGATGTTTTAATTGTTGTGTCATGTGCGGGGCACATATTGTTTTAGTATATATTACTTCCTTAGCTTGTATTGAAAGGTAGTAAATGAAATAACATATTCTTTCTTCTTATTCTCGTCTCTTCTCTTTCCTTATTGCTGTCTCATTCTTCCCTTTCTGTCTGTCTTCAATTCCCTCCCTCTCAATTTCATCTTCAAGAACAGAATACAGTAGGCTACAATTACCTACTGTATCATTGGTATCAGAGCAAAATTTTGCTGTGCTTCTTCTCTGTCGAGCAATACTTGGAACATTAAATTTTGTCCATTCTGGGATTAAGATCTTTTTCTTTGATTTCGATTCTTGACCATTCTGGCTAAGTCTAAGATTACGGCTGCAAAACGCATGGACAACATGGAAGACACTGTGAAGAATTTGGAGGCCAAATATGACAAACTCTTGGATATGATGAAACGCATGGAAGAACAACATTCTTCCAAGGGTCATAGTGAGGTAAGTATTCTTGGGCCACCACCCAACCAAGGTATGCAACAAAAGCCCTAGGGCTACTTCCCTAAACTAGAATTCCCTATTTTTGATGGTAATCATACTAGAGCATGGATTAAAAAGCCTAACAAATATTTTCAATTGTGCAAAATTAATGATGACCAAAAAATGGATTTTGTTTCTATCTACATAAATGGGAAAGCAGAGGCATGGTTTGATGCTTACACCTCTGTCAGACGTAATGTTGATTGGGGTAACTTTTGTTTAGACCTTAGTGTTAGATTTAGGGATGATGAGTGTAGAAATGTAGTGGAAGAATTTAACAAATTAACCCAAGTAGGCACCCTAGAAGACTATCTTGACAAATTTGAAGACCTTATGTCCCTTATGATTCAAAAAAATCCTGAAATCCCTGATTCCTACTTTCTTGATAGTTTTATTGGTGGGTTAAAACCCACATTAAATATTTTGTGCGTTCCTTTGATCCCCCTACGCTCTATTCAATAGTGGAGTATTGATGTGCTCGATTTACAGCACATTTATGTCCCCACTTTGGTGTCGAATCTCGATGTTTCACAATGGTTTTATGCGTTTTACACTCGGTTTTACCTTGATCTTGTCTCCATGGTGGTTAGAGGTCATTTCAGGTGTTTTCGGGAGATTTCGAGGTAAATCGGATCAAGTTCGAGGCTTAGACTCCAAGGTCGAAGATAAGGAACGCATTTCGAGGCATTCCCGACCATTTCGGGTCATCCCCGAAGTTATCGCGAAGGTCGGATGCTGTTTGATGATAGTTTGAAGCTTCTAAGTGGCCAAAAGAGCTAGATTCGGTCGAATCTAGCTACCATTCGGTCGAATTGACCTGCTGCTGCCCAAGTAAAGCTTGCAAACCCTCTGGAAACCCCGAATTAGCTTACATTCGGTCGAAGCTAGTGCCATTCGGTCGAACCTGGGTCGAAGCCAGGTCGAAGCTAAGCACTGCAGCCCAATCAGAAGACCAAGACTTTTCGCAATGGTCGAATTCGACCACCATTCGGTCGAATGGTACGGATTCGGGCGAATCCTGGCCCAATTCGGGCGAATGCTGCACAGATCCTGCGATTTGTTTTCTTCGTAAAGCTTGCCACGTAGGATTCTTTTAGGGCTTTTGTTCCCACCTCTTGTAGCCTATATAAAGGCACTTTTCTGAACATAAACCCCATGACTTGATTGGGAGTAACCCTCCCTCTCTTGTTCATCAACATTTAATGCTTTTCTCTTTATTTCTTGCCCTAGATTAGTGTAGTTCTTCATTTATGTCTTTCTTCTTCACATTTGCACTTTCATTAATGTAAGTTTTCTTTATTTATTCCTTTCCTCTCTTTATTGCTTTCTTTATTGCTTTCATTTATGCTTTCTTTATGCTTTCATTTATTGCTTTCCTAGTGTAGACTTTAATGCTTTCATGTTCTTTCTTCCCATTTATTGCTTTCATGCCTTTTGTTTCTTTAATGCTTTCTAGAATAGGTTTAATGCTTTCCTTTCTTCTTGCTTTTGCTTTTAATATGCTAGAGTGGTCTTTTAGGGTTTTGGGTTAGAGAAACCTTAGGGATTTGGTCTTGTGTTTTATGACTCAAGAAACAATCTATCCCCCTTGACTCAGACTCCACCTCATCCTAAACCTAGCAAAGAAACTTTTCCATCCAACAAGTTAAAGAATAATAATACTAATAGGGCTCCTAGTAGAAGAGAAATTAATCTGACTCCTGCTGAACGTAAATTAAAACAAGAGCAAGGACTATGTTTCTTTTGTGACAAACCTTATGATAGGAACCATGTGTGCCAATTGAGACAATCACAAGTTTTTATTATTGAGATTCCTGGTATGTAGGATGAGGAAATGATTGGGGATACACCATGTGAGGAGGAGGTAGTGCGCGAAACCTTTGAGGATGAGCCTTGCATTTCATTGAATGCTTTGTCTGGTAACAGTGGATTCCATACTATGAGAGTAGTGGGGTATGTGGGAAAAAAGCCTATTCATATCCTTATTGACTCAGGTAGTACACATAATTTCATCGATGAACCCTTTGCCACTAAACTGCACTTGCCTCAAGAAACTATAACACCTCAGTCGGTAACCATAGCAGATGGAAATTATCTTAAGTGTTAGTCTATATGTAGAGGCTTTGAGTGGAGGTTGCAAGATGCTACCTTCAAATCCAATGTTTGGGTTATTCCTTTGGGTGGCTGTGACATGGTGTTAGGAGTCCAATGGTTAAAATAGGATTTTGATAAACTCATCATGGAATTTGATATAGGATCCACTCATCATGATTTGACAGGATTGCATACACAGAAAATTAGAACACTTACTGAACCAATAAGCAAGAAACTCTTAGATTCCTCTTCACACTTATTCATGTTACATTTGTTGGACCCTACAAAACATGTTCTCAACTAGTCAATGGAGTTTATAAAGATGAATCCTCACCCTGAGACTATGCCAGATTGTATCACTAAGCTACTGAGCCAGTATGCACATATATTTGAGGAACATAAGGTTCTACCCCCACCTAGAGGACATCTAGATCACAAAATACCTTTACAATTTGGCACCAACCCAATTAGTGTCAGACCTTATAGGTATCCTATCAAACAAAGAGACATTATTGAGCATCTCGTCTCTGAAATGTTAGATAAGGGAATCATTCAAGAGAGTTCAAGCCCTTTTGCCTCTCCTGTGGTTCTTGTTGTTAAGAAAGATGGTTCATGGAGGCTGTGTGTGGATTATAGGGCCTTAAATAGTTTTACCATTAAGGATAAGTTTCCTATACCTGTGGTTGATGAGTTAATTGATGAGTTGTCAAGTAGTTGGGTCTTTAGCAAGATTGACCTTAGGTCTGGGTATCATCAATTGAGAGTTACCCCTGAGGATGTTTTCAAGACTGCTTTTAAAACTCACAATGGTCACTTCGAGTTTCTAGCTATGCCATTTGGATTGACTAACGCCCCAGCTTCATTCCAGTCATGGATGAACCATATTTTTAAACCTCTATTGCGAAAGTGTGTGCTTGTGTTCTTTGATGATATACTCGTATACAGTCCTGACATTGTATCTCATGCTCAACATTTATTGCAAGTATTCCAAATGAAGAATGTCAATTCCTTATTTGCAAAGAAAAGTAAGTGTTATTTTGCTTCTGAAAAAGTAGAATATTTAGGTCATTTTATTTCAGGAAAGGGGGTTGAAACTGACCCTCAGAAGATCCAAGCCATCATTGACTGGCCTATTCCATTAAGCATTAAACAACTCAGAAGTTTCCAAGGGTTAGCCGGTTACTATAGGAAAATCATTAAGCATTATGCTTAGATAAGCAGACCTTTAACCCAATTGCTTAAAAAAAGGAAATTTGGTTGGTCACCTACTGCGCAAGACTCTTTTGATCACTTGAAACAGGATCTAAGTTCAGCACCTGTTCTTGCTTTACCTGACTTTGCTAAGACTTTTGTTATAGAAACAGATGCATCTCAACAGGGCATAGGAGTTGTTCTAATGCAGCAAGATCACCCCTTAGCTTATTTAAGCAAAGCTTTAGGACCAAGATGGCAGAAGCTCTCAGTTTACGAGAAGGAGCTATTGGTCGTAGTAGCAGCTGTCCAGAAATGGGAGCAATACCTCTCTGGACAGCAATTTATAATCAAGACTGATCAAAAAAGCCTTAAATGGCTTCTACAACAGAAAATTTCTACCCCTTTCCAACATTTTTGGTTGTCTAAACTAATGGGCTTTTCTTATGAAATACAGTATAAATCAGGTTCTGGAAACAAGGTTGCTGATGCTCTCTCAAGAGTTACTAATTCTGAATTACTTTTGATGGCCATCTCTGTTGTGCATTCTGATATGGAACAAAGGCTAATTGCTAGTTATGATTTGGATATCAACCTAACTCATATGATCAGTGCATTACTCCAAGGCCAATCTGTGCCTAACTTCTCTTTGCACAATGGATTATTGAAAAGGAAAGGGAAGTTGGTTGTGGGACCTGACAAGGATCTCAAAATGGCTATCCTTGACTGGTTGCAGAAACTTACAAACTTGAAGGATGAGTGAATCTTAAAGGCTAGATTAAAGTTCTCGCAACTAAATTAACACTAGAGTAATTGAAAGCTAGATTAATTGAAAAACTAAGAAAAACTAAGTAAAAAGTAGGAAGGAGGAAGAAGAGAGAAGGAAGAAGGAAAGAGGAAACCCTAATCAGAATTAAGGAGGCTATATATACTAATGAGGACTTAACCCTTCAATTTAATCAAAAGATTAAAATATCAAAATCCCGTGCAAAAAGACAGCAGCAATAGCCGAGTCGGCTGCCCAACAACAGGACAGAACCGCCGACTCGGCGGTTTGGACTGGAAAACCACAGCAACTTCAAACGATCGCCATTTCTTGCTCGGTTGTTGCAATCGGACATATAATATACCGTTGGAAAGCTCTTGAAGTCTTGTTTCCAATGCCGCAAATCTTGCATTAATGCGATATTCCTATCAAACGTTATGGCCAAAAGAGTAGACAGGTATTAAATTTCACCTCAAAACTTTTACATTAACAACACGTTTCTACTCTTTTGCTCTTTTGCTCTTCATGGCTTCACAAACTTGATGGCTTGATAAGTTCTTTGAGTACTGTAAACATGGTTAGCACTAAAAACCCACAAAAGTGACTCAAAGTACCATAATTCACCCATTTGGCTACAAATTGGACATGGAATACCAAAGTGGAGTGAAACCACATAAAACGACCTTAAACCGCCTCTAAACGACATGTAAGCGATTAGTGCAAATAATTGCACTTATCACTCCCTTAGCCTCCAACTTCTTAAGGGCCATCAGAAGCACAAAAGGAAATCTAACCTTATCTTTTTAGCCCATGTGCCTTGGATGATGGCAATGACTTGCTTTGATAAATTTACCTCTTTCTCTCAAGTTTCTTCTTGTTTTCCAAGAGAGTCTTCAAATATTTTGCATAATCAGGCATTTGTTCCGTGGCCTCCAAGAATGGTATCTTCATCTCAAGCTTCCTCATATGCTCAAGGGATTTCAGGAAATTTTCTTGGAATTTCTTATCCACTACTGTGTAAGGAAAAGGTAGAGGTGGAGCATGTTGAAGCTCTAGTCTCCTTTGCTCCTGAATTCTCTTCTGTCTCTCTTCTTCATCTAACTTTTTTTTTCATTTCCTTCTTCTTTCACTTCATCATTCTCCTCCAGGACTTCATTGTTCTTCTTTTCAATCTCATCATCACAATTTTCTCTTCTTTTCCCCTCTCAAGACAATCTCTTTACTCAATTTCCCTTTGAAGACTATGAATCTTGGAAAAACCTTCTCCAAAACCATGCTTAGGAGCCACAACAAGAGCAATGTATAAAGTCCCCAATCTTAGGAAGATCGCCTTATAACTATGATGGTTAGTGTTGGAGTTAGGGGTGTTTGGTGATAGGGGTTGGGTGGATGGGATTTGTTGAGGATGAGATGGGAATAGCAATGGTGGAGGTGGGTTGCTCATCTGAGCAAGCTGGGATTCAAACAACTTCTATTATGCTTGAAGTTGGTGCAGCTGAGTGATCAAGGCTTGATTGATTTGGCAGAGGATTTGGTTTTATTAAGCAAGAGAGCTCAATTAGGCGAAAAGATAATCTTGGTTTGGAACTGGGTTTGATAATGGTTGTAGATGGGTAGGGTAGGTCGGGGTTAGGCCTTGGCACTTGAAGATATGACCTATTCCCATTCGGCCTAGGAAAAATACCACCTACTTGGTTGCTATAAGGCACATGATTCGTTTGGTTATAGTCTTGGTTGAAATTTTCATGGTTAGAATTAGTACTGAATTGAGGTCTAAAAGGTTGGTTATAGTAGGAACTTTGATGAGCATACCCTTTGTTAGTAACTCACGGCCGCCACACAATTGGGATTATACCCAAAATCATTGTATTTCATTATTAGTGCCCCTTCTTGGTTATACCCCCCTAATAAGTGCAATTATTTGCACTTATCCGTGTCTTTTTTATGCTCCTTTTATGTCGTTTTAGTGGGTTTAGGAAATATTTTTAGTATTTTATGATAATTTTGTCTCACAAGTTTATTGATGTATTTTGTATGAATTTTGAGGCAAAATTGGAGTTTTTATAGGTTTTGGAATAATAAGAGGGTGAAGGCCTAGAGAAACGGCCTAAGATCCCTTTGCTAAATGGAGAGACGGCCTAAGATCCCTTTACTAAGTGAAGAAACGGCCTAAGTTAAATTCTTTCTAGTTTAACCAATAGAACGAAAGTTTAATGATTAATACTAGTTGGTCTTAAATCGATATTAATCAATAGAGCGGAAGCTTGAGATTAATTAGATTACGTTCATTTATGTTGATGACTCAATTTCATACAATCATGAGAGTAATTGAATTCCATGTTAGAATTAGGTGATGTCCGACGCCCTAGAGTGTCTTATATTATTGTTTTTACGCCATTATCATTACTTGCTTTAGTTTAATTGCGTCTTAGAGTTATATTTTTACTACATATCTTGTTTAAGTCGTGTGTTGTTAATCATAAGACATAAAATTTAGAGTTAACTCGCCTCCTTGTGTTCAACCCGCACTACGCGTACACCATGTGCTTGCGGTATATAAAATTTGCCCGACCAAGTTTTTGGCGCCGTTGCCGGGGAGGTGACGCATAATTCTTTTTGTTTTGTTGATTAATTTACATAGACACTTGCTTGTTGTCCCAATTCCTTGGCCCCTTTGTTCTTGAATGCAAAGGCGAATTCGGTCTCTTGAGTGTTTCAACCCAGAGATCGAGGCTACCGCCCGTAGACTAAACAATGAACGCCATAGGCGGCTAAGGCGACAGCAAGAAGAGATGGCCAATAACGCTAATAGATCTTTTGGCCAACTAGGTGCGACTACGCTCACCCAGACTTCCATACCATGTATTGTGAAACCCGACTTTGGAACTAAGAACTTTGAACTCAAGCCTCACCTAATCCAAATGATAGAAAGAAACCAATGTGGGGGTCAACCCAGCGAGAGTCCACATGACCACATAGCAGACTTTATAGAACGATGTGATACCATCACCGTGAAAGACCTATCCATGGAAGCGGTGAGAATGCGGCTTTTCCCCTTCAGTTTGAAAGACAAAGCAAAATCTTGGCTCAAGTCAGAGCCAGCTGGCAAATAAACGAGTTCGGAGGGAATAACCAATGGCTTTTTAGCCAAATTTTATCCCCCTCGTAAGACCTCTCAAATACGGCCCAGCTGCAGACCTTTAAGCAGCAACCCTTTGAATCTTTCCATGAGGCTTAGAAGAGGTTTAAGGACCTCCAGATTAGTTGTCCACACCATCAAATACCGAATTGGTTGCTTGCTCAGTCCTTCTATGGGGGACTGTTTGACGAACATAAGTCATCGATAAATGTCGCATGTGGCGGTGATATGGATTCGAAGCATCCAGAGGACCTCTTGAGGCTCTTCGAAACCATGGCAAAGAATGGTTTCTCATGGAGCAATGAGAAAGGTGCGGTGGCCCAAAGTAATAGTGTTGAATCTGAAACCATAAAGGCCCTGACCAAACAGTTAGCCAATCTCACCGAACAAATTTCTAAGGTAAGCATGGTAAGCTCTTCTTCTTCTAACTCTAATAATTCTTCTATTATATGTGATACATGTGGTGCCCCAGGTCATTGTTCGAGTGTTTGTCCTCTAGTTTACGAGGAGGCAAACGCTCTATACGGTAAACCTCTTGGCGACCCACACTCTAGTCGATCTAATGCAGGTTATAAGCACCCTAACTTGTCCTACTCGAGCACCAATGTGCTGAATCCACAACATGTCCAGGCCCCACATCAGTAGCCACCACCGTACAAGCAATATGCTCAGCCATCTCAGCCTAGCCTTAGGTTTGAGGTTGATGAGTTGAAAAACATAGTGCGGACTCATATTCAGAACAGTGTCTCTCACATGAAATTCCTAGAGACACTAATAACCTAAATAGCATAGCAAGTCAGCACTCGGGCTCCAAACCAGCTCCCGAGCCAACTAGAGCCCAAAAATAAGGAGCCCAATCAGATAAACGCCGTGATCGAGGTGGAAGGTAATGAATTAGCTAACCTTCCTTTCGAGGAAGTGTCTCCTATGAAGCCAATTATTGATACTAACTCTGATGTTGTTTGTTCTGAAACTGTTGAAATCGACCGTAAAAATGAGAAAAAGTCTATAGTGACTGACATCAAAATCGACCATCTCCCTTTCCCTCAGAGGTTAGCCCAAGCTAAACTCGAGAAAAAGTATGGGAAGTTCTTTTAGTTACAAAAAGACAACTCTTTAGAGTCGTCTTTTTTGGACATGCTAACCAAAGCACCCACAGTTCCTAAAGTGCTTAAGGGCTCATTGTCCAATAAGCCTGAGGGAACTCTCACCGTTCCTAAGTTAGGAGACCCCAGGAATTTCAATATTCCTGTTACTATTGGGGGTGCTTCGATAAACAGGGCTTTATGCAATTTAGGTGCTGGTGTGAGTTTGATGCCATACTCGTATAACAGATTAGGAAATCTGGGTAAATTGGCTCCCCATAAAAATAGACTACAACTGGCCGACCATAGCATTATTTACCCTAAGGGGATTTTGAGAGATGTGCCGGTGAGTATTAAACGATCTATGGCCCCTTGTGAGTTTTCGATTGTAGACATACCTGAGGATCATACGACCCCAATCATTTTAGGGACACCGTGTTTAGCAACTTGTAAGACAGTTTTAGATGTTGCTAGAGGCAAGATTGTGATGGAAATAGGAGATGTTAAGCACGAATTCAATATCGATTGCTCTCCTGATTTTTATACCTCTGCCAAATCTGTATGTAGTGTTGACACCCCCACTAAGACTGGTTATGAGTCTGATATTGATGCTTTAGAGGCCTTCCTTGAAGGCATCGGGGGAAGGGAAGAAGTGATGAGTTAGAAAGGTACTAGTGATGAGAAGTTTGATCTAACCCATGAATTATTGCAAGATGATGAGTTTGTGCAGGTAACTGAATTACAAGTCGGAAAATCAATGCATGAAGTGGATGAAGTGATAAGGGAGAGTTCCACACCTACCAAACAGAGCCTCGTTGTTGTCCCCCATGAAACTTGCAAGAAAGAACGTCACGAGGATAAGTCTCGAAAGAGAAAGAAGAAGAAAAGACTTGCTGGGGACAACCATTTAAATTTTAATGATGAAGAGACTAATATGGTACGTTATTTAAAAGATGTGCAGTTGAATGTTTGTGTTGAAAGGAACATTTTCCTTTGCAATGATCTTGAACCCAGTTAACTGGGGTGTCGAGCTAACGACGTTAAACCTAGCGCTTGCAGGAGGCAACCCGTCAAATTTATTTTGTTTTAGTGTATTTTTATTTTTATCATTATTGTTCTTTTTAATGTTTGTTCAAGTGTGTAGGTTATTGAAAAAAAAAATAAAAAAATAAAAAAAAGAGTGCTAGCCATAAACCTGTGAATGAGATTAGGACAAAGGAGAGTGAGTGTTCATTAGAGCTGCTATCACTATTGTTGCTATCATTATTCCTCCTACGTCGCGTTGTCATCTGGAGGTATATTTCTATCCCTATCTTTACTCTTCCTTTCTCTATGTTCTAGCTCCATTATAATATCACACCTTAACCCACCAAGCTATCCTCACTTAGATTTCTCGCACGTCATCTCCTATTAACTACTACATGTTTATGAGCTACAGATTTAAACAAAAAAATAAGCCTCCATCCTCATTGATCCAAAGTAAGTTCTTGGATTGGGAGATTCACGAGCTCCATTATTTGAGCCTTATAGTTCTAGAGTTTTGGTATTTTATTTTGGTACATTATGTAGTGGTTGTGAGGATGGATTTTTGTGTTGGGATGGGCTTGAGGTTGATAAGGGGTTGGGATTTTTATGGGCTTACATGTGAGATCATTATATGAGAGGAAGGAAACTAAGATAGAAAGACTCTTATTTTTGGGGAGTCATAAGGAGAACTGATGTTCATGTTTAAGAGGTAATGTTGCAACTGATGGTGTTATCCCAGTTCAGCATTGGAGCTTATTAGGCATGCTGCATTCTCATATTTTTTGCTTTGTTGTTTTATCCAGGGTTACAAAAGACCCTACATCCTAAGGGTTGCTAAACACCCTATTGCTACCCACCATGAAAAGCAAGCTTGGGGTCTGTTGCTTGCTTATTCACGTTTTCTATCCTACATGTTTGTATTGATTTAGCTTGATTATGCATGGTAATTTTCATTTTATAGTTGAATATGTACATTGTTGTTTTATTGAAAAAGGGAAAGAAAACATGCTTGATAAGAGAAAAGCCCGGCTAGGTTGAAAATCCGAAAGGGCGACCTAGGCAAAAGAGCGGCATGAGTGGGTGAGTAAGTGAGATTTGAAAACGTAAATGAGTGACTAGGGGGAAAACCCAAAAATGAGCCTCTAGGCAAAATGAGAGAAAAAAAGAAATACATTGCTTACCTATTTTGCATTTTGTTTGGGGGTTGGCGACATTAGAAGTAGGAGATATAAGGAAGGTATTTGGGTAGGCCACAATTGGAGGGATAAGTAGTAGATTTTCATTTTCATTTTAATTTCTCACATTTACATTTTTGGGAGCCATAAGAAGGTTGAAGAATTGAGATTTTGATCTTCATGTCTATCTTTATATTTATATTTATATTGTGCGTTGTGTTAGCCAAGCGAAGGGATTAAGTGGTATGAATGCTTTGGACTCTTGGCGAACACCGGGAATTAGAGGCGTTTAGGAAAGGAAGGCATAAGAAGTAGTTTAGGATTTGGAGACCATGTCTTGGCCTTGTTTTACTTGTGTTTTCACTTTGATTCGCTCGAGGACTAGCAAAGGCTAAGCAGGGGGGAGTTTGATAAGTGCAATTATTTGCACTTATCTGTGTCATTTTTATGCTTCTTTTATGTCGTTTTAGTGGGTTTAGGTAATATTTTTAGTATTTTATGATAATTTTGTCTCACGAGTTTATTGAAGTATTTCGTATGAATTTTGAGGCAAAATTAGAGTTTTT
Organism: Amaranthus cruentus; assembly: GCA_019425755.1. NCBI lineage: Eukaryota > Viridiplantae > Streptophyta > Magnoliopsida > Caryophyllales > Amaranthaceae > Amaranthus > Amaranthus cruentus. The sequence goes on from CM033455.1 coordinate 16,711,735, forward strand.
ATAGGTTTTGGAATAATAAGAGGGTGAAGGCCTAGAGAAACGGCCTAAGATCCCTTTGCTAAGTGGAGAGACGGCCTAAGATCCCTTTACTAAGTGAAGAAACGGCCTAAGTTAAATTCTTTCTAGTTTAACTTATAGAACGAAAGTTTGATGATTAATACTAGTTGGTCTTAAATCGATATTAATCAATAGAGCGGAAGCTTGAGATTAATTAGATCACGTTTAATTATGTCGATGACTCCATACAATCATGAGAGTAATTGAATTTAATGTTAGAATTAGGTGACACCCGACGCCCTAGAGTATGTTATATTATTGTTTTTACACCATTATCATTACTTGCTTTAGTTTAAACGCATCTTAGGATTAGATTTTTACCACATATCTTGTTTCACCATTGTCTTGTTGCGGTATATAAAATTTGCCTATAGCCACCACATGTTTAGAATTTAAGCCCCCTAGTAGGATGTATCATGATTTGTGCCTTCGCAAATTCTACATGAAAAGGGCGTCTCATTCACTGAAGATACATTGAAACTACCTTGAGCCACCTTGAACTTGGACAATTTCTTATTCATGATCGCGTCAATTTTAGCACCAATAGAGCCCAAATTACTCGTATCAGTCATGCCCTTAGGTATTCCATTACCCCTTGCTCCTCTCCAAGAGCTATTAATGGCCACCTCTTCAATATTTGCCTTCACTTGATTGCATGAAACTTTTGAGAGTTGTCCACAAACCACCGAGTGTAAAAGTGCCTTGGTGGAGTTAATGTTGTCAGGATCGTAATTCTACTTTGGATCGGAAGGGGCTCATAGAATCGGATCGTAAGATCGACCGATCTTACAAATTTTGCATATTTAAGGTATCATTATTATCTATGATTATTGTTATGTCATTTTTTATTGTATAAAACACTTAAACATACCAAGTACATATAATTTGGACATTGTATATATCATTTTCATAGTTACTCGACCATTATTAAAATTTAAAGTAAACAAGGAATAAAGTTTTCAACTAAGAGAATAAAAAGTGCTTAATACATATTACTAAAAATTCAAAGTACAAATTTTAAAGCAATTAAAAAATACATTTTACTAAGAAATACTAGATACAAATAGCTCAATCATCGTATCCAAAGCTTCCATCACTTCCTATATTAGTTGATGCGGTAGGTGCCACGACATTTACATCATCATCATCACCCAAATCACCTTCATCAAATGGTTTAGGCGTAACTACTTCATCATCACTTAGCCATTGCACTTCAATATCTTCATCTTTGTGAAATAAAAAACAATAAATATAAAAAAGGTAAGATTTTAAAGTAAAGTATTAGCAAGCTAAAAAGATTAAGGAAAAAGTCATACCTTCATTGTCATTGAAGTCTCCATCATTCATTTCATTTCCTGTTTGTGCTACCGATCGAATACAGTTCTATCTAGCACATTCAACCAATGTCCATCAAATGGGAGAACAAGATCTTAAATTTCAGCTATCATTCATCATCACATGGTAAATCGTCTAAAACAATGGGTGATTGTATCATTGTTGCACATTTTCGTTTCTCATGTTTGCGCTTCAATGGTAAGATACTTTGTTTGAGGGGGAGGTATCCTTTGATACCTCATTAAACACTTGTGTGATTGTTTTTGGTTCTCTTGATTATTTCTCTGTTTTTCCTTCTCAATTTCTTCCATAGTTCTACCATTTGAGGGTCCAAGACCTCCTCTTTCAATTGGTATCAGAGCTTGGTGTTATTCCTAGGGGTATTCAGTGAGGGAAGGCTTGGAGATAGGTAGAAGAAAGATGGTTGAAGTTGAGAAGTGTTTGAATGGTTTGTTGAAGCCATTAGGGTTTGTTGAAACTTTGGGTGAGAGAAAATCAGTGGGTAATCAAGAGATGGAGAGATTGTTAATGGAGTTCTCAAGAGAGAAGGAGGGCTTATTAACAATGGTGGTAGAGCAAAGGCTAATGATTGAGTCTTTGTTATTGAGAGTTGAAAAACTTGAGGGAGCTACTAAGGGTAGTAGCATTGTTGTTGAAGTACCATGTATGAAGGTTGATGATGCTTCATCTTTGGGAGATGGAAAGGTCATCAAGAGAAATCCATCCAAAAAGAGGGAAATCGGAGTTAAGAAGGCAAGAGTTGATTATGGGGATAGAGTGTGCTTTCATTGCCACAAGAGAGGCCATATTCAATATACTTGCAACAAGTTGAAGAAGGACCTTAAAAGCTTGAAGCTTTTAAGGGAGATGAAAAAGCCAACTATGGAGGTTGGTGATGATGAGAAGCTCAAAGGGAAGAAGAGGGTTCTTCCACTTGAGAAGGTGAAAAAGGCAACAACTTTGGTGAAAGGAGTTGCAAAGAAGAAGGTGCTCCCAAACCTTGATGTGGGTCTTGTGAAGAAGACCAAGAGTGATGATGAGGTTGGTCATGTGCTATTGGCCAAGTGTGATGATGTTGGTGATTGGGTGTTTGACTCCGTACACCCATATCATATTTGTAGAGATAAGAGCTTGTTTACAAGAGTGATGGCTTGTGAGCATGAGAGAGTGACCTTGCCTAGTGGCGAGGAAGTTGTGATTGAGGCCATTGGTGAAGTGCATTTGAGAATGCACAATGGCATTGTGAGGAAGCTTAGGGATGTGAGGTACATTCCTAAGATGATGAGGAACCTAATCTCATGTAGGAGATTAGAGAAGATTGGGTACACCATGAAGACTCAAGGTGATGGAGTCTTGAAGGTGGCAAAGAGGTGCTTGGTGCACTTGATTGGTGTGATGGGCAACAATGGCCATGTGTTGCTAATGAGTGGAGGATTGCATCATGTTGAGAGGGGTGCAAGTCCTAAGTCACTAAGGAGAGTGACATTTGTTGATGGTGCCCACAATGATAAGTGGTGCACAAAGAGAGTTGATGATGGGTTTGGTCTTGAGGCGGAGCCAAGACCCAAATCCTATGTTGATGTGTTGATTGGGACACCAAGGGTGGTGTCACAAGTTGATGATGTGAGATTTGGGCTTGAGAGGGAGATTGTTAGAGCAAGACCCAATTCTCACATATGTGGAGGGTCTTCGGAGTGCCGTGATGAGGGTGCGACGAAGAACAAGTGTATTGATCATGTGATGATCTATGATGATGGATTGAGGATGGTTGAACATGGGATGAGATGTTCAAACATCAAGGCAGCAGCAAGATGTTCGACCAAGTCGAGCTGAGGAAGGAAGGTCGAGCGTGCAGCTCGAGCAAGAGAACAAAAACGAGACAGAAGCAGCAGAAGAGGTCGCTCGACCGGGTCGAGCGGGTCGGCTCGACCGAGCGAAGGTCTCTGACGCGTGTTCTGTTTTCTTGCGGGTTTATTTGGGCTTTAAGCCCTTTTGTGTTAGGTCATTCTAATTGGTCTTAGGGCTATATAAGGGTCCTTAGAACTACATTAGAAGAAGGTGGAGAGACTAATACACTAAGAGAGAGTTAGGGTTTGAGAACCATAAGGGCTTTCTTCTTCTTTGTATTAGTTTAGGGTTTAACTCCATTGTTAAATGGGTTCACTAACTTGAGAGGTTGTTCTCAAGTGTGTGAGTTGAATCATTGATGTAATGTTGATTATATTAATGGTAAGATACTTTGTTTGAGGGGGAGGTATCCTTTGATACCTCATTAAACACTTGTGTGATTGTTTTGGTTCTCTTGATTATTTCTCTGTTTTTCCTTCTCAATTTCTTCCATAGTTCTACCATTTGAGGGTCCAAGACGTCCTCTTTCAATTTTATTATTGCATTTTTATTCGTACAAACATCAAGTTCATATTGTTTGCGTAATTTATTTCACAAGACTTCACATACTTTCAATCTTGGTGGTATTGGAGATTGAAACACAACGTTCGATCCCTAATACGTCATCGTTTTCAATTGGTATCAGAGCCAAGTCGTTATTATCATCGTGTAGAGGTCGTATTGGTGTAACATGGCAACAATGAAACTCGATATTGAAAAGTTTGATAGGAGCATGAATTATGGCAAGTCAAAATGAAAGCAATATTGATACAAAATGGAGTGCATAAAGCACTTGATGGTAAAGAGAAGATGCCCGAAGGCACAAGTGAGGCGAGATGGGAAGAAATGGATGCGAAGGCTCTTTCCGCCATACAACTTTGTCTCTCTAATGAAGTTTTGAGAGATGTTGTAAAGGAGGTAACTTCTAAAGGCATTTGGGAAAAATTGGAATCACTCTACATGGAAAAGAGTGTTACCAATCGACTTTTGTTAAAGAGTCGTTTGTATGATCTCCGATTGCAATAAGGGAAGCCGATGAAACCGCACCTAGATGAATTTTACTCAATAATTATGGATTTGCAAAATATTGATGTAAAAGTGGATGATGAGGACTTGGCCATCTTATTGTTGGTTTCACTACCACCTTCGTTTAAGCATTTTAGGGAAACCTTATTATATGGAAGAGACACATTGACTAGTGAGGATGTTAGAAAGGCTTTAACACAAAAGGACCTTATTGATTCTCAATTTGCTCAAAAGGAGTCCACGGATTCCAATGATGCTTTGTTTGTGAAGGATGCGGGTAGGAACAAAAGGGGGATGACTTGCAACTTTTGTAAGAAGAAAGGTCACCTCAAGAAAGATTGTTGGAAATTAAAATCCAAACAATCTGATGAAAGCAAGTCCAATAAAGTTATCGCCGCCGAAGCTAGCTATGTTGAAGGTGAGATATATGATGTTGGTGCTCTCGTTGTTACTAGTGAATACAAGGGTGGTGACTCATGGATTTTGGATTCGGGGTGTTCAAGACACATGACTTTTTAACTCTAATTTCTTCTCAACTTATCAAAAGGTTGATGGAGGGAAAGTCACTATGGGCAATGAAGCTAGTTGTCCGATAGTTGGTATTGGAGATGTTAAATTTGTCATGTTTGATGGTGTTGAAATAACATTAACCGGAGTCCTTCATGTTCCAGGTATGAGTAAGAAATTAATTTCCCTTAGTATTTTGGATAAAGAAGGTTATAGATGCATTGGTGAAGGTGGAGTTTTGAAGGTTGGCAAGGGTCCTAATTTGATCATGAAAGGATCCATAAAATATAGCTTGTATATGCTTGTGGGTTCAACCTTAATTAGTTCGGCATGTGTCTCCACAACTTCAACCAAGCATAAAATTGATGATGATGTTACTTCTTTAAATAACGATGGTTCGAGAATAATTCCAACATACCCCAATGAGTCCATGGGATATGTGGACTTGATTGGTAATTGATTCATACTCTTTTGGGAGCCCTTTGTGGGCATTTTAGTGCATGTGTTATGTTTAAGCACATGTGTTGTTTTATTTTATGTTTTTTTTATTATTGAGTATGTAATAGTGTAAGTTATTATATTATGTTATGGAGTGAATTAGAGAATGCCATTGACTTGGGTGAACTCAAGTCAAGGTGGTGATTGTTGTGATTAAGTGTGACTTGAGTGCACATGTGTTGTGTGTGCATTCATGAATTGGAATCCTAGAAGGATTAAAGATGGGTGATTAAGTGTTAAGATTAATTGGTGAATTGATTAGACACTTAATTGAGGTTTTTATGATGATTTATGAAGGGTTTTATGATGAGTTATGCAGAAATGAAAAGATGCTCTACTATTCAGGTCGAGCAGAAACTGTCCAGGAGGGATCTTGTGGTCGCTCGACCTCCTCTCGACCTGCCGCTCGACCGAGCGGATCCGCTCGACCTGAGCTAAAATGTTCTGTTTGGTCGAGCTACAAGTTAGGATGCATCTAGTAGCTTATGTTTCTCCGCTCGACCAGACCGCTCGATCCCCTTGGTCCGCTCGACCGGTCGAGCGGTTCTTCTGACAGCATAGGATGTTGTTTTTGACGGATCAATTGCTTGGAGAGAGTTACTACTCATTAAACACAGCTGATAAATGGTGTTAATTGTGTTATTTAATCATAGTATTAATCTTGTGTAACTCCTATAGCTTCTAGCACTATAAATAGAGCACTTGTGTAATCATCAAAATACATCCACAAAATACCCAAGCCAAACACTAGCCTTAATCTCTTCTTTTATTGTAATTCTCAATTGTTAATATAAGAGATACTACACCGGAGGACATAGCCTAAATTGGGTGAACCTCGTAAACATTTGTGTCATTTTATTAATGCTTTTTTATTCCTACAAACATCAAGTTCATATTGTTTGCGTAATTTGTTTCACAAGACTTCACATACTTTCGATCTTGGTGGTATTGGAGATTGAAACACAACGTTCGATCCCTAATACGTCATCGTTTTCACTACAAATTAACTATCAGAATTAAGAAGGAACCTATGCTCTAGCTAAAATTACAACGATAATGCATGTTGTCCAAGAAATTGTTGCACACTAAGCTATAAAGAGCCAACAGAACATGCTAAACCTTTAACTTTTACTATATCACAATGATATTTGTAAAGTGGCCAATGGGAAAAATAAAGACGCATGAAACAGGAGACAGTGAGCAGTGGCTGAACAAAAGAGAAGCTGAGGGAAGAGGGAGAAAAAGAGATTCAACATATGAAACAACTAACAAGCAAGTCACCCGTTATTACTTTCAAAGTCCAAGTATGGTGCCATCCTGAAAATTGAATGGGAACCATGAATATCATCCATTTTTGTACAAAAACATACAATTTCAACCCAAACAAGAAAACAGATGAAGTCTAAAGCTAAGCATCAAAAACTTAAACAATTAAAAATTTTGCTTGTATATTCTTCAATTACTTTTAGTTGTTGTTGTGTACTTCCAGCATGCCAATGTAATATACAGTAGTCATATACATTTCCCGGTGCTACTACCTTTAGACCATGTCATGTAACTTGATTGCGAATGCTTTTTTTATTGCTTTGTTGTTTGATTTAGTCTTGGTGGAGAGTGTTGCAGCTGGTTGTTTGTTGGATGTGGTTTCGCATATTACTTGTATAAATAAATCAAACAGTTATATGTGAAATCATTTTCTCTTCTTTGTATTTGATACTGATTCACTTGAGCATTCTTCTTGATACTGATTCAGCTTTGTTGCTGCAGGTATGCTCGTTGCACTCGATTTGTCTCATTGGGTAAGATAAACTTTTCAAGAAAAATATAAATATATATAGATCTAATTGTAGAATAGTCTCATCATGTACTCAATACATTCCATATTATTGTCTAGGGCTGAACAAAGTTTGGTCTAAACCGTAAACCAAACCAGATCGAACCGAAATTTTAGTATTTGGTCTGGTCTACGGTTTAAATGGTCTGGTCTGGTTTTTTTTCAAATCAAATTACGGTTTACGGTCTGGTCTCGATTTTTAAATCTTTCAGACCAGACCGGACCGCAAACCGTACTATGGTCGAAAATCATAATTTTGTATTTAAAAAATTAAGTTGCTACCTAGATATTTTAAGATGTAGTTATTTTTATATAGCAATACATACTTGAATGATGTTAATATTATCAACTGAATACAAATTATTATATTTATTAATTGTAAGTGTGAAATATTTGTATAAATACATGTATTAATTTGGATAAAAATATAAAAATGCCAAACAGTAGACCGGACCAGACCGGACCGTTGTAAAACGGTTTGGTCCGATCCGGTCTGGTGATTTAAACGGTCTGGTCCGTCTGGAAAATTTCCAGACCGGAATTTCTGATTTGGTCTGATTTTAGTGTCAGGCCAGACCAAACCGGACCGTGTTCACCCCTATTATTGTCTACAATATACTGTAAAAGCAGAAACAACAAAAATATCATTATTTTAAATTAATGCCAAAACAATAACTACACTTAAAAATTTGTAACTAAACTTAAATAGTACTTGATAATAGAAAGAAGGAAGTACTTCACTAACAATAATATATTGTTTGATGCACTACCTCCAGCATATTATGTGCATCTTGCAACTTACAGAGCTTGATTCTACATGTAATCTGTTAGTTCTGATAGCTCAGGAGGATCACATAATTCACGCACGAACAACGACCAAAACATTCGCCTATTGCCAGAATTGAAGGCTAGGGATTAAAGCAAAAGCCCTTGCACCTGAGCATCAAATTAATTTTCTCTTGGACATTCTTGAAGAGGCTATGCTGCTAGAGGTAGGGCTCTGTTGATTATACTTTATTTTTTCTAGTGATACTAATCAATCCAAATATCATAATCCAAGAAAAGCAAGTATACGGTGCTTATTTAAGTGCCTTTAAAAATCTATTTTAAACCTTTCTATACACATAATTTTCCCAATCTAAACTTGGAACAATGAATCGTATACTTCCCTTGTTCCACTAAATTACATTAATTGATTCCAAAAATTCTTGCATGCATAATTGAGTTAAATAATGCAATTTCAATGTGACGGAGATTATCATCTAACACACCTAGAGAAATCAAACTCTTCTTCTATAATGGAGCATGTGACATGTCTAACTGGAAAAACTCAACAATCAAATTGGGAAGGGATTTGGTAATTTCTGGCTTGACTCTAAGCAATCATTTTTATGTCTTTTAGTGCAAAGATGTTGTTTTGCAAATACATTGAATGAGTATATTGTGCAGACATTCTGTTTGCATATAAAAGTTCTAAGGAAGATGCGTATTCAAAAACTCAACTTCAACTTGCCATCTCAATTCACGATTCCTTTGCTCTTTACCCTTTTATTATTTATTCCTTCTGCATCTCACATTCACTGCATGTCATTCTTTGTGCAGTGGTTGATATGTGGTTGATATCATTTTATAGAAATTTGTGACATAAATGGAAATTGTTTAGTCAAGATGCAGTGATCAAGATAATTCTAGAGACAGTAAAGAGAGATACTCATCAAAATAGAAGCATAAAGGCTATACCTGGTAGAGAAAGGATCAAATTCTGCAGATAAGAACAAGCATAAGGTTCCTTAAAAATCTCACAATGTTACAATCTGTTGACTCAAGTCCTTGATAGCTGCAAATAAGGAATGATAGATTGGAACATAAAAAGCAACTAAGTTCATAAGCGCAAACTAAAGGTTGAGTAAAACAACAAATGGCTAAAATATCCCAAAAACAAACCCTACAAAACCCAGTAAATAAACCTGGTAAGCTAAAACTAAAACTAAAACTAAAACTACATCAAAGAGAATTAAAATGTAAAGAAAAACATTAATTCAAGACAAATCTCTCATTTGAAACCTGGTAAGCAAAAGAAAACAATCCCTACGAAACCCACTAAGTAAACCCAAAAATTGAGGCACTTCTGAAGAACATACATTAATTCATACCCTAAATTTTCATCAAATAAAACCGAAATAAAAACAAAACTAACCCTATATTTTCATCAAATAAAAATGAAAGTAACCCTAATTTTTCATCAATATAAAACAAAAACCCTAAGTTGATGGTGAATCTACACAAAAATCCCAAAAATTAAGTTCAAAACAAAATTAAATAAAAACCCTAAATAAAAAAGAACCCTATTTTGTCGTTTGAAAATCCAAAGTAAAAAGCTGAATTTTCATTTGAAAGCTAAATTTTCATTAAAATATCAATGAGAACCCTGAATTTGCATCAATAAAAAACATGACTAACCCAATGATTATAACCATTAGTGGTGGCATACAATAACGTAACCTAGTTACCATAGTCCGCATTTACCAATTTTTAGCTTCACAAGTAGAAAAAGTAGAAAGATTCCAGGCTAGAAAACTTTGATAAATTTCCTCTTCTCAAAAGAGGATTAATAATGATACAATTAAAACATCATATAATCTTAATAACATTAAATTCTAATATCAAACCATGATAAAGAGGAAAACGATCATTTCATATAGCTTATTAAATGTCGCTGCCACCGGAGCATTTGTCGCCTTCACAAGTCGACCATTAACACCATTGCTAGCAATTGCTCCTCGATCCAAATAATTTATCAAGTTAATCACACAAAATATTACCATTAACCTATACAAGGGACATAATGAGCTCTCAAACACAGAAATCTGCAATCTTGCTCAATAGACAAACATCAACAACAAAATGAAGTATCACACTGAACTTAGCAAATCTCCAATCACAATTTTAGAAAGCATAAGTTCACCATTACATCACACTCACCCAAGTTCAAGTAATGGTGAGCATAAGATGTGTCTTGTGCGCAAGAGATTAGACTATGTAGCCCTAACTATATAATCCATCAGTCGACAAAGTTTAAAAAAAGGCCACAAAACCAAATAATTCGACAATTGAACATTGAACAAGTAGTAAACTAAAAAATCAAAAAAGCCAACAAAATCAAATCATTAAAACCTCAACAAACCCTAAACATAGAAACCGAGAAACCCATTGCAAATCAAATCGAATTCAAACTTCAGGCAAAATTCATGATTATATCCCATATTCAAATATATACTCCCTCTTATTCATTATTATTGTCTCATTTGATTTTGCATATTTGTCAATATTCATACTAAATTAAATTATAAAAATTGATATAAATAAAATTAACATTGATACGAATCAAACAAGAACGTAGTAGACTATATTTAACTTATATAAGAATAAAATACAAATAAAAGAGTAATCGATATATAGTATAAAAAATAACAAATAGAATAATAACAGTAAATAAGAGGGACTATATAGTTTTTGAATTTCCAAATCAAATTCAAGCAAGTTTGACAAGATTAAATGAGAACTCAAGTCATCATAGGTAGAATAGTCTTGATTTGGTCAGAGGATCTAGAAGTACAAGTCCGCAAATGTAAGGAATTTAAGTATGAAGAGAGCATATTTCGATAATTCAAAAATCCTAATATATTACAGAGTGTGCTTTGTTTAATTCTTCATATCTTTATTACTTTTTTTTATTTCTTTTGATTGCTTGGTTCAGATTCCTAATATATGAATTGTATTATTTCTGGAAGTAGAACTAACTCATATAGCCTAAAACCCAAAACAGTGAATTACTGTATGAATACAACAAAAATAGTAACCAACGAAACTAACCCTAAATCCTCCATATATAAAAACAAAAACCCTAAATTGATGGTGAATCTACACAAAGTAAAAAATAAATGAAAACCCTAAATTTTAAATCCCAGTAAAAAATGAACAAAAATCCCAAAAACTAATTTCATACCCAAAAATAAATGAAAACCCTAAATTTTCAATCAAAATACATAAAAGACCAAATTAGAATGTCATTTTAAAAAAAAAATCGAAACTAACCTTGAGAAATCAGATAGAGTGGTGAACGAAGAAACAATGGTGAACCAATTCGTATCAATTTAAAAAGATGGTGAATGAAGAAATCAGAGAATGGCACGACGAAGTTGTTGATAATCAAAATTGTAAATAAAAAGACTTAGGATTTCACGAGCACATATATCAATGTAGTAATCCTGCAGAAAAGGGGTCAATGATTAGAACGTGGATTCAAATGATGGTCTTGATAACTAAAACACTCTAGTATTTCCTCCGTTCCATAATACTTGCTACATTTTACTTTTTTACGCAATTCAATGCACAATTTTGATCATTAATATTTTAAACTACACTTATCTAAAAATTATAAAATTTAATATTATGAAAGTATGCGATTAGATGATTCAAACAAGATCCCATTTGACTATATTTTTACTTACACATTAGTCGCAATATGTAAAATAAGCTTGAACGATAAATAGTGCACAAAATCGAAATGTAGCAAGTATTTCGGAATGGAGGAAGTATAAACAAAATTAAAAGTAAGAATAACCAGCAACTAAATTTAACTATCTCTAGGTTCACTTAATTTAATGCTTTGACATGAACTGGAAACATAGCAACACATTAGTTTGCTCTTCAAAGTTCACTATCCCAAAATTCAATTGCATAAGAACAGATGAAAAAGTGTGCAAAAAAAGCTTTTTTTAGCACAAGATTTTTTATATACATAGTGAATTGGGTTAGTTGATTAAAACCCTATTAATAGTGAATTGTATCATGTAAAATAGAAAAGAATTGCAGTTTCGCACACAGAAAAGTGAGTAAAAAGCCCATCCTATTGTATTATCCTCAATTTGCGAGTAGCTAACTGGCTACGATTAATGCTAAGTCCCAAACCCTCCTTGATTTAGCCAACAACCTCAAAACTCAAAGACCCATGACAAAAAAACCAATCTCAAATGCATCACAGATAGCATGACTTCATCATTCAAAGCAATAAGATAAACTTAATTAAAAAAATAAACAATAATTAAATTCATTGAAACAATAAGACAATCACTTGGTGAGAAGTGAGCACTATAATGGTGTAAGTGTGTAACATCAATAACAATAATTCATCCACTAATGAGAAGAAAAAACAAACAAGAACCAAAAAACACATATTGCTTCTACATGTATAACATATGTCAATTTCTTAAAGCTTCTTGCCTTAAGAAAAATTTCACTTACAAACTAAAAGAAAATAGGAGAAATTTGGAGAAAATGATCCCATCATTACCTGGAGATTGCAATTTGATGTTCATCCATAAAGATGGAGAAAACGGAAGAGAGAGAAAGAGAAATGAGGAAAGTGTGATTACAAAGAATGAAATGAGGCAGCAAAGAAACTGGAAATTGCAATCTGACGTGGAAAAGCTACTGTTCACAATAAACAGTATTCCAGTGTTGCAAATGTTTTATAGTTAGAGGATTATATGTGATACTAGGATAGAAACTCGTGCAATGCATGAATTTTTAAATACGTTGATATTTTAGTGAAATTTTATACGAACGAAAATATTAAATGAAGGTGCATAATAAATTATTTAGATACATACATTGTAATTAAAAAAAGAATTAAATATAAAAAACACAAAATAGGTTGTTAATGAAGAGTTTATAAGTTTTGAAACAACTCTTTATATACTACATTCTCATTACGATACGATGACATATTTCACCTCTTGTTTGAAACACCTCTTCTTAATCCAAGACTAATGATATAGTTATTTTATTAATTACCAATTTCCGCGTAATGAGTTTTTGAAATATGCGTTAACGTATTGTTATTGCATACCACTTCAATTCTTCATTTTGGCATACTGCAATATCATAATAACTCTTTCATTCACAATTTCTCTGTGCTTGATGTGTTCATAAGCCCTTTTAGCAAATTGATCCCAAAGTCTTACACCCAATTTAATTCCTCTAATTTGGTAAAAGTAATAAAAACTAAGTCAAATAATAAATATGTTGAATATATTATTCACCAACACTGAAGTTTGAGAAAAGAGAAATGATATGAGCAAATAATTAAGTTGGTCAAATGATGTAGTTATATTGTAGTTCATGTCATTGTATTGAAAGACACTTTCTATTTTTGTTAACTTATAAAATTGATTAAATTGAAATTCCTTCAATTAATAATCCTGTCATTAATACAAATCATAATTATTTATTTTTGTAAAAGAATAAAATTGTCTGAATTGAAATTCTTGCAATTATTACTCCTGCCACTATTATGAATCCAACGTTTTATTTTGTAAAAGAATAAAATTGACTGAATTGAAAATCCTGCAATTAATATTTCTGTCATTAATATTTATGCCATTAATATAAATCCAAATTTTTATATTTGTAAAGAATAAACTTGACTGAATTGGAATTCCTGCAATTATTCCTGCCATTAATATGAATGCAACATTTTATTTCCGTAAATGATTAAATTTGACTGAATTGAAAATCATGCAATTAATATCCCTGCCATAAATATTCTGATAATGCTGGCCAATAAAAAAACTACACATGGCACTCTCTTATTCAATCTCATAATGCTGGCCATTGTAGTAAAAGTCAATATTTATTTTTGTAAAGAATAAAATTGTTAGAATTGGAATTTATGCAATTATTATTCTTGCTATGCTATTATGAAACCAGCGTTTTATATTTTTAATAGAATAGAATTGAATTTCTTGTCATTTATATTTATGCCTTTTATTGCTGCATTTATTAAAATAAAATTTGTATTGACATTCATGCAATGTTTGCCATCAATATGAAGCAAACCGTATTTAAATATTCCTGGCCAATTATTCTTGCCATTTATATGAATCAAACTTTTTTTTTGAAAAAGATAAAAATTCACTGAATTGTAAATCATTTAATTAATACTCCTGCCGTAAATACTCTTATAATGTTGGCCAATAAAATAATTACAAATGTCACTCTCATATTCACTCTAATTTTCTATACTATACATCAAAATTAATATAGTGTATGATTGGTTTCTTTATTATCTAATGTTTTATTTGCATTACGGTTATTTGCATCGGCATTGATTAAACACATATTGGGGTTGATATTTTGATAGCGAAATATTTGGGAGATAATGTAGTGATAACAAATCTTATGGCGTAGGGTATTATCATCAAATTGCTTTATTTTATTGGTGTTAATGACAACGGCCCATGAACACTTTCGAGTCTGTAGAACATTTCGTGTCTAATAATCCTAAGTTTATAATCACTAAGTACTACTAAAATAGTAAGATAATATGTATTAAATTATGTGGTCCAAAAAGGGGTTCAAAGGAAAGGACAAAAGAACATTTGGAAAACCGAGTCAGCAGAAAAAGCCGACTCGGCTTTCACTTTTTGGTGCCTAAAGTCGACTCGGCTTTAGGTACTGGAAATGTGATTTTGTCCAGCAGCTAAAGCCGAGTCGGTTGTGCTAGTCTTTGGAGGAAAAGTCAACTCGGATTTTTCCTATGTTTTGACGTTGGATTATTTCGGTTTTCTTTGAGTGAATGCTTTGGATTCCTATACTTATGGCTATTGATTTATGGAGTTATAAGGAATATTATGGAGTTTAATACTCATGAATGCCAAAGATTAATGGTATTGAATTGGATGATCATCAATATGATCATTATGAGTGATTAATTGGGTCATGACCCTTAGCTATGCTCTTGTAGTATAAATAGGGTCTTGATAATCTTTTGTGAATTCTTCTCCTCTAATTCTCTTTTGCTTATGTTCTTTTTAAGAGAATAATTAACTCTTGTTTAGAGCTACCAAACCTTATAGTTTTCTAAACACATTGTTGTTAAGTGGCACACTCTAAGTACTAAGAATGGGTTGTGTTGTTTATATCTCATTATGTATTTCCAAACATCGAACCAAGTACCTTTGTGGGGGAAATATCACAAAAGGAAGTGATCACACGCCTACAACAAGTATCAAGCTTCCGGATAACGGTTGTCGTTACAAAACAATCTTCAAGTTATTTTAGCATTGTTATTTGTAATTTTATTTTGTCATCAACAAAGGGATAAATACAAATTCTCATTTGTAATTTGTATTTGCATTATTTAGTCTTAATAATCTTTTGTGATAATATCTTCGGGATGGCAACTATCAAAGATTTTACATCTAACTTTGTTAAGTTGGAAAAGTTTTTCGGTGTCGATTTTCGACGTTGGCAAAAGAAGATGATGTTCCTCCTAACAACTTTGAGCGTCAATTACTTGATAAGTTCACCCAAATCGGAGGAGTCGAAAAATGAAACTCTTGAGCAAGCAAGGAAGAGAAGTAAGTGGAAAAATGATGATTTCATGTGTCGGGGTCATATCCTCAATGGAATGCAAGATTCGCGCTTTGACATCTACCAATACGATGAGTCCGCTAAGGAATTGTGGGATGCTTTGGAGAACAAATACATGGCGGAGGATGCAAGTTCCAAAAATTTTCTTGTAAGTAATTTTAATTCTTATAAGATGGTAGAAAACCGCTCTATAATTGATCAATTTCATGAGTTGCAAAGAATGCATTGCTAATCTAAAATTGCATAAAATTGAAATAGATGAAAATTTTCTTGTTTCCAGCACTATAGACAAGTTGCCTCCCTCTTGGAGGGATGTTAGACATGCTTTAAAGCATAGAAGAGAGGAGATTACACTCTCTGATCTTGGAAAACATATTGTTGTTGAGTCTAGCATAAGGATTCAAGAGAATCAGAAGGATGAAAATCCTAATGTTGGAACCATCAACATGGTTGCGGAAGAGAGACCATCCCATTCCGGAGAGAAAAGGAAGAAGGTTGATTCTTCAAAGGGGAAAATCGTTGTCTCAAATACCGAAAAGGTGTGTTGGGAATGTGGTAAGCCTGGACACCGAAAGAAAAATTGTTTTGTTTTCAAGAACAAACAAAAGAACGCAAAGGGGAATGGTCAAGCTTCTACAAGCAAAGACCCTTCCAATCAAGGATGATTCTTTGTCTTAGTGGATTGATTCGGGGGCTTCGAGACATGTGTGTAACTCTACAAGATGGTTCAAAACCTTTCACAAGGTGGTTGATGGAGAGCATCTCTTTATGGGAAACAATGCACCTATCATGGTCTAAGGCAAAGGACAAATTGAGCTATTGTTTACTTCGGGGAATCTCTTAGTTTTAAGGGGTGTTTATTATGCACCCGAAATTAGTAGAAATCTTGTCTCGGGTCCAATTTTGAATCGATTGGGCTACAAATTAGTATTTGAAGCCGATAGGTGTTTATCTCTAAAAATAACTTATTTGTAGGACGTGCTTTCTTATGTAATAGTTTGTTTAAATTGTCTTTGGATTTAATAAGAGCCTTATATGTAATGTTTCAAGCATGAATGATAAGGATGATTTGCATTATTTGTGGCATGTTAGATTAGGACATGTGAATTTTGATAAAGTTTATTTTATGTCTAAGCATGATTTAATTCCTATGTGTGTTAAAATGTCTAAAAATTGCAAAACCTGCATGCTAAATAAGATCCGAGAACACCTTTTAAATGTGTTGAACGGAAATCCGAAATTTTGGAATTAATCCATAGTGATCTTTGTGATTTTCATAGTACATCATCATTGGGAAATAAGAAATATGTCATAACCTTTATTGATGCTTTTTCCAAGTTTTATTATGTATATCTTTTACATACAAAACATGAGGCTCTTGATCACTTTAAGATTTACAAAAATGAAGTAGAAATACAAATTAGTAGTAAACTTAAAAGGTTAAGAACCGATAAAGGAAGTGAATATTATGATCCAAACTATTTTAATTCAATGGGTACTATACATGAAACAACCACCGGATATGCACCATAATCAAATGGTGTGGCGGAGAGAAAAAATTGTACTCTACAAGAGATGGTTAATTCCATGTTATCCTACTCGAGCTTCAGTGATGGATTTTTGGGTGAAGCAATGTTAACGGCTTGTCACATTCTTAACCGAGTTCCAATGAGAATAAATAAGGAGACTCCTTATGAACTTTGGTACAAAAAAAAACCAAAATTAAGTTATCTTAAGGTTTGGGGTTGTAGGGCTATTGTAAGATTGCCCGGTAACAAAAGAAAGAAACTCGGTGAACGAGGGATTGAATGCATTTTTATAGGTTATGCTATTCATAGCAAAACTTATAGGTTCTATGTTATAGAACAAAATGACTATATGTCTATTCATTCGATCATAGAGTCAAGAGATGCAATTTTTGATGAAACTAAATTTTCATCTTTGAGTAGACAAAGAAATCTACAAGTTTGTACCAATTAAAAATGTTGATGATAATCAACAAGGTTCACGTCTAGGTGTTGATGAAAATCAACAATTAGATGAACAAGAATTTGTTGATCCTATTCCCAAACGGAATAAGAGACAACGGAAAGCTAAAAGCTTTGGACCGGACTTCCAAGTATACTTGGTTGAAGGTAATAAAAGTGAAGTATCTTCTAGTGTTCCATATTTATTTAATGTGGAAGGTGACCCATTGACTTATAGCGATGCTATGGCATCACATGATAGAGCTTTTTGGAAAGAGGCTATTGATGATGAGATGTAATCCATCATGGGTAATAACACTTGGGTGTTAGTGGATCTACCTCCTACTTGTAAACCAATAGGTTGCAAGTTGATTTTTCGCAAGAAAATGAAAATTGATGGTACTATTGACAAGTTCAAGGCCCGTTTAGTGGCACAAGGCTTTAGACAAAAGCTTGGTATCGATCATTTCGATACATATGCACCAGTTGCAAGAATAACCACCATTCGGTTATTGGTAGCTTTAGCTACGATCTATCATCTAGAAATACATCAAATGGATGTTAAAACCGCATTTCTATATGGGGAATCAGATGATGAGGTTTATATGAAATAACCCGAAGGGTTTGTTTTGAAAGGACAAGAGCAAAAGGTGTGTAAACTTGTTAAATCCTTATATGGACTTAAACAAGCACCTAAGCAATGGCATCAAAAATTTGACGAAACGATTTTGTCCTTTGGATTCAAATTGAATCAAGTCGATAAGTGCGTTTACAGCAAATTTGATAGCCATGGTAATGGAGTTATCATTTGTCTATATATAGATGATATGCTCATCTTTGGTACTAGTTTAGTACAAGTACAAGAGAAAAGAGATTTTTTGTCTAGGTCCTTTTAGATGAAGGACATTGGGGAGGCCGATGTGATCTTAGGTATTAAGATCATGAGACAAGGTAACCGTATTAAGGTAAGTCAATCTCACTACGTTGAGAAGATACTTAAGCGGTTTAGTATGCTTGATAAAGCACCGGTCTGTACTCCCATGGAACTAGGTATGAAATTTTCCAAACATACCGGTCAACCAATTTCTCAATTGGAGTATTCAAAGGTCATAGGATCTTTGATGTATGCCATGACCTGTACAAGGCCAAACATATCTTTTACGGTTGTTAAACTTAGTAGATTTACAAGCAACCCGAGTCCCCATCATTGGATGGCGATAAGGAGAGTATTAAGATACTTGTTGCGTACCAAGGATTATGGTATAGCTTATAGCAGGGAACCTCCTATTTTTGAAGGTTATTCCGATGCTAGTTGGATCACTTATGAAGAGGATAATTATTTTACTAGTGGTTGGGTGTTTGTTTATGGGTGAGGTGTCATTTCATGGTCTTCTAAGAGACAAACATGTATAGTTGATTCTACTATGTCAGTGGAGTTCATAGCTCTTACTTCAGCATCTAGTGAAGCGGAGTGGTTGTGGAATCTCATGTTTGAGATACCTTTGTTACCTAAATCGATTTCACCGGTGGTGATTCATGCAGATTGCATGACGGCGATAGGTAGGGCTTATAGTCAAGTGTATAATGGTAAGTCTCGTCATATTGCTCTTAGGCACAGCCTAGTGCAAGTACTTATCACTAATGGGGTAATAACTTTTGACTATGTGAACACTAAGTTCAATGTGGCGGATTCGTTTACGAAAGCGATGAGTAGGGATTCAATTGAACAAACATCAATTGCAATTGGATTATGTCAATCAAGATCATTTGGAAAAGCCCAATTTACGCATGAGTAACTTTGTGCCATGAATTTAATGTGATAAAGTCCTTTTTTTGATTTTTTTTAAGCAACAAGTTTAATGACCCATCGTTGCTTTGGACCGTGATGAACGAGGTAGTCGTCCATTGAAAGTTCTCAAGAGAGTAGAAGAGCTCTTGGCGTTGTATCCGGATCACGGGGATATGTTTTATACGTTTTGAGAATTTACCTATATAAGTTTGAAGTGTGGCTGCTTCAAGTAGTCAAGATTGGCATACAGACTATGATAAACTTATGAATAAGATACAGACACGGCCTTATAATGTGTCAGGTTAATGACTTTGTGTTATTAATTTTGTGTGTACTTCATCTTCAAGTGGTTGGATGGGTCATTGGATTCAAATCTGTATGAAAATTAATTCTGGCTCGATCACTTGTGAAGTGTGTTACGCTAGGCGTTAATTCAATCCGAAGGGATATTAGCGTTGATGCATGAAATGCATTATAAGTTTTGTTTAGTAAATGAGAGGCTTATTAAACCCTAAATGGGGGAGGATTGTTGAACATTTAGGGTCTAATAATCCTATGTTTATAATCACTAAGTACTACTAAAATAGTGGGACAATATGTATTAAATTATGTGGTGCAAAATGGGGTTCAAAGGAAAGGACAAAAGAACATTTGGAAAACCGAGTCAGCAAAAAAAGCCGACTCGGCTTTCACTTTTTGGGGCCTAAAGTCGACTCGGCTTTAGGTACTGGAAATGTGATTTTGTCCAGCAGCTAAAGCCAAGCCAGCTGTGCTGGTCTTTGGACGAAAAGCCGACTCGGCTTTTTCCTCTGTTTTGACCGTTGGATTATTTCGATTTTCTTTGAGTGAATGCTTTGGATTCCTATACTTATGGCTCTTGATTTCTAGAGTTATAAGGAATATTAAGGAGTATAATACTCATGAATGCCAAAGATTAATGGTATTGAATTAGATGATCATCAATATGATCATTATGAGTGATTAATTGGGTCATGACCCTTAGCTATGCTCTTGTAGTATAAATGGGGTCTTAATGTTGAGTCGAAGGCACACCTTTTCTGAATTCCACTCTAGTTCTCTTTTGCTTGTGTTATTTTCAAGAGAGTAATTAACTCTTGTTTAGAGCTACCAAACCTTATAGTTTTCTAAACACATTGTTGTTATGTGGCACACTCTAAGTACTAAGAGTGTATTGTGTTGTTTGTATCTCATTGTGAATTTCCAAACATCAACCCAAGTACCTTTGTGGGGGAAATATCACAAAAGGAAAGTGATCACGCGCCTACAATAAGTATCAAGCTTCTGGGTAACGGTTGTCGTTACAAAACAATCTTCAAGTTATTTTAGCATTGTTTTTGTAATTTTATTTTGTCATCAACAAAGGGATAAATACAAATTCCCGTTTGTAATTTGTATTTGCATTATTGAGTCTTAATAGAGTCTTAGACAAATTGT
This sequence comes from Amaranthus cruentus, assembly GCA_019425755.1. Classification (NCBI taxonomy): domain Eukaryota; kingdom Viridiplantae; phylum Streptophyta; class Magnoliopsida; order Caryophyllales; family Amaranthaceae; genus Amaranthus; species Amaranthus cruentus. Next base: position 16,732,526 of record CM033455.1, read on the forward strand.
TTTATTTCATATGGTGTTCATTTGCAAGGGTCGCTTGGATTGCGTTTCTATGCTACAAGATTGTTATAAAAATAGTGGAGTAAAATCATCTTTATGGTAGTTATAACAATGGTAGAATGGCATACCACAATAAAATTATTATCATTATTATCATTATTTGAACAAGAACAAATTTCATTGATCAAACTAAGACAAATACAAAACAAAGCCCAGGAAAACCAACTCCTTTTTATAAGTTCCATCAGTATGAAAGTAGCGCCCACCTCCGAGGAAGGGTTGCACCACCTTACTTTTCATATGCATAAAAGAGAAGGAGGCACTTAAGGGATAAACAGAGAAACTTAAACATCAAAGATTTTTCTAAACCACGTTTGACAACTCCCTAAAGGGTACGAACTTGTGAGCCGTATCCTCACTTCTTGGATCGTTTTAGTGACGACAGCAATAGTGCTCATACTAAACACCCAAACAACTTCATTTTGGGTTCTCCACACCACATAGGTAAGACTACAGATACTAGTGAGGATCAAATTTCCGCGGAATCTAGAACCCCTCCATTTCATGGAACAAATACGGTGTAGATCATGTGGGATTCGAATAGCTAACTAATTCTTAATAACCTGCAAACATTGCATGCTGAAAGCACATTGAAAGATGAGGTGATCAATAGACACAAGAGAAGCAATGCACCTACGGCATACATTTTATGACACCGATTTGAGCCAATTTAACCTTAGTTCTGAGGCTTTTGGACATAGCAAGCCATAGGATAGAACGCTCTCTATGGGTAGATTCACGATTCCAAACACGCTTATCCCATCGGACTCTAGGGGATGTATCAAGGTAGTGCATAAACACCTCATGGATCTGGTATTTCTACTTGCACATCCACTCACCCAACTGAAGTTTTACAGAACATAACCTCTTAAATGCCCAAATATACGTTGTAGGATGATTGAAGAGCATCTAATTTGCACCTTTCGTCTAAACTTCATGGACCCATTTGAACCAGAGGGACTCCTGTAGGATATATATATATATATATATTATATATATATATCATTTAGGATCAAATAAGAAGGATTTTAAAATGAGAAGGATGAGAAGGATTTTGTTTGATTTTTTTTAGTTACTATATATACAAAAAAGGATACTATGTTACTAAAAAAGAACACTTTAAAATTTATGTCATAGTTACTTTTCTGTGTAACATAGTTACCTTTACAATTATGTGTTTTTGGCTCAATCGTGACCATAGATTTTTTTATTGTAGTGAAATCATATAGAGTCTTCACCCTTTTCATTTTCAACACCATTCTCATTCTCTCCCTCCCCTATATATATATATATATATATATATATATATATATATATATATGGACATATACATATAGATTTAGGATCAAATAAGAAGGATTTTAAAATGAGAAGGATGAGAAGGATTTTGTTTGATTTTTTTAGTTACTATATATACAAAAAAGGATACTATGTTACTAAAAAAGAACACTTTAAAATTTATGTCATAGTTACTTTTCTGTGTAACATAGTTACCTTTACAATTATGTGTTTTTGGTTCATTCGTGACCATAGATTTTTTTATTGTAGTGAAATCAAGGGTGTAGAGTCCTTCTCACCCTTTTCATTTTCAACACCCTTCTCATTAGATTCCTCCCCTATATATATATATATATATATATATATATATATATATATATATATATATATATATATATATAGTATTATATATATATATATATATATAGGACATATATATACATATACATATATATAATTATTATATATATATATAGATATATATATATTTATATATATATATATATTTATATATATATATATATATATATATATATATATATATATATGGATATATATGCATATATATTTATATATATATATAAAAAATATGGCATTCTCTGCTAATGGTATTTTGTCTGGCGGTATATTGGTAGTGTTCCCTCACTGTTTGATTTCCTAACGCTTTGGGGTTCCCAAGTCACAGTGTTGGTGTTGCTTTTATCCTTGCTTTTCAATAAATATTCCATTTCAAAAATATATATATATATATATATATATATATATATATATATATATATATATATATATATATATATATATATATATATATATATATATATATATATATATATATATATATATATATATATATATATATATATATAGATTTAGGATAAAATAAGAAGGATTTTAAATGAGAAGGGAGAAGGATTTTGTTTGTTTTTTTTAGTTACTTTAATAATAAAAAGGGGACCAGTTACTAAAAAAGAACACTTTAAAATTTATGTCATAGTTATTTTCTGGGGTAAAATAGTTATTTACAATTATGTTTTTTTGGTCATTCGACCATAGATTTTTTTTTAGAGGAAATAAAGGGTGTGAGTTTTTTCTCACCCTTTTCATTTTCAACACCCTTCATATATATATCCTTCACGGTTTTTTTTATGTCAAGGCTCTTTAAAGGTCTCAAGTCACGCTAAGTTGGTGTTGC